>JAPZDY010000026.1:19627466-19662995 GCA_029783645.1 Ctenochaetus hawaiiensis | reverse complement strand
ACTTTACTCCCTGTACTTTGTCAGCTCATTAAGTCCATTAAAAAGAGCGTAACAGTGATCCAACAATAATAAGCCTCTTATCTTTGCTGTACAAGACACCTCCTTTTTGTCCTCTTCTAGGTGTTGTTCATAAACCATAACGTAAAGTTGATTTACACTCTAATTACACTAATAATGCTTATAATCAATTGTTTCCTTGTGAACGTTTTATGAGTTCAAAAAAACATACATATAAACATCAGAAGCATCAAAGGACTGCATTAATGCCCATTATTCACCAAAATTTCATTTTCCCACCAGGTTTCTGTTGATGAACACTGGCAAATGTGAGTTCATCCAGTCAAAGTTACCTGTCAGTCTTTAAAACTTTGTCCTTAACTGAATAGAAGAGCTCTAAATGCAACAATGTTAGTTTCCCCCCCCTTTTTCCAAACCAAATGAATTAAACTACAGAAATTGCTGTTAATTAAAATAGAAAATATATTTTTTTAAACACAATGTCATCCTGTAAAAAAATGTTGAAAACAATGTTACACAGTGTATTGTATCACTTCTGCAATAGAAAAATGTCATAGAGGTTCAGATACAGAAGTTATTATTTTTTATGTGATGGAAAATTAATCAGCACTGTCCAAATGATGTTTGTATAACTACTTTTGAAACATCCAATGAATTCAGAAAGCACATTTGTATATTGAAAATGTGGGATAAAAAAAGCAGGTAGTCTTGTTTTTACCTAGACAGCAGATTATTTGATGCAAAAAGAAATTAAAACATGAAAGTGTTGCAGCGCATTAAGCTTTGCAATAATCAAAACGTGTTGGTGTATGTGAACAGGTTAAAAAATGTATTTTATTTGGACTTTATCTGAAATGATGGATGTTTTGTTTTTAGCTTTTATGTTTTCAAAATGTGTGTTTTTGTGAGAAATGTGTAAAGCCAAGCTTTTGTTTAAAGCATTTGTTTAAAGTAGCCAGAGGAAAGGGATTTTAAAGTCAGTAAGAACATTACTTGCTGGTGTTCTGGTTGCAAAAGAAGAAAAACACAGCAGTAAATCTCCAACCACAGCAAGTCAAGTTTATGTATGAACCCCACAGATATGTCATCACCCGAGGTAGCTTGAGCAAAGGCAGCAGAGTTCTAACAAGGCCACGACATGTGACAGCTTATAACCATATGAAAGCACCACAATCCTGTAAACACACACACACGAAAAAAGGCGTAGACCTGAACTCAACTAAACACAGCGAGGGTAAAAGGGTAGAAGGTGAGAGAAGACCTCAAAATGACCAGAGAGCAAAGCAATAAGCTGACAGAAAACCAGAGGAAGTGTGTGCTTGTGTCGGTGTAGGTGTGCAGGCACATATAGTCAAGTGTGAGCTCAGTGGTAATTTAGCAGATCTCAGCAGGTTTTCTTCAGGGAAGAGCTAATATGGGCAGTAGGTTGCTGTGTGTGTGTGTGTGTGTGAGAGAGAGAGAGAGAGAGAGAGAGAGAGAGAGTGTGTGTTTGGCAGTGTTTCATTTAACAGTGAGAGTTCTGCTGACCTTGGCATACTCAAGATTTCATCCCTATGGTGTCTCATCCCTCCTCTTCTCTCTCTCTCTCTCTCTCACTCTTCCACCTCGTCCCCTCAACCTTATTCCACCCAAATCCCCTTTCAAGACAGAGCTTTTCTTTACCCTTTGTGAAGAAGAGCCAAAATCACCCAGCAGATCCAGTAAAAAAGGGGTTCCAGCTTCTTTATCTCTCACCTGAGTAATTCCTCACAAGGCTGATTAGAACAGGCAGGACAGTGGTTAACTGTGTGAAGGCTTCGGCCAGTAAAAAGCCCAGATACGATCATTAAATGTTAAAAACTCTCGTGGCTGTTTGACTTTTCCTGTCATCCTCATATCTTCTGGCTTATGCCTTTCAGGGTAAACCATGCCAGAGATCTCATTATTTCAAAACACTGCTGTCAGAAAGCAGAGATGCGGTGAATGGCAGACGGAGGATTTTTCCGCACTTGTTATTTTTCTCTTCAAAAACACCATCAAATATAACAGACATATTAGAGTGTAAAATATGAAAGCTAAGAATTTTAATGCCTTTAAAAATGAGCTTGGAAGCAGAATAATTGATGGATATTTTTTTTTTCTCAACAACAATTTCGCGTTCCACGGCGAGCATAAATAGTTTTAACATTGAAAATGACAGAGGGAAGTTTTGACACGCAGAGGCATATTTCTTAGTGTTTAAAGTGCTTCAGGTTGACAGCAGTCGAAGCCACCGAGTGCTGCTGCTGCTTGTCGTCCTATGGGAAAACAACTGGCAAAGCAATTCAATTGAAATGACAACAAGTGCTTTCTGTATTGTTTGTAAAATGCCTGACAGTTTGTGTGCATGTTTACACTGAATGTGTACAAAAACAAAGACCCGCTTTCAGCTAAAGCGGCTGGTGGGCAAGTTTTTTTCACCGTGGTATGTAATTTTTTTTTCAATATATTTTGGCGAACCCAAGCTTTATTTTTTTTTTATCAAATCAATGCTAAAAATCATATAAATCATTTAAATGTTAGCATAGCTTTCCTGCTGTTTGATTAAAAATGTAAAAGGTATAAAGGATTGTGTAGGCGAACACAGGAGGTAGCGGGTTTGCGCAAGATCTTAGTAAAATGGGACTAAAAGTTTGAGAACGGCTGCAGAAACACTTAGGTTTGGTGATGAATGATATTTTAAATGACTTCTCTTTCCATTTGAATTGTGTTGCGAATCGATTGGAAAGTCTGCACACATTTAATTGTGAAAATTGACCAAAATCTCTGTTCTGTTTCTGTGTCTGACTTCCTAAAGGCTAGACCTGCTCTGTACAACTGTGCATCATCGTTTTGTAAATGTCCTCATGGACGGCTGCTTAAAAGCAACATTTATTTAAAACGGTATTTGCCCAGACCACGTAAAACTCCAGATTTACAATACTACATCCCTTTCAGCATACCTTGCAGAGAGCAATGAGGGCAAAACAGCATGAAGAATCCATTTGAATTATTTTTTGGTCTATCTCAACCACTCACCACCCTCACTTCAGCTGCACTCTATGTGTGTCCAGCCGTACAAAGACCACAGGTTGTCTGCATATGGTTGTGTTATGTTGTGCTGTGATAATAATGTTCTCTCTCCACTGACATCAAGGAAAAATCTCAGCTTTACATCTGTGTTTTCAGCATACAGCTGACGTTCTCACCCTGTGTGACACAGAGCACAAAGAGAGGATGACACAAGCTTCTTGCGTGCTGACATTTCTAAATGTTTCTGAAGTGTCTGTCTCATGGAATAACACAAGTCATTACTGCATGTCCTCACACAAGTCTTGTCTTTTTGTGTTTCAGACTGAATCTGTGTAGGCACCTATCAGCTCTCCTGGCAGAAAGCAGACATGTTCTTTGCAGCTGTTCCAGTATGGTAAGTTAATCTTTTGTGTCTCTATTAGCATGACTAAATGTGTTCCTCGGGGAAAAAAAAACAGCAGGGCTTCATGCATGACTTGTTATAGATTTAAAAATCCACATGTTGGCCATGAATATCTAAGTGCTTTGAACAGACACAGGTTAAAGAGTGACAGACACCACATGCTCTCAAGAAAAGCTGCTCTGAAAATGAGAATTCCTGTCATTCAGGGAGGAGGATGTGGAGTCAAGGTAGTTTAAAATGATAACCTGATTCTTTTTTATTCGTCCTCACCTTGTTTATTTTTTTACATATTTTGCTAGGAAGAGAAGTAATTTGGATGCTGTGGGAAGTCGTGAACTGTGACATGATTGAAAAAAGCTGCTGGCATCCTTGCACTATGTCAGATTTCCCTCTTGAAGACTGTAGTTATATACAAACTCACCCGCAGGTGCATTGATAGCTGGCGAATCCGTGGGCGGCTTTTGGAAATAGGCCAACAGAACACACTGTTCTTTTCACATACAGCTTTTTTTAAATCTTCCAAGAGTCGGAGCAGATTAAAGATAACATTGCTTATGACACCCATTTCCTCAATTCAGCATTATAAAGAGATATAACAAGGAACAAATGAATGTTAGCATCGAGGCTCTGAGGCGCTGCTGAACACCTCTCTTAAAGGTTTCCGATCCACAGTTTATGCAATGTATCATCATTCTGTGTCTTTGATCATGCACCTCCTGATATACAAGCTTGTAGAGTTATCGTTGCATAATCTTACTAGTAAGTGTACCTCTTAGATACGGTAAAAAATTTAGTAACATATCGAATAAATGCTGCAGTGCAAAAACTCTGTATTTGTTGTTCATGACCGGTCCTAAAATGGAGGCGCACACACAACACTTAGCCTCAGGGCTAAACATGTGTGTACGAGGTTTGGTTGTGGTGGCTGCAGCCCAGGGGGAACAAATCCAGAATCATTAAAGCCGGCCTCTTGTACCAGCCCCTGTCATTGTGCTTAACATGATAAGAGCAGCTCTAAGTTTCATGCCAACTGTGCTCATTCAGCGGCCCCAGATTGTACTGGCGAGGATATATGGGGGGGAGGACATGGTGCAGTGGAACAGAGACAATGAAGCAAGATGTTGTCAATTTCTGTAAATCATCTCTTAATTCCCTTTTTTTTTCAACAGTCTAATCTGTAACTACATCAATACTGTTTTTGTTTAAGAAATTTGCAGATTTTATTTCATTTTATTTTACTTTAATTCCCAGTATGACTAATCAAACACAGGGTGGAAATGTTGCCCGAGGTTTATGGGTAGCTAGTAAAAACCTGATGGCTCTGGGGAGTGCGACGAAATGTTAGCAGACGTGGCTGTTACTAGCCTGCAGTTACTGGTATTGTGATGACAGTAAAAATGATCTATACCAACTGTAGCTTTTCAGGCAGCTTGTGAGTCTTGGAAGACATATGAAACGCCGAGTGTGGAGCACAGAGTGTTGGTGCACAGTAATTTATCTTCCGCCTTTAAAAGAAAATCACTTCTGAAATATTTGGGCTTTTGCTTCTATTTTGGAAATAGTCACATTTGATTAGTGCAGAAAGCAGGAGGTGAAAGTTGGTTTGAAAATGATCGGGGAATGAAGGAGGGAGGGGTCAACAGTGTGGCTGAAATGATGTAAACAGATTTTTTTCTTTTATCAAAAGAGACAAATATGTGTCTTTTCTCATAAATGAAAAAATAGAAACATTTTAAGTATTTGTACAGCTTGAAAAATAAGTGTAAGCAGTATTTACAAGGGGTGAGTACTGCTTTGGCTTTTGGCTCAACACATTAGCATTATGTTTGAGTATCACTGACCAAATTTAATATCAAACAGACACTTTTCAGGGACAAAACAGGGAGAGCATATGGGAAAACATTTGTCTGGTGGCCAGAAATCCCTCTGCACACCTTTCACTGCGCCAAGACTCAGTAATAAACGTCTTAATAAATTATACTAAAAATGCATTCTTTTTTTTACATAATATTACCTGTTACCTATATTAACCACGTGCCTCTGTGGCTTCATCCATGCATTAGTATTTTATCAAAACTTCTTACATCCTTTGCTTTCTTTCTGTCAAACCTAATGCCATTCAAAGCAGCATAGCAAAACCTCAAGCCTCCCACATTTTCCATCATCTGGCAGTTTCCATAGTTATCCTTTTATAGTGGCCTCTGCCATGCACTGTTATTTTATTCATAGTATATTTATTATCTCCTTTACTTAATGTGAAATGGTGGGCTTAGACTAAATATAATTGTTTTTGAATGAGAGGATAGTTTTCTGACTACAAATAAAATGCGCAAAGATGCATCATCTCTACTTCTAGTTGTAAATAACAGCAGCCTTAATATTTTACAATGAAGTACCAGTGTAGGAGAGTACACTGAACATATCTTAGTCAACTTAACTTACATATTATCATCATTTGTCACAATAAAAAAATTAAAACATACATTTTATCTCACTCTTGCTTATAAAGGGCACAAAAAGGGCACATCTCTCCAGCCAAGTATTTGCCATTTCTTTATTTTCAATGCACTTTGCATTTTTTGTGTAGACACTATTTTCCTAAAATATGACATAGTGTTTACAATAATTATTTAAAAATAAACAGTGACAGGCTGAAGTGGTACATTTTGAAGGTGCTACATAAGTTGCGTATTTCTCTCATCAGGTTCAGGTGAAAAAAAAAAAAGGTCCAGTTTAAGTACCTGTTCATGAGAAGATGAGGTAATTGATAGTGACAATGGTTTCTAAATGGGCAGCATGTGACACAAAATGATCAGAGACCCCGTACCTGTCTTTGTCTGCTCCTGTCTGAGAGGAACTTGTTTCACATCTCCATCAACATTTCACTCGAGTGTCCCTGTTGTTCCATGATGCAACTTGTTTTTCCATCTCAGGATTGACACATATGTTTTCATGCACTCAGCAAGACTGAGAGCTCACATTTTTCTTTGAGATAGACGTAATGAAGCCCTAGGCACAAGCCAAAAAAACAGCAGCAAGCAAAATACAGACAGACCTTCATGGTGTTTTAATCCTGTAGGAGAAAACTAGTTTATCAAAGTGGGTTTACTACGTCTGCACTGCAGTGAAGACAACACGAGAAAATACTTCATAGGAACCGTTTGTGGTTGAGTTTTCATCAAAAGATTAAGATCAGGATAAGGTACAGCTTCATTTTGCAATGACTGCATTGTCAGCAGACAAACAAACAAACAAAAAAGCTGTCAATGTATAAAAAAAAAAAAAAAAAAAATCTAATACATCTGAAACCTTGGAGCCCAACACTGACAGCAGGTCTGTTTGATGCCACCTGCTGCATGCTTGCTCGTTCAAACCGCCCTCATGCATTAGAAATTTTCTCTCTCTCTCTCTCAATGCATCATTATCACTTTCCAACCTCAGTACCATCAGGCGCCGAGCAGTAGCTGCAGAGCACAAGTTTCCACATCAGAAGCTCTTCTAAAGAACTGACAATCAGCAGCATCATGTCATGGGGTGAAGAGGAGGGAGAGCATGGGATGCATTAAATGATGCTGTGCAGATCGAAACTGAACAGGGTTAAATTTAATGTCGTCACATAGCTGCAACATGCAAGGAAAGAAGATTTAGATATGAGCAGTGAGGGTTTGTAAAAGACACAAAGCCCAAAAATATCTGTTAACATCCTAAAGCTTGAAAAAAAGTTCATTTTTACTTCGGGCTGATCTGTTTATCAGGGGCTTTTTTTTTTTTTGTGCGTCATCAGCCATCTGATAACAGAGTTTGCCAAAAAGGATTTAACACATGAAAGTGCAGTCTGTGGCGAGCTAGTTAGAGCCATCGACAGTCGTTCTCAGCAGTAACTCAGGAGTGAATGTGCAAGAGAAGTGATTATTGATCCCATCGATCCGGCTCGGCGAAATTTACGCTCACGCTCGCTGTTGTTTTTTCTAAGATGTTACTTGCTGCCGGTGCCGCAGTGTCTCTGTATGCCGTTGACAGAGTGTGGCACAGCTCCTGCCTGTTGAGTTTGACGTGGATGTGTAGATAGTCAGCAATGCATAAATTTGAGCCCAAGTGATAACGGAGTGGATCCAACACTGGAGCGCTGTGACAACACAATCAATCATTGTAGAGAGTTGCAGCAGACACAGAGATGATGTATTCATTGTTGGAACTTTTGAAATCACCCACTAAGACACATTCAAACTGTGTGTGTTTGCGTGTGTGTGTGTGTTATGACTGTATCACTCATCATAGAAATTCTAACAGCTATTCATCAGATTGAGGCAGACTGGCTCAACCTTTGCTTTTCTAGTGTTTTCAAATGGCACCAATTTTATTTAGAATAGAAAATTGATAAATTGTAGGCCATTTGTCATGACTAATCTGTGATGCTTTTATCACCAACTCTTTCCACTATCTCCACGTCCCTCCTCTGTCTTTCTAATGCCAGTTGATTTGTATTCCCACTACATTAGTTGTTTTTGTTGCCAAGGCAATAGCGGGGGGTTGACAGCAAGGAGAGAGAGGCTGACATTTGATTGACAGTGTAATGTTCCCGGAGAGAGTCAGGGAAATAGTCTGAATATTCAACATAAGGATTAATCCTTGTCCTCATGTACTCTTCAATACCTTCGACTGTGAACGAGAGGAGAGGAAAAACTGTTTAAACCTTATTTTAGAAGTTCTAGTTAATTAAAAGCACCTTGTTGAGGATTTATCAACATTTTTGACAGACTGTTGAGGGCAAGTTTGTGTATGAATGCTGGGCAAATTGAATTAAGTTTCTCACATGCATTTCACTCACCTGACGATGAACTCAGAGGTTTAATCCCCTCTATATGTGTGAAAACACTTTGGTTGATATAAACATCAAACATCCAAATGTCTGCATATTTTCATGTTTTGATTATTCCCTGTAACTTCCTATTGAATTTTACTTGTAGCCTTAAATCTCTGAAGTTTATACAAGAAACAAAGCAGTTCACTCGAAAACTCCTCGGCATTGAACAGAAACAACTTAAATGAGATGTAAGGACATCTCAGTCTGACTTCTCAGTATCCGAAGCCATTTCTCTGTGTCTCACTTCCCCTTATATTGATGTCTTTAAGTGAGCTTCCAGAGTGCCTGAAAGGAGCAGATGCTGTATAGATCACTTTCAGCATGTTTGGACACAGCAGGCTGGCCTATTCAACAGTAACCTAACAATCGCTTTTTTAAAAAGTTATGGAGGGAAACAGTTTTGGTCGAAAACAGAATAGTATTGGTTTTAGATACCCTGGAGCAATATGCAAGGAATACATTTCATTAAACTTGCTTTTATTCCTCTACTGAAGGTAATTTTTTGGTAAAATCAGATCAAACCTGACCTTTTCAACATCAGCGTTTTCATTTAACGTAGCCTAATTCAACTTAGTATCTTGCTGAGATGAAGGAAGGCAGAAGGATGTGTGATGAAAGAGAACACGTGTTTCAACCTGCTTCTTTGCCCCTTTTTATCCTCCTAAAAATATCCACAGAGCCAGACACAAACATGGCACCCAAAGGCACCAAAATGATATTGTTTTGACAGATATTATTGTATGCAATTTAAAAAATAAATGCTCTCAGTTAATTAATTTAGCTCAGTGAACCATGGGATGATTGGTCGAATACCTAATTACTAGAATAACTGATAGCTGCTGCTTTACTGTACAATCACACCACAAAAGAGAAGTTTAATGATCTAAAAGTAATGACCTGCAGACATTGTTGGTTGATCTCTTTCATACAAACAAGGTAGTTTACTCAACTGTTGGAGGGGAATCAGTGCACATGATCAAAGTCACTAATGATACAGGGTGGTTTTAAAGAAGATGTGTGCTCACAGAGATGAAAGCACTGTCATGAACAAAAAAAGTCAGAGTGATGGTTCACTAGAAAAGAAAATAAAAAAAAAAAAGGAAACAAAGGAAGGATCAATACTGTTGCTCCGCTGCATGGCCATGAAGGAAAGTGAATTGGATAGAGAGCTTGAATGGATGGCTGTAGAGAGTCACTGGAACAAATTGCATGATGGTCCCTCCTCTTAAAAGCTGCAACGGACTCCTGCCAGATCGTTCCTTCAAAATATCAGCGTTTTATCTTAAAACCTGTACTGGTTTTGAAGTGATATGATTGAAAATTCATTTTTATTATTGAAAACTAAGTAAAATGTGTATTCTTGTTTTCAAAAGGCAACTTTATGGCTCATGTGTGACTGTTGGAACTGATCAAGTAATGGCTCTAATCTCAACCTTGTAACTTATTAATCAAAAAGTTCAACTAAACTAAGCATCATGTTGAGGAATGACGTATAAAAACCTTTATTCACTGTATGTCATGTACATGCCCCACATAATAGAGATACAGTTTGGCTTTCCAACATGAAATCAGATTGTTTCTGCAACCTCAGTGGCTTTCTATAGTGTGTAAAATCTTTATTTATATCCAATTAAACTGACTGATTTTCTTTTTTTTTGGTTCATTCTTTGTTTTTGAATTTAACCATGGCTCATATGTTAAGCTAACTTAAATAAGAATGGAACAAATATGCTGTTCATTCCTACTGGACTGAATTCAAGACAAATACATTCATAAGCATGCAGAGACAATTTGGCAGAGACACGATCTCAAAATAAACAAAACAGTCTTACTCAACTGGAGAAGGAAAGACGGTGATTACAGAAGAGCTCGGATAGAGAAGCTGGAAGGCTGAAGGCAGCTGGACTGCAGTAATTAGCCAGTAAAGCTCTTCATGGTTAAAGGGAAGCTGACCACTGACACTGCTTGCTTGAAGGAATGACAGAGGATCTTCTCTCCCTCAAATATGACTGTGATTAACATCGGCAATTATCTGCAAAAATTGCACCCCCTGTCTTCTTTTGGACCGTAAATGAATTGCGTGTCAAGTGAAGATGGTTTGTCTATGTTACAGTGTATTCAAGTGTCGTGGATAAATATCTAACTAAAAAATGTATCATAGTGTATGCAGTTAATGTTACTTTCCCTGTTCCACATTTTTCATTCTTGCTGTAATTGGGGAATCCTGTCGAGGAATTAGTTATTTAGATTTGTGAAATCCAAACCACTGACAAGACTGATGACTTATTTACTTACATTTTTTAGATAATATCGTACAGGAAAATAGAGAAGCAGATGTAAACAGAGAGAAACTCGTCTGGTGTTAGAGTAGCAAGTCTGTTTGCACAAATTGAAGGTGAAGAAAACAGGAATACATTGTTGTAAAAGATGCTAAAAAGTAATTAAAACAGCATTTTTATTGAAGAACTGTGCATTAAGGAATGATTCTTTTTTACAGTAAACATTTTACCTGCAGGCCTATACAACCTGACATCTGTGACGGTTTTAACATGGGCTCTCTGGACATTTATGTCTGCTGTCATTTATGGTTGAGCTAATGACCTCAACCCTCGACACAGTTGTTGATGTTTACCTCCTCATAATTGAAAAGGTCAGAAAAGGGCATTATATACACGTTAATGTGCATCACATGGACAGCAAAGAATGCAACCATGCATTTGGGACCTAATTTCATCAGTGTGTCAGTAGCACCAACCTTTGAGTCTCCATGATAGTCTAAATTAACATTGCAAGTCTCACTAGAAGTTCTTCTTCTCTGGAAACATGCTTGTCTGTAAGAGAATGGAGGTAAAAAAAAAAAAAAAGCTTTACATTTGTTTTTTCTTTAACTTTGTGCCAGGGAGAGTTAAGAGATTATGTTCCTTTGAGGTGAGAGAGACAGACTTTTATCTGCTCCTGTGTGAGCTAACTTTAAACCTTAAATACTTGAGATCAAGCCAGTGTGTTGTATCTAGTAGTAATGGCTTTGTTACACATGGTTATGTTGTTCCTTTGGTGGTGTGAGGGAATGTCCTGCTGATTACAAAGACCTTTTTTCTAGTCTTCTTTAAAAGCAGAAGTGAGATTGAAATCATCTTTTCACACCAGGTCACGCTACTGTGAGCCATCAGAAGTGCAGACTTCAGCGTTACGAGCGAGTGTTTGTCTGAGTTAGAGAATGAATCTTGCTGTGAGGTGACAGAGCTCATATCCTCTGTTTTTAAACTGTAAGAATTTCATTTGCAGGCAGAAAAACAGGCATAAAACTCAGTCAAGTTACAACGACCCTTTAAACGGTGTACTTTTGCAATGCTTTTCTAGCCTTTGTAGCTTGTGCATGCAGGGCACAATGCATATCCACATTTAAATAATGTGCCACATAACCTCTAAATAACTATTTACCACCAAATAGCCTCCTCCGAAAATTTTAAAGTTCCACAATCATACAACAATAAAAGGGAAACAACATGTTTTTGGTCTTTTTCTCTTTATTGCTTGAATTGTAATTTAAATGGTCATTTGTTTAGTGAGTTTTATTACTTCCTCTACCTCTACCTCTACCAATTTTTATTAGTAGTCATGCTACATTTAATTAACTACTGGTTGTCCCTCCTAAATTCATCCGGGTTGATTGCATTTAATACATTGAAATTCAAGTGAGGTTGTTTGGAGTGTTTGCAGCTTTTTTCAGCCGCTCCATCAGCATTTCACCGTGTATTTTTTTAAATTTACTTTCTAACCTATTTAGCCAATCAGGTGCCTCCTCGTCATGTTTTCGCTATCACTATTAAATTATTTTGGGAAATGACATTTTCTGTCAAATCAGCAGCTGAAATCAAACACTGCATGAAAAGGAAGAATCGATGTATTTCCTACTTATTATTATGAGAACTGTAGTTAGGCCTCATTGGCTTTCAGTCATGCTTACTATTGATTGTGAGGGCCATAATTTACTTTTGTCCCAAAGCAAGCGTTTCACTCCATTACACCCTCCTCACGGCTCTTTGGCCAGTGCCAGTCTTGGTCTCCATCATTATTAACACCTGCCTGGTCATTAAATTGAGCAGCTAGATAAAGGGACAGAGATTATGGATTCCATCATTGCTCCTCACATCACCCCGGCTAATGATTTAAATGTCTAATGGTTAGCGTGGCAAAAGGCCAGACAGTACAGGGGAAAGTCACATGCAATGGCACTGGAACAAGTGTCGGTGTGTTGGATTGTTTTGTGCCTTCACCTTTGACATTCGTCATTAAGCAGATCCTCCTCCCTGATCAATGAGGCCTAAAGCGGAGATCGCAGCTCGTTCTTAAAGGTGCACTGTGCAGGATTTGTCATTTGCTTCCTGAAAATATGTGGTGTGAAATCACAGGATGTGGACTGTGGGTATAAACCTGCTATTTGTTGTAATTCTCCTCTCTTTCCCCTCCTGCTATCTGCATGTAACTATCTTTCAAGGCATCTTAGGCTTAATTTCGGTCTTCTACAATAATGGATTGGTTAAGAAATACAAACAAGTTAGAGTGTTTTTTTATCTTTTACTCCTACCTTTCTCTAAGACCATCAAAGTGCTTTGGAGATAGAACTTGCTAGATTGAGAGTAGATAATACACCATTCATCCTCTCTGGCTCAACAACTAAGATGGAGAGAGAAAGAAAAGCAACAGCGGTTAACTAAGGGGAAAAAAAACTTCATTTTCAAAATGTTTTTATTAAAGAAAACATGGCCACAACTCCACAAAACAACCCTGAGGAAAGGTGCCGCATTATTGGATCTGTCCATGCCACAGACAGAGAGCAGAGAAGACAGACAGACAGACAGACAGACAGACAGACAGACAGCGATGTAACCCGGTCGCCACTTTTTTATAGAGTTCCAGCTTCATACTCAGGGACGCACTGCAAAATCATCCGCAGTGCTGCTAAAGTTTCGCACAATCATTATTATCCTCTGACCTTGTATTTCACAAAGGGCTTAGCTGCTCTACACACACATAGAAAGAAGCAGCGTGGATACAAGTGAAGCTTTGCTTATGTTTTTAAACGACAAAATTCAGCAACAGTTACAAACAGGTTTCATAGTGAATGACATGCTAATGTGCAGACTTATCGTGTTTTTTGCTTGTTTAGCTGAGTTAAAGGATGTTTGGTGAAAACAGATTTGTGATGCCTTCACTCTGTCTCTCTGTTCTCTGAGAGGTTTGCTGAAAGTGATGTAGGAGTTAGTGCTGCACCATGTTCTTTTTTTAAAAACTAGCCTTTAAATACTAAAATAATTAACTGCAACTGTTCGTGATTCCTCAAGTGAAACTGGCTTTAAGTACTTTGATTAACTTTGTACACAGTTAACACGCTTGTCGTAATTTTATTTTAATGAAAACTAAACTCCTGGTTTTTGCTTTTGGAGTTTTTCATCACTTTTTGCGGATAAGAAAATAAGGGTCATAAAATAAGTGCTTTGTAGTGGATTTTATTCATACAAATGTGAAGAGTTCTTATAAATGTTGCTAAATTAATTGATGTAGTCTCCAGTGAGTCTACATTAAAAAGTAAGCAAGTACTTTTTAAGTCTTAAATTTGGAAACATCATTTTGTGCAGTAGATAGTGAACCAAAATGAGTGTAAAGTGGGTTGTGACTGTTCTTTTGGGTCACAGGGGGTTGATTTAATTAAATTTTTTTTGTTCTTGTTTTTTTTCATTGATACAATGAGGCCTTAAGACCAAGAATTACTTTCTCATCATAAAAGAGCATTTCTTACCAAACTTGAACTCTTTATACTGAATAAAGGAAATAACTGAAAAATTCAGCATGTTTGTCCCTGTTTGTGCTGCCTTTCATGGAAAAAAGGTAACTGTTTCAAATACTGGACAAAAACTTTTCATCCTCTCTGCGAGATTTTTCTTTATGGTTCACCTATCTAAATTTAAAATGTATTAAAATTCGTCAAAATAAATATTACCAAATCAAAGTATTTTTGGTGTTGTCAAGTAGGAATAAGCACATCAGCACAACAAAAAGACCTTTCAACACCTTTGAACTTAATGCATTATGCTTTTTTAAGACAACTTAAAAAGACTTTTGAGGATGCCATCATATTTTCTCCACAGTGAATGCATTAGATATGTTCAACTGGAGCATTATCCAGTATAACACTACAAATAGGACCCTACATAAATCATTTTTTCTTCTCCTGCAAGTGTCTGATAGATTCAAAGGTAGCTAAAGCTTATAGAGCCATTTGTAGTCTCAATCAATATATTCCTGTCTGTAAAAAATCCCTGCCAAAATAGCAACTGATAGCCTGAAGAGTTTGCCACCGACGCATGAGGAAATAAATTGTGGTCCTCATCCAGATGGACTTAGCTCCCATGTATCATTCAGCAGTTGGATAACAGAGTAGTTTGCGTAAAGGTCAAGTTCACAAGATTGCCATTTCACACAGCCCGATGCCCTGCTAAATAAGAACGACCTCTTGTCAACATAAACCAAGTGAAATGAAAATGTTTTTTTAATGAAGACAGAAGAAAAGGGTAAAAAAGATTGGAACAGGAGAGATATAAACAATCTTTTATTCATGTAATTATTCAGGCGGATCAGTTAGTACATAGATTGAGAGTGGACGTAAACACACACTCTGACGAACATGGCTGAAAGAGGAGATTATAGATTACCATGACCGTTGTTAGGCTGCATACATTCATTGATCACAAGGGTTAGAAAACTCTTGGTTTTCCAACCAGCTGTGCATGTTTGACCACTTTTGTTTCCAAAAGATGTTTTGAATAAGGATTTTTTGAACTGGCATCCCTTTTTCCATGCACACTGACATTAAAGTTTGATTGGATGTGTAATTTTAGATTTGGCAGTAACTTAGCGAGGCAGCTGCAACTGAGGAGTCTGATTTACTGTCAAGCCTCAGACTTGAAGGAAAAATGCAAAGAACAACATAAAGAAACCTTATGCAGGCGCCATAAAGGGCAGAATAGATGTCCTTGTGGTTTAAGGCTGTTTAATCTGCCTTATGTAAAGTTAATCTTTTTTTATGTATCTTATTAATTTTTTATTTAATTGAATACAAACAAGCAAACAAGCAAACAGCAAAGAAGAACAACTGGATCTGAACCAAGTTAACAGTTGCCAGTTGTCAGTTTAAGAGGTTGCTTGACTTTTGTTGCAGTAAAGACTCAATCCCCTATCGATCTTTCAAGGTGTCGAGTTTGTGTCAAGGAGGCCTACACCTCTTCTTGATGCAGTGCCTTGGCAGGGTGGAGAATAACTCTGAGCAAAACAGAGAGAGGGGCGGGAGAAAAGGGGAGGGAGACTGAAGTTATTGTATATGCATTTGTGTGAGGATGTGTGGAACAGATGGAGAAAGTAAGTTTATTGATGAATGAAAATAAAGGCAAAACTTTAGTATTGATTGCACAGTTTGTTGTGGATGAAGTGTCGCATTGTGTCATGATAGGATTTGCAGGCTGTTCGCACATATGCAGCTGTGTCTCCACTACACCACCCAACTTGAAACTAGTCCGTAACTTTGAAACAGAAAATGAACAAGTGCTAGGAAAATAACTGCACAGAGAAGAGTAAGAACTCAGTATGTAAATCACACGCTCCGCTCAACACACCCACAGAGCTCCGGCACCAAGAGAGGCCAACGACAACGCCAACCATCTGCAAACACAGCATCAGGACAGAGATTGGAATGGGAGATTGGAAACTGCATTTTTCTCACATATACTTGCTTTATTGTTTGTTCAATCTACCCCTAAATCTTAAGCAAGTAGTTCTATTTGTTCATGTTTTAGGCAAAAATATGTAAAGGCCAGGAAAGTCAAATCATTCCCAGGTCCTCTAACAAAGCAATCTTTGGGTTGGACTCTACAGTCAACACTGTGTAAGTCAACACAGTCTTTCTTTAAGTAGATATAGGTTTTCATACAGTTAGATAATTAAAAAACCCTGTGATTTGTTTGTAATATTAATAACAGGATAATAACTATTTTTTTTTTTACAGGTTTAGGCATATATGTTGATATGAAAAGCACTATTAAGCAGATTTTTCTACTAATTGAATGTATGTTGTCTTGTATTTGTAAGATAACGAGTGAAAGTGAGGAGTAAAGACCGGTGCAAACTCGGCTCATGGGTGGGAATGAAAATGAGCAGTGTGGTCTCACACACAAAGAGTGCATATTGTGGAATGATGCTGATGTTTTTTCACCAAATCATAACCCAAAATCTGATACACCCCATGTTTTTAACTTCCATCTTTCTTCATGATGCTCCCAATCACCTTAAGTTCACCACAGTTATTTTGCCGTCGTCTCTCAACACAGTGAGAAATTCATGCCACTTCTCCCACGGTAACCTTCCTCTCTCCCTGTGTGGTGCTTCAGTCATTCAGTCAGAGCTTTCTGCCAGCACTGTTGATTGGTTGACTGATTGTGGCTGTGCTCTTCCTCTCAAGGTTCATGCTCAGATCTGCACAAATATAAAAAAAGAAAGAAAATAGTTGTATTGGTTTTCACCACAAATGCAACTGCCAAACAGGTGAAAGCTAAGTAAAAAAGGCAGAGGGAAAATGTTTTGCACCAGCACAAAATACTTAAACTCAAGATTTACTGCATTTTTACTGAGAAACATGCAATACTCTGCACAGGGCCTCCTACTAATTTATATGTATAATTCTCTTCTTTACAGCAAATATTACTTAAGGTTATCCTTTTTAAAGATAATTAACCAAGAAACATATAAACTACATTTCCCTTGCCCTGTCCAGCCATTAAACCTCAAATTCTCACGACAGCGTGCACAATCAAATGCTGATTCAGAAATCTGTTGTCAGTGTAAGAAATAAAGCTTCAAACTTTTCAGTGCAGCCCTTTGACACATTTTATGAGAGTTCATGTTGTTTTACCTGATGTTATGTAAGAATTAATTGGCTTCTATAAACAGCATTCATATCAAGCAGCATCTGTTAAGGTTGCTCATGTTTTCTAACTTTGTCTTCACGAATCTTTGAAGTGTGTCAGCAAAAGCAGTGAACAGGAGCAGCGATTTTCCCAGTGTCAGCAGTGTTAGGTCTGAAATATCACAGTTAACAGTTTACACTGATACAATCAAACACACTGTCAAATAGTGCGAAACATTCGTTTTAGTCTGTGAAGAGTTGATCTCAAATCCTGGAAGGAAAAAGTAACAAAGTAAAACACTTGAAGAACACTTAAAACAACTCATGAAAACACAAAAGCAGTGAAGAATCATGGAGAACATTCGTAACTGTAACATCAGTGGTTTCTTGCAGAATGCAAATGATTTCATCCCTTTTTGGACTCAGTCGCTATAAAGCACCATTGATTTCTGTGTTTCAATAGAAAAGCAGTTTGTGGAATGATCCCAGTTGATTTCTAAAACTTATTTGTAGGAGGCAAAAGTTTTGTCAAAGATTTATTGATGCTAAAACCTTTCTTTGCTGATCTACACTGCAGTGTTCTGTTACCTTTCATAAGGTCTCAATATTTCACCTTCAAATTTCTGTAGTGCTACAAGTGAAAGCAGCTGCCTAAAGTTTTGGCCCAGTTTTCTAAAATAAGGCATAAAAAGAGGAAAGTTTAAGTGTCTGCTAGAGTATTATGTATTTTAGTCTTATGTCATCGGTTAGAATTGTCCGTCTGTGTTGAATCATTATTCCTACCCCACTTTAAGGTACAAACACTTTTGCACTACAGTGCATCTCTTCAGCCAATCATCTTGTCTGATTCTGTGGCCTCTTTGACGAACAATGAAGCTGCAAACACCTTTTACTACAGTCAGGACCATCACAGAGACCAAACCACTTATTCACAGCTTGCTTCATTTCAGCAGAGCTTTCACTCTTTTGCAAGACACACCATCACGTCTTATAAGTTCTTTTAATGTCATTATGTAAACTCAGGAACAAGAGAGAGCAAATTACACAAATGGTCCATAGTGTTTTGGATAATCAGACTTAAAGCTGGAGGAGGCAGTTTACGAAACTCTCCGCCCCTCTTTCTGCTGTCTTATATCACTCCGCTAAGCTCCTCCCACCAAGCCTCAAAGGTTCACAGCGTAAGCAGAATGAGCCACACCGTTACAGCAGAAGCTTATGCCTCGTAGGGTTTTCTCTTGTTGGCATAAACCTTGACAAGACCCCTGTCCCTCTTATTGCTACTCATCTTTTAAAAGATGCCCCTCCAGCACTTCGCGGCCCCAAGGCAGAGTGCCACAGGCTTCAGAGGCAGCTGCCATGCTGTCTGACAAGGAGGATGAGAGGACGGTGCCAAATTCTCTACGAAAGGCTTCAGCTTCGTTGGTGATGGACAAAAACCAGCGGGGGGGGGGAGCAGATTTCTCCAGGAGGATTATTATTTTATTGGACTGTCACACTGACCTCAAATAACACCAGGAAGGAAATGGGACATATTCAGCTTTGTGTCAGTGAAAGCAGCACAGCTAGTTCACCACACACACACACACACACACACACTCTGTTCTCCCTTGAGAATTATATCCTGCTGTTTGTCATCATGCCTCTGTTTGCATATAATGTAATGAGCCTAAGTTTCTGTGTAGAGTTTGTACACGTTCACACATGTTTGTGCTTTTTGTTGTTTTAAGGACCTGTTACAGTGCAAGTTGCTCGATTTTCTACAGGTAAAACAGGTTTTTACCTCCTGAAGGGGCGTTCATGCCCCTCATCATTTGTACAACAATCACTAGGATAGAATAGCTAAGAATAGCATTCAACACTTTGAAAATGCTACTTTAGTGAGTCGCATTGCTTATAAAATATACACACTATGGTTTCAGGAAAATGTGTAATTCTCACTCTATCTTACACAGAATTTACTTGTTACTTGTTAGAATTTGCTTTAGATCATATCTTTCAGAAAAAAAAATAATTATTTCTGTAGTTAATGAATAATCATGTTTATTATGTAGATCACATGTGGCTAATGAAACTAACTACAACTGCAGCTTTAATGAAAAGACACAAAACCAAACAACCACAACAAACAAACAGAAAAACAATCAAAAACATTACAATAAACATGTAATATGTAAATAAATATATACACACAAGACCTGACAAAATGATGCTGCTAACAGACAAACCCCCCCTCTCTGGTGCAATGGTTAGTTAAATAGTCTTTTTTGTCATAATATGCCCATTGAAAAAAGGTATGGACTGTGTGATACTGAGGAGTGAGAGAAGGTAAAAGGAATAGCAGCTCCAGAGTCAATCACTTCTCTTATCACATGATTCAAACAAATCCACATTTCTGATGTTGACAAGCCGGTTGAGTTCCACCTGGGATGACAGATACTGGAAAAGTGCCCAAGTGTCTATCTAAGAACGATATTAAACACATTAAATGTGTTTAGCAGACATGAATCAATGGACTCATTTTGCATCTAGTTGACTTGCAGATGCACAACTTCAAGTCACGAAGGCAGCTGCCATCACTGATAACGAGCAGGCGGTGCGGCGAGTGTAGCAGAGAAATACCTGTCTAGATGGAGGACAGGCAGGAATCAATTAAAAATGATGCAGATAAAATCTGACATTTCTGCTTTGGATTTCTATCGATGAGATAAATGATGAGCTGGGACCATTTGATTAGAGTCAGATCTTTGACAGCTCAGGCTACAGAGCAGTCAGGCTATAATGAAGTTTAAAGAAAGCCTCTTTTATGGCTTAAAGCTGTTGTTATTTAATATGATTGTTTAAATTTATTTTCCATTTAGATGGCTGCCCTTAGAAAGAAGTCTACAAGAGTGATCTCTCCAGTAAAATTACAAACATCTCTTTATGTACGTGGTTAATTTAATATACAGTTGTTATCTTACATTTTTAAAGTACATTACAGTTTTGAAATATTGCATTTCAGATAAAAACGCATGATGGAACCTGACACATTCAAAGAATTTTTCCGGGTAAGTTGTTTGTCTTGATATTTCGAGGGAATCATTTTGGATCATTGTTATCTTTTTACAATAAGATATCTTATCACTTTATCTTATCTTATCAACCGTATCATTTTATTAGTAGCAAGAGCTTTATCGTATATTTAATAAGAATAAATTTTAGTCAAACAAACTTTTTTTCAAAGACAGAAGCACCAACACACACAGTTCCAAGCTACAAATTCGGTTGTCACTACAGGACAGATTTATTTGAGAAATAGCATAATTCTAATTGTGTGGAAAACAGTATCCCATCTGTATAATCGTCACCCATGAAATTAAATTTTCTCCACACCAGCTTTGAGTTGATAAAAGTGCTTCAGGTACGAAAGGACAAAAAAAAATGATTCATTCTTAATTGTTTGGGTGGAAATGCAACCCTAAAGTGATATTTAATGTATGTTTGATGTGCATTTCTGGTGTGTTTTCTCTGATATTTCAGCTGCTCAGCCCTGAAAAGAAGCTCAGTCCAAATGGGTAATATTTCCTTTCAGACCTCACTTTTAATATAAAGTTGAGGGCAATGTAGCAAGTGTATAGAAAGTCACTTTTAACTCTTTTTAATGTTGATATACTATGTTCATGTGAACATTTATTCAGTGTGAGCATTCAATCACACTTAATTTATCACTGTTTAAGGTCAAATGAAGCCTCATCCCGCACTGAAGAGTCAATTTTAAAGCCTTTGTACTAATTCTTTTAAACAAACAGCGTGTGTATTGATTAATTTATTGATATATTGATATTCTCACATGTATAAACCACCATCTGGATCAGTTTAACTTACACAAGAATGCGGATACAGACAGATCGTAGGTTTGAGGACTAGAGTAGCTTGTACATGTGTAACTCATGACAGTATTGTTATGTATTGCAGTGTTAGTTGTGGTCGAGCCATAACATGATTTTGAAACAGATACAGACTGAGCTGCTCGACTTATTTTTTTATCTAACTCCAAGAAAACATGGATGCTGCTGAGTGTAACGAGGTGAAAATACTGAAGCCAAAATAAACTCAATATGAAGAGTTTTTGACTGGAGAGACAATATTTAGTTTAAGATTTTTATCGTCACCTCAGTCTTACAGATTGTTTCACTTTGATCAGACAAGCGTCGATGATGATTTGGACTGTCTGTGGAGGCATTTTTAAACTTGGATGCATGTCTACAGTTTGCTTTTATCTTGGCAGTCACAGAGGCCAGAAATTCAAATATTCAGCAAAGTAAACTTAAACAGAGCTTCAACATGGGCGCCCATATGCAGTCAGACATGTCGTTTATCCACCTGCCTTTTATTCCAGCACATTCGGACACAACTTTTTGGTGTCCTTATAGCTTGGTGGATGTTTGAACATCCTTTACCAGCAGTTCCTTTATTTCAGCTGGAATCCACTGTTTCTTGTGAGCCGGATAGCTCTCTAAACCCTCACATCTTCCAGCAGTTAGCGGACTGGCTCATGAAAATTGAGACATCCAGCACAATGCAGCGCTCTATTTCCATAAGTCTTCTTTTTCTCAAGCTGCTTGCATGAAATCCCTTTTTGATCATGTGCAATCCTTCCTCAGTACCTGGCTGCTGACCATTTTCTACATACGAGTGTCCATTTGGCAGGAAGAATGCAGCAGACATGATTCTGCTTAACATTTCCAAGCCGGACAAATTGGGCTAAGATACCAGCTGTTAAGCATGGGAAGGCTAATCAGTTTAGCAGAATGCTGAGGATTATGCAGTCAAAGAAAAGTTGTTGTTCAAAACACAATATACTGCCGAGAACAACACATCTGCTGTTGGTTTTATTATCGGAGATATTTCCTCTTGTTCATTCTTGAAGCCTGTCTTAGCCTTGTTATTTGCTCGCTGCTGTTTATCACAGGCCTGTTGTGAAGGAAGTGTCCAATTAACTGTGGATTTGGTGGCATGTGCTATCACATCAGGGTTCTCAGAGTCTCACATCTTCTGTGCTTGTGTGGCAGGGTGTGAGGGATTCAGGCCAGCAGTTTTACATCACCTCCCTCGGCTAAATGCACCGCATAAAGCAGTGCATGTTTGCATACCATAAGGAGAAAGAGACAGAGGGTTTAAAAAGATTACAGGAAAAAGTTCATGTGCTCTTTATTTACTATGCTTAAGCACACCACAAAATAAGAATTAAAGTGATAATAACACACAAAGGGACGGAATGCAATTAATTTCTCTCATGCATTTTAAAAACAATGGTTTTATATAGCTTAAGTATTTGTTTTTCAAGAATTAATGTATGTATGTTGATTTTTCTTGCTACCAGACTTGAAAATTGAAATTAAATGAATAAGTAGCTCTTCCTCAGATTTTCATATCACAGCAACTGTTTGACCTTTTCACACATAAACTGTCACATGCATTAGTCTGGTAACAAGGCTCGTTGTCCAAGGGGCTTAATCAATGAGCACAGATCAAAATCCCTTTAGACACAACCAGAGAGACAAACAACCAATCAGAGCAGAGACACGTCTCCCAGTATCTGGTTTAACTGATGACACAGCAAACTAGCTAATCTTGTATCTTCAGTACCCAAAAAAAGTTTGGTTTCCATCTTGTCAAATTCTTTTCAGGAAGTACTGTAGTTGCTCACTAAGGAGCCTGCTTTACTTTAGTTTCTGACACTGTTGTATTGTTTTGTTTGAGCTGGGCATGAGACGATGGTGTCCAGCTTCCACTTTGCTTGTCTCTCTGCAAAGACTGGCCTTATAAAATGAGGTCCCGAGGTTCAGACGCTGTCAGAATCCGACTGGGGCGCCATGTGCTACAAGAAATGATGCAATAAACCTTTGTTTAGGGAAGCACTCATGCAGCATTACTCTGCGGTGGTCACCGAGCTCTCAACATGGTGACAAAGGCACAAGGTTTCTGGTTCCAGTCCTTTTTAATATTTTCCAAAGGGGATGTTTGTTATGCAGTCTGGCAGGTGGGTTTGTCTTCTTCCTGTCTCCTCTGTCCGTTCATGTTTAAAGTACTTTTCCTCCCTGACATTGCTTCCTTATAGTTTCATCCATGCTGTGTGCATATAGATGTGCTAACACAAATATGCCTGTGACCCAAAAGTTTCAGTTATTTCTTTGTGACATTTTAGTGACCTTTTGAACTAATAGTCTCCAACGCTCTATATGGTCTTTTGTATTCACTTTTCCTTTGTGTGTAAAAGAGAAAGAGAGCTGAATTTGCTTTTCGTCTATTCTGTTTTATTCTCTTTGAAGACAGATAGATGAAAAGGGGGATGGGGGAGGCTGTTAATACTTTTCATAAAGCTGCTCCAGGCTGTATGGATTGGAGGCTGAAAGTGTCACTGGAAACCCTGTCTAGTCGAGGGTCATGTAGTATGTTGGAATATCCATCAGTGACTCCACCAGTCTGTTGAAAACAGCATTTGAGTCCGTCGGCATTTAAATTGCAAGGTTGGAATGTAATTTACCATGAAAAAAAACCCAACAAAAGTCAAAAAATATATGTCACTCTCTTGTGCTGTACTGTTACTTTAAAATCTGAAAAATTCAATACAAAAGGTATTATGTTTTCAGGTTTCTGCCTCCAACTTTGAGACAGCAAGTACGTGCCAGGAAGACCAGAAAAAGATGCAGACAAAAACATAAAAGAAGTCATAACATTGTATCAAAGCTCTTGGGAGTACTTACTATTGTAGTCACTTAAATAGCTTTGTGTTTCGGATACTTTTAAAGGAGGAAAGCCATTACATTTATCAAATAAATAATGCACTCTGTAATTTACATTTGTCCCTCATACATAAATACAGTCCAGCAGTAACATTTTAATGTGGGTATGGTTGCGACTAAGCTGTATTTAAAGTAAGTTATACACATTTCCCAGAAATCCGATTATTGTAAACTTCTATTGTGGTAACATTGCAAAGCGGCATCGAGCCTTTTATTCACTAAGCATGCTTCCACTAAGAAGTTTATGACCGCTGCTAATGTGTGACTCGAAATCGTGAGTTCAGTCAGTGGAGGAGTGTATGTGGACACAGTGGCAGGGGAAGGAGATGTTGTTATTGTTCCTTGTTGTGCTTGTAACTTTATTGAGCTTTGAAGAAAAATCCTCCTTTGGCGTGTTTGTGTCATCATTTGGATTGAATGCACAAACTTTGCCGTGCCCTTCGTGTCGTGCTGTATAATGAAACGTCTGCCTGCAGTGTGGGCTGACTAACACTGTTGCAGATGATGACTCCAGCCCTGTCTTGAGTCTGACTGAGTTCAGACCTTGAAACTCACTTGAATTCATATGCGAAATAATTCATGACGGAGGATGTAATGTCTGGACGGAGATCCAGCGGGGAATAGTGATGTACCACGTAGGCTTATGGAAACCAGTCATCGATTGAGAGGTTTTTATTGAAGCTCTGTCGCCTGCAGGGCTGATTTACAAAAACACAAAGAAAGAAACAAACCAAAATCCACTTCTAAATGAAACTGAACTACCTGTTCAACTTTAAAAAACAGGACATTCACAGTTTCTGGTATTTACATAACAAGGACAAAAAAGCGAGTGAATAAGCATTGAAGTGAGTTGAGCCTTGTTGACAGTGTGCCCTTTTGTTCCTGGAGAGGACAGTTGCTCGATTGAATTGATCTGACTTTAGAGCCTAACCATTTATCTTGGTCAGTCATATCTGATCTGTGGCTGTCAAGTCTAGACAGGCTCCTCTGAGAAATAAACTGCTTGGAGAGCCAGTGATGGGTCTACTTTACCTTTCTACCATGGCGGCAGCATTTCCTTTACATGTTGTGTGTGTGTTCCAAAAGATAACACTAGTTTTTCCAAAAATAAAATGTTTAGAGCCAAAACAATTTGATGATTAATGATCCATGAATTAATCTGGAATTTAACTGTCAGGTTTAAAGATGAAACATTTCTTTTAAAAATGACATTGAAAAAGCGACTATGGTTTAATTATCTTGCCCTTATTTTGTTTTGGTTCCAATATAAAAAAAGAAAACAATTTACTCAAAACATTTTCAGTTAACATCAACTGAAGTCATACTGGAAATTATAGAAATAATATGGGGGGAAAAAGTCCTAATTAATGCTTAATTAGTCTCACAATCCAGCACAAATACAGCAGCACTGTGTGCTACAAAATAAAATGGGGGAAGTACATGCAAACATTCAAATTACTTTCCTCCAGCTCCAGCAAATTGCTTTTGGACATGCAGTTGTATTTTCCTTGGAGACTCTCACCTCTCCAAGGACTCGGCTGTAAAAAAGGCAAAAAAAAAAGAGAAAAAAAATAAAGATTCTATTGGCACAGTTGCAGCTCAGTACTGTCACTCTAATTTAGGAGGCTGCGAGCTTATCCCTTTGACCGTGTCTTCCTCTACCTGGGCCATTTCTAAGCCACAGATGATCAACCTCGAGGGACCCTCATTAAGTCTTTGCTCCAATTAAGCCACACTCATTTTGCCGCAGCACAATTGCTCTGTACCGCGGCGCACAAATCCTCCAACAGTGGATTAGGCTGATCAGTGGGTGGGATGAAAATAGCTGCACTGGTAAATCAGTGGAAGATGGTAGGCGTTTGTTAGGTGTCATCTGTCACTGCTCATACATCCAGTGGTGGGCATCAAACAATTTAGGTTAAGGAAAGATACATTAGATGTGACGTTATTCTAAATGTGTAGCCACAGAAGATATGGCCTATTTAAGGAGTTTAAATGTGGCTTAGCAAGTGGAGGCAATAAGCAAGCCAGTACAGCTAAACTTTGATACAGTGTTCAAAGTCCATCATGCATTAAGAGTTTTGGGGCCTGAAATTTTCTGATCCTTCACAGTTTCATAATCTGTTACCAAATCCAGTTGCAGTGAGGATGAGAGAGGCTCAGTTAGATTTCTTCACATCTTCACATCTGACTCAAGAGAGAAATTCTGAGTTCTTTTAAGGATCGTTAATAGAAATTGGCAGGATTGATAGGGTAGATAAATAGGGATTTTTACAAAAAGAAAGTACAAAATGTTGATTTCATTTTTTTTTTTTTGTTTTGTCTTATTTTTCTGAAAAGCTTTATTGGATATGTCAAGACACATTTTCCTTGGGCTGCAACAAATTTGATTTATTTTACATTTAAAGATTCTGTTAGTTTTTTTAATGAGGTTGTGAATGTTTGTTTTTCGTGTTATTTAATGCCACTTTAAAAATAACTCAAAACAATTCGAAATCCTTGAACAAATTCTCAATTGAAAAAGTAATTTATGAGATTCAATCATTAGTCTTTTTTATTAAATCAACTCTCTGTTAGATATGATTTTGTAAAAAGGTCATTGTTTCAACCTGTTTTAATAAACCAACAGAGAGGTATTCAGCTTGTGCAGGAATTGATTTATGCCTTTTTAAACTGAATTTTTGTGATAATTTATTTCCTGCACCACTAATTGGAAAAAGCAATTGGTGTGTGTTTTCCGACTTATGTCAAGCTTTCAAATCCCAGCCGACACATCACTTTAAACATCAATGAAGCTGGCATGCTTTCTGACAGGACGTGTCGTTAATAGCAGCAGACTGATGAGGAGTTGGCCAGCAGATCTGACCGCCAAATGTTTTAGTTGACAGCTGACTTATGATCACTGAAACCTCCCTGCTTGCATTTGTTTTGATGAAATTATACCGTTACTTTTAAATTGCCACATCCATTTCTGTTCAAGTTATTAGTTTCTTTGTATTAGCATAATTTGCTATGGATTTTGGTTGATTATTAACCTTGGCTTTCTCTTAAAGTTTATTTTTTTTAATTACTGCCAAAGCACATCTCATAACTATATACAAATGTGCACAATAAGGGCACAAGTTAATGCCTTTAGATATTTATATACACAGTAGTTTCCATTTAGTTTCATCGGACTGGAAACTTAGACCAGAGTACTTTTATAGATCACGATTGCAGCCTGTTTTTAAGATACACGTGTTACATGAACATGTGAACCTGTGTTTCACATATGTTCTGGATGCTCTACAAACAATTACTTATTTGATTCTGGCTGCTTTATGGTCGACTAAACGTCCTGCTCTCTCTCCCGATCAATGAACGATGCTGTCAACCCAGAAAACCACAGCAAGTACAGGCGACTGCAGATAAATCAAGCATTACTGGTGATTTGTTAAAGAAAAGGAGCCAGTGTTTGCTCAATAAGTACCCACAATTGTCACTGTGCTCTTTTGTAGAGGGAAAAAAGGTGGCTAAAAGGTCTTAAAGTTGGTTGCTTTCTGAGTGTGCTCCATTGGGTTTCATTAGGATTCATTTCAGCAGTCAGCCGGTAATGGACATTCACTGTCCAAGTCGACACCACCAAAGGTAAAAGGCATGAGCCTCGCAAATGCTACTCACTTGTCTTCCCTTACTTAAATGGTGGTGTAATGAGCCATTCTCTGGCAGCTGTTTAAGCAGAAAAAATGATCAAGTTGAGCAGGCACAGAGAAAGATGCCGTGCATATGTCACACTGGTACTTTCTTGCCTACTACCCTGGTGCGGTTTAGCTAATGTTCTTCCCTGGACTGACATTTCTTCAAGGATGTTTATCCTGGATCGCTGGGCATTTGTGGTGGCTGAGTTGGTTTAAGTCGTGAGCTCACTCTCCATGTCTGCTCTGATTTTTGTTTCTTTTGTTTTTCTTGCAGACCCTGGAGTAAGTGACCTGTGAATAGAGTCACACTGGGGATAGGAATTCTCTGCTTCTATAACAGTGTATGGACATCTGACTTTGTGGAGCCCAGCAGGTACGTCAGAGTGAATTCATGTCTTTTGTAATTGTGGATGTTGTTGCCTTTTTTTAGTTTTAAGTCAGGTTTGGAATAAAAGGTCAGTTCTGAATATAAAAAGAACTGCATAAATATGGCTAAATGTATTTCAGTAAAAATCCACTCTGATCATAGCATGCTGATTCCAGAGTGCATACAAACTTTGTATAACATTATTAATTGAGTTTTCTAATCACTGAAGGTGGTTGATAAGATAATAATAGGGCAGTTTAATGCTTAAAGTGTGCCATTTTACACCAAGTTTATTAGACTCAGGGAGCAACAACTGTAGGAGACTGACTGATCACATCTCAGTTGCACCATCTTCGACATAAAGCAGGAAGTCGGAGCTCATCACACATAAGAAGCAAACTGCCTCTGTGCTAGAAAGACAGGGAACCTGGTGGGGCTTTGACAACATTTTTATGGCCCTTTGAGGGTCTGTTAGGGTATCTGTGTTGCAGCTGGGCCAGCAGGCTCTCTGGTGTATGTGTGTGTCTGTGGGGACATGTTAGCACACACCTGCTTCAAGCTAAATTTGAGCAGGAAAAAAACAGCTTTGGTGGAAAAATCACCTGTGGTGACATTATGAGCAAACAAGAATCTCTGTGATTATGTGTGAAGTGGAAAAAAAAAAATGTGTGTGATTCCTCCAGAACCACTGTGGCTAAATTTGGCAGCAGCGGCAACACACTGAAAGGATCTCAGAGGGATGCGAGGTCTTATTTTCACAACTGTCACCTTTTCCACCCAGGCTGATGTCACTTTGCCATCTGTTCCTTTCACATCCCTTGAAATTGAAAAACCCAATTATCCCAAGTTTATAATATAAGATAGATCTTCAATGTCTGTTATCCTCAACTTGAACTTAAATTTGATTTTCAGCATTGGAAAGCCTGGAATTTAGCATAGTGATGTAAGTATCTGTGCAACTAGTAAATGGTGAGCACTGTAAGTATTAGATGATACAAGTAATATCTGTCCCTGCCGGGGACAGATATTACTTGTATCATGGAGAAAACGGAGAAAACAATAGGCTTGGGTGGCACTCCTCACAAGGACTTTTCCATTTTTGGAAATTATAAACATTGATTAACTGTCTCAATTGTCTTTCCAGACATTTTTCTTAAGTAGCCTTACCAACCACAGTGAAAAGAACTTACACTTAACAGGAATAGCTGCATTAAAATGAAGTTTGCCATCATATTTTTCAAATGTAGACATCATTTAAAGTAAGGGGGGTTTGACATAAGAGGATGGTCTCCTGACAGGTAATTTTAATATGAATCAAGCAGTTTTATACAGAATTAGGGCCCCAAGCCTTTGATTTTTTTACACTGAACCAAACAACTCTGGCATGATGCCACCTCAGTGTGGGATTTAAAAAAAAAAAGCATGCAAAGAGATATGACAGGCACAACATGTGACTCGACAGCATCAGCATCTTGTGTGACGTATAACATACAATCTGCAGCACTTTCTCAACAGTAACAGGAGTAAACATGCCAATTCACAGAATCTTTTTAATTACAACTGTTTCTCTCTATGCTCAAAGCTTAAAGAGCTCCTGGATGTTGCTTTGTCTCCATTTTGCAGAAGATTCCTGTATTTTTTCTGTCTTTGACTTGGTCGCTAAATGCTACCGGTTTCTGTTTAAATCTCCTGGTGGTGGGTCACAAACATAACACATCGTAAAAACGTCACACCCCAAGGACAAAAAAAGAAGAAAAAAATTGTTTACTTCTGTGAATCATCGATCACAATGTTCCTTCCTTATGCTCAGAGGCAAAAAAGTGACACATCCAGCCAACATGCCTAAATGTCCCTCCTCAAATGCCAATGCTGCATGTTTCCGGTCAACCCCGACTGTCTGCTTAAGTTTTTTTCTTTCATGTCACTTTTTCAATAAAAGCAGCCAGGCGGGCTACGGCAAAAAAGACTGGGACGGGTTGGAAATTAATGTGATCACGTTGGGGAAGGGACTGTGCTGAACGACGTGTGGAAGGAAAATGTGTCTCTCTGAACTCCCTTGCCGCCGTGAGGCATAACACAATTAGACTTTAGATTGTTTTTTCCTCTCCCTCTGCCCATCTGATTTCTGCTCATGCCAGGGTGTTCTCTTTCATCTGCTTTATTCCTCTGTATTGTCATAATGTAGCAGACCCTGAGTGCTCTCACAGATCACTGGTACAGCTTATCAGTGAAGTGGTGCCGCTTCAAATTGGGTCCCTTAATTTAGTCACTCTACATTCATTCTCAGGATTACACTTTCAGGGGAAAAAGGCTGTGGTGTTGGAGAGGATAGATAAACATACTTTAGGTAGAACAATCTGGAGAAGTACGTAGAAACCTCATGCAGAGTTTGGGAGCTGATGGAAGAAAAACAGTGTGTTTGCAGTTTAAATGGTGAAGCAGGTCTTCACATATGTAGCAGATATGAATCCTGCATTGTTTTCCTCCATTTAAAGCCCCTTCAGACCTGCACAATGGCTCACGGTGGATAGCAGTGTGCATGGTGGATTTTTTTCATAAAACATGGACATAGCCATGAAATAATGGTCAGTAATTATATACTCCAGCAAGAAGTAGTTTATTATGACCTGCCTGCAATAAAAACAACCACAAATGATGCACTTAAATTGGACATCCTCTTATTTCAACTTGCCAGTACATTTTATGATGGTACGTTCCATATAGCATCCACATGCTTGTTTTTGTGTAGCGACAAGAAAAATCTGCTAAAATATTTCAGACTGTTCGTGGTCACCAGCCTTGATGATGCTGCCATACTTTATATGTTGCTGTATATGAACTGTGGAGAGTCGAAGGACAAAAAAAGTCAGTGTATCTCTTTTAAGAAGAAAAATCCATAAAAACAGAAAAGATGGCCTTTGATTTTTTTTTTCCCTCTACATGTTTGCTTGTTTAGTTTTTTACAAAGTGAATGTCAGAAACATGAAAACACTGTGTCCATGTCTTGTCATGCAGTGCTCCCACAGACGATTATAACATCTGTATTACTTAAAAATCCCCTCCAGTCAAAAATATGTTGTTTTTCTTATGTTTGTACCCCTTGAAATGTCTGATGATTTGTGCAAAGTTTCCCTCAACTGAGGTGTTTTTCTTGCTTCTTCCAAAGTGAGGAATGTCTGTGCACTTTCTTAAAAGCTTAAATTCAACTTTGGAAAGCCAATTGCAGTCAAAGAAACTTGAAACCTTCAGCAGAGAGTAGACTTGTCAGTACAGAGAGCGAGAGTTTGCAAAGCATAGTTAAAGTTTTGACAGCAAACATGGTGGACCGTGCAGTTTTTAGACGGAAACCGAAACCTTGAGCGTCCTACTACCACCAAAAAAAATCTCTGTATCAATCAAGAGTCACTGTAACATCATGGCAGAAAATGTTTATTTTCTCAACAGCTAATGATGTTGTGTCAGCTGCTGTCACTTACAGGCTGCAGGCTAATAAACAACATATTTAAACAGGTCTGACTGAAGCTGTGTGTGTTACAGGAACATAAATGGCGGAAGTTTCTTCTTGCCAGCCGTCTTGAAATGCACTGTTTCAGCCCGTCCAGCCTGTGATTCACACATCCAGAATTTCTCAATGAAGGAGAAAGAGCACTTGTTCTTCCAGCCCCTTTAAAAAAAAAAATAAAAACCTTTTTGTAGGAGAAACCCATTTGAAATGAAAAATTAATCAAAGCACATACTTTAAAACATGTCTGGAGGACAGCGCACTTACCTCACCTAATGTTTTAAAATGCTTCTTCTTGCAGAACAATGATACAAACGTAAAATCTGCTTTATAATTAAAAATGTTGTGTTTGCCAAACATAACAGAGGGAAATGAATTAAATCATAAGCTACAAACTGTACCTGCAAACACAAAACAGACGGTTTCAAAGAAAACAGTGCAAAATATACAGTAAAGATAGACATATTCTGATGTTTTTGTTCAGAATGGTTTCTCCCTGTAAGCATCAGAGCAGAATGGCAGACAGTGTGGTTGCTGCTTTGAAGGAAGCCAGACAGAGGACTTAACCTGTGCTCCTGGTAATTTTACCAAATTTAATGATTGTGATTACCTTCCATCTAGTTCCTGTGTTAGGATATGCTCCATTTTCTGTCTTGGTGGTAGATGTGACTGTTTCATGCACCATTTTCATCATAACCTGAGCAGCCGCCTCCAAATTTACATTTCAAATGGTGTTTTAGGTCTTATTCTTGGATGTAGGGTTGAAACGATGTTCATTTGCGGCCATTCTTTACTGGGATGAATGTAAAGGCCTGATTAAGCCATTAAGGCCACATCTGCCAGCCTAATTCCTTTTTAATTTGCCGAGAACTCTCCTGTATATTGCTACAGTGGATGTGACATTTTGATTAAGCAAGGGCTGTAAAAATGATTACCGCGAGGTTGCAGAGGGCTACTGCTCACATCACTGGATACCACTGCCAAACCAGCACACCCCAGAAATCCCACTGACCCCTCCAACAGCCCAGCAATCTGTGTCACACACTGAACGTGTTCGTTTGTCTCTGTTTTAATTGAATATAGTGCTTTAATACCAGTGAAACCAGTAATCATTTATAGCATTCTTGGACTTTACAGCTGAGCTTATTACATCAGTGTATTTAAATCTATTTTAAAGACTTTATTTCCATGGTAAATCCCTCTTGAGATTTTCTTCTTTAATACTGCCTTTGGCATAAACACTGTGACTGGAAATAGAAATTCTCAGATTAATTTGACACACAGAATGCCAACTTGAAACGCTGAACCATAGACAGAAGGCATCAATGATGGTGGTGGTAAATACTGTATATGTACTTAGCTAAATTATTCTGGTTTGCATTGAAAATTTCCTGGTTTACAGCAATAACAAAACATACTGTATAATTCATGTACATGGATACTAGAAGTGGGACTGATGAGAGGAGAATAGAATCTGGCATAAATTTAAATCAACACAGTTAATTTTATGTCAAAATAAGTTAGAAAAGACTGACCAGTTAATTAACGTAAAAATGGCTGCATTCATCAGAGGGATAAAGGGATGGTTTATCCAAGATGGAAATTTCAAACAATTCCACTCACCATTGTGTCGACAGAGGCTCGGGTGACATTTTCTAATCCACATGGCCCTTCTGGAGTTTCACTGAGGGAAAGAATTCCACGTCATGCCGATACAGTGGAAGCTCAAGGTGACCACGGACTCAAAGAGAAAAACAAACTGGAGAAGAAAAACATAACATGCCTCCATACTGCTCATGTGGTGTCTTCAGAGTCTCTGGACAAATCAACCATTCACTTTGACTCATAATGGCCACATAAACTCTGTGTTTTTAGCCAAAAAATCCACTGTAGCCTCCTATGAGCTGCATTCATGTTAGCGCACTTTAACATGAATTGAAGCTAAAAACATGGTGTTAATGTCACCTTTTTGAGTCAAATCGGATGGTTGATTCTCCTGGACACTTGGATGATACCACATGAGCAGTATGAAGGAATGTTATGTTTTTTTATTCTGTTGTTTTTTTCCGTTTGAGTCCATGGCTGCCATAGGCTTCCACTGTATCAGCGCGGCATGGAATTCTTTCCCATGGTAAAACTCGAGAAGGGCCAAGTGGATTAGAAAATGTCAGTAGAGCCTCTGTTGATATAGTGGCGAGTGGAAATTTACATTTTTGGGTGAACTTTTCCTTTAAAACAGCCAAACATAAACAAGATTATGAGAGTGTTTTTTCCATATCAGAGAGTTGCTGGTTTGAATCTCAAGGAGTGGCGACAGCATGTGAACTGGAGAACTGAATGATTTGCTCTCCCCGTCAGCATCTGGCGCCTGCACTCTGCCTGCACAGTGATATAATGAGGAAGAGTGTGAGTGTACTGAGCTGCTTTCCAGTACATAATGTACAAAAGCACTCTCTCTAACCGTGTGACAAAAGGATTTTAAAGCACATCATTGCTGCAACACATTTAATATATAAATATATACGTATATACGGTCATCCTTATGTAATGTTTATCATCAGTAACTGAATCAATAGAGAACTTTCCACCTTCAGAGGATCTGTAAGAGTATTGATGCATATTTACAGCTTTATGTTTACTTGTTAAAGTCGAGTGAATGTGACTCTCCGAACTGTAAAACTGCTTGAGTTTATAGAGTACTCTCCATCCAGCTTAGCAACTACTTAGTGTATGACTTGACATTATAATGATATATTGCTATAATGTCATTGTAATGATACACATTTTCTTATTGCATTCAACCGAACCTCATGAATTGATGTAATAAAAACTTCTGTGTGCCTGAATGATGGAAATATCAGACACAGTTCAGTCAGCAGAAGCACTAAGCATTGGTAGCATGCAATTATAATTGACTGGGGGGATTTTAGTCTTTCTCAAAGCATCCTTTGTCAAAGCACAGTTTGACTGGGATAGTGAGTGGGATGTGGCAGACGAACAAAACAGGGCGAGGACTGTCTGAAAGCAGGGATGTCTATGGAGTTGTCTGTTCTGACTAATGTTGCAAAGCCAAGGCAGAGAGGAGCAGTAAGCACAGTGGACAGCTCCGCTCTGTGTTACGTTCTCCTCAGGACCTCGGTCAGCTCCCCGGAGATCTGACTACAGTTATAGACAGTTCATCTGCAGTGTCTCCACTGAGCAGGACTCGTATATTTCCATTGTTTTTTTCTTTTCCCTCTCTGCACTGAATGGAATTTTGACATTAAAAATTTCCATTTAACTAGAATATCCAGTGATCAGAAACCTGTTTTATCTTTAACAAGATTAATGGTCAGTGAGTTAAGTCAGTGCTTTACTTGTTAACTTTGTTTTTTTCTGTGGTTTCACTTCAATGTCAAGTAACCATGGTAACCTATAGCTGATCATTTTTGTTCAATATGTTTCAATAGAAGCCCTGACTGGACAAATACTGAATTGAAATTAAATCCACTGATCTTTAGGTTATTTCTTTAAAAGGGAGCTGATGACTTTTCCATTATCACAGCACTGTATGTTTGGGTTTAAAACAGCTACTTTGGCTGCATTGAACCAACTCTATAAGATGGAGAAGTTTTCACTTTTATCTTAGTATTTTTCACAGATATAAACATTTCATACATCAGCATTTATCAATAAAAAGAATTATAAGATTGGAAAATGCCAGCTACATTTAACACTTTGTAATGAAATGTTAAATAAGAATACAAAAGGCTTTAAAAAGTTTAATACTGTTTTGTTTTCTGAGTTTAAATTTTGCAGGTGTAATAATCCCATGAAAAAAGAAAAAGAAACAAACACAAAATCAATACTTTTGCTCCTTGTGTCAGAGGTGACACTGCCCTCAGCAACAAGCTGACACTTTAATATGTCAGAGTTTGTAGCCTTTTC
>JAPZDY010000026.1:19590580-19627366 GCA_029783645.1 Ctenochaetus hawaiiensis | reverse complement strand
TTTGTAGCCTTTTCATGTTCTGGCTCTAAACAGGTTTTTTTCTAACATGGAAGATGGCTAGTTATTATTTCTTTTTTTCTACTTTTCACAGTTTCAAACTGACTTCAGTTTGAAAAATAAAAAGCAGGTGTCTCACACAGTGACTGGTTCAATGTAAATGAGAGCCTTCATATTTCATTCCTGCAGCCCTGATGAGCATCAGGTCGGCATTATGAATAGAAAAGCTTTTCATAGCCGCAGTTTGACAGCACAACATTTGATTTTTTCATGAACTGCCTCATTTTGAGCCATTCATGTTGCATTTCACTGCCTATTTATTAGAGGTCATTATTTATTACATACTTAAACTCAGTTAAACCTTGATTGGAACATTCATGACTTTGAAAGACCCTGCAGTAAGCGCTGTGAGACTGGTTATGTTAGGATCTAACCTATATTAAATTAGATGACTATAGGAAAGCTCGTGTGACAGGTTCTTGTATTATTGTGTAGTGATATTGTTTTTTTTCCCGTTCACACATCCTGCACAAAGAAAAAATAAAGGCCATTTTTTTCTTATTTCTGAATAAAATTAATAAAGAATGACAGAATACTGACTGACAGCAGAAGAATTGAGCCACTGTAGCTTTCCCCTCACAAAATCTGAAATAATTTTTGCTTCCCTTGTCTGCAAATCAACATGATTATCCTTTCCACACAGTCAGAGTCTCAACATGGGTTTACTGATTTATGCTGTGCAGCTGTGGAGATTGTAAAGGAGATTTCAGCATTATATGAAATTCTTCTCACCAGATTGCTTTGGACAAACTATAGAGTAAGCCATAATGTATTCTAATGTTTATTTGAAGCACGTTTTTAAGGTTTCAAATGTAAATGTTTTTCAAATTTCTTCATATTGTTTATGATATTTATAAAGAAAAAGAGGCTTTTATGCAAGTTTGGGGCAAAACAGTTCAATCTAAATGCAAACAGAAGTGTTTTTGTTCTTGCGTTAATGTTTTGTCTAACAAAGGTTCACAAGTACTTTGAGATATTTCAGGGAAACACCTGAGTAGACTTTCCATTTCTTTCTGTTTGTATTGTTTCCTTTGAAAAGTTTAGCCCCTAAATTTTGATCCTGAAGTCAGTCATGAGATGATTAGTCATTAGATTGATCTTCCATTGATACAAATGTAATAATCACTGCTTTCACATTATGGCCATACATAGTTAGAAACACTTGTTAAGTGGCAGTTTATGTACATGCTTTTTAAAACTGATTATTGTTTATTTGAAAAGAGAACCATTTTCAGCAGTTTAATCTTGTTTTGTCATAAAATGAGAATTAAACATAAACTACACAAGCTCTAATCCTAAAAGTTAAAGTAAAATGTTTTTCTCATCTCTTAAGTAGTGCTTTCTAGTCAAAAAGAGGGTTTCAGCATCCATGGTTTCTTGTTTGTTTGCTAAGTTAATTTTAAAACAACACACTGAATCACTATCGTTTGCTAATTAATATTCAAGAACTGCCGAACTATAAAAGTTGTCCTGTATCCCTGACAGAGTGTCCTGCTGATTTAATTATGAGCATTTCGTTTCAGATGAGTGTCTCCTTGTACTTGTCTTTCGTCGCTGGACTTCAGTCATCACACAAACAGAAAACTTGTAGTTCTCTGGCTCAGTCAAGTGAGACTGAACCAAGATTGTTTCTGCCTCCAGAGCAGCTCTCCCCCCTGAAAATGTTTGTGTAACTAAAACTCCAATCTGCCTCAAGACCTTTCAGTGTATAATCATCTTAATCTTTACCCAGTGGAGCCAGCAGTTTCACTTTCAAGTACTTTCTTAGTCAAAGGGGCAATGTGAACATTAAGAAATGAGCTGACATTATCAGCAGACTGTGATGAGGTTATATTTCTAACGTTATTTTAAAGACATTTATGAATTCTGTAACAATGATATGTTCTTTAGTTAGCATGCTAACTAGCCAGCCCTCCGGTCTTGGACTTAATTGCTTGCTTATATTATCTTAAATACACTTAATTCAATCTTGAAAAACACATAAGAAAATGAATCTCACCAAAAACATCTTACTTTGTCTTTTCACAGTTCCAACAATCACGAAATCTGGTTCGGTCAAATAAACCCTCATTCACAGAGACAGATATGAAAATCCTTGCTAGTGAAGCCCAATCATTCTCCTGCTGCTCTTCTTCTTCACTCATTTCTTGTTCCTGCTTGCTGTGTCTTCGTAGCCCTCAGTGTTAAAATCCTGGTTTAAGCTGCTGTAAATCACTTTGGTGCTGAATCCCCGTCGTCAAACGGGCCTGAGTCGACCTCAGAGGTTTTGCTCAGTCCTCTGGCTGTTCTTGCTGGGAGTCTGCAGAGCCCAGGTCCATTGCCTGCAGTGTAGACACCAACACTTCTCAAGTGTCCTCAGTTTCTTGTCCAGGCAGACTGGTCAGCCAAAAGGGCCACTAGCTGCAAGGCTAACTGGACCAAAAGGCTAAGGGCAGCTGCTAGCTAAAGCCAAAGAAAGCAAGAATGTAGTGAGGACTAGTCAGGAGTTATTGTTGGGATGTGGTGCCCTCTATCATGCACATTTCCCATTTAAAAACTCATTTCTGTTGAGCTTAACACAATTTATTCATTATATGCTCACACTGTTGTTACAAGGCACTGAGATTAATGACCAGGCTGCTCAGTGCATAAACTCTGTCCTGTCTGCTAGAAGCACATCTAATAATCTTCAAAAAGCAAGATGTGATGTAAATTTCTTTCTACACATCTATGTTTATAAATGGCAGATAATGGCGGATGTGTGTTCCCATCATGTTCTGACTGTAACACATCAAGGCATAACCCATCTACCAGAGCAGGCATCACCCCGCTCTGTCCTCTTCATCTTCACTACAGAAGGCTGTTTTCACACCTGCCACAACGCTCCTCTCTCTCTCTGCATTTTGAATCTCTCTCGCTCCCTCCTCCTCTCTTTTTCCCGCTCATTATGCCTCCAACTGCTTTCCATTGTTGGATCTCTCTGAGAATGTCATATGTGCTTTAACTGCCATTCTTTAACCTTTCTGGGAAGTCGGTGCATTTAGACTGCTATTATCTTGTGTCTCTGAGTGACTGAGAGGACCACAGAGAGCTTCCGTTAGCTGCCACTTGATTATAAATACATTTTCATTCTCATCTTATGTATGATTGTGTAGCTTGATTACTTGACTTGTGTAATGGTTTCCTCATTGAGGATTGTGTTTCTGCTGGAGATCGAGCTTAAAAGCTGTGATTATAGTTACCTTTTTTGAAACAGGATTGAATAGAAATTGATACGTAGCATATAGGCCACACTGTATTTTTTATAACTATTACATTCCACTTAAGTAGACTAGTATAATCTTTAATGCTTCATATGTATGAAAATTTAACCAGAAAAGAGTTTATTATACTGCACACTGTGAGCTTCTGATGTTACATCAGGACTAGCGTTTGCAATCACAGTTAAGGTCCATAATTGCCCTTTTCCATGAGGATTAAATGTTATTTTATGAGGATCCTCCATCAATGCAACTAATGCATACACATGAGGGCATTTAAATTGAGAAAAAAAAAAAAAAGATTTCACGTTGGATGCAACATATTTTGGAAATAAACTCAGGACTTCTCATTATAACCTTCACATTTATGTTATTTTAGTCTGCACTAGCTGCATCGGTAAAAGCCAGACTTCTATCCCCCACTGTGGCCTTTTACACAGCAGGTTGTTGGAGCACTGCATTAGACAAATGGTGGAGATGAGACGGCCCCCCTTGTAAAGGAAAAACATTCAATCTCTTTTTATTGTGACTCTTTTGAGTGCCCCTTTAGCGAGAGCTTATATCTTAAACTGTCTGCTCAATAACTCAATTCTACTCTTATCTCGGGCACAAGGAAGAGATTTAGAGAGAGGTGGGAGAGCTTTCTCTTATTCACCGCGGGATGTCTCCCAAAGGCCAGACTGTAAAGAAATACAGAGCGCCCCATTCGATGATGTCTTTGAGAGATTACCATGAAGATGGGTCTTAATAACATGGCACAGCATGTGACAATGGCTGGTTTATTGATAGGTGCTACAGAGGCATTTGGAGGTGACAAATTTTTCCAAAGATAGGGGCACATGGAGAGTTTAAAAATGAAAAAGACGGGTCTGCCACACTGTTTTTGCTATTATTTTGCTATAAATACAAGCCTGGTCTGGTTTTAACAATTACAGGCATAAAAAAGGGCTTAGAGGAGAGCACATTGTTGGGATGTTTTTACTATCCCTAAGACAATTAGCGTGTTCCTGGTTTTTGCTTAATCTTTCGCTGTTGTCCACAGTCACATCTGTGAAACAGCTATGTGTAATATTATGTCAAAGTGTCTGAAATATTGTTAGCTTAATTCCTCTCCTGTTCTCATGTTGAAGCAGAATGTGTGGAACAAGACTGCCAGGGTAAAATGTGTGACTCCATGTCAACTACAGCGAGCCTGTGCAGGGAGGACGAGTGGGAAGTGTGTGTTTTAGGTGTTTAATGTACATATTTTTCAAGGCATCTTTGACTTTGAAGCAGTCTTAGGTGGGACGATGGCTTGGCTTATGCAACACCGTTAGATGTGCGATGCATCATTTTTTTCCCTCATGCTCAGACATGTAGGCTCTGCAAAGTTGCAGCAGTTCAGACCTAGAAATCCCACAGCTGGGTCTTTTACAAGCGTGGTCTTTGTTTGTGAGCATCATTGATTGTGAATCTTGAATCATTTTGTTGTGGTTTGGTCTTTTTATCAACTTAGCCAGTTTTTTTTTTCTATACTTTTTGCCACCCTTCAAAGAAAACCCTTGTTATGTGGCAAACCATGCTTTTCTTTTCCTTCCTGTCAACTTCTCACAAACCCTTCAATTTATCTTGCAGTCCTTCAATGGGGGTCACAGCCTCTGTGATGGGAACTGATGCACAAAGCCATCATAATTCCCATCCACTGCCTGTTTTCCCCGTTTCCATTTAGTCAAACAGATATTATATTACATAGATAATTATGCCACATGATGCATCTTGCATTACAATCTGTTATGTTTTAAGATAACATGCAAAAGAAAACAAAAACAAACAATATTAATGGAAACACAATTCTGTCATGAGATAGCATTCATTTGTCATGATTCCATCTATTTTTCATAGAAATGGTATTTTTAAGTATATGGACAGATGTAATTTGATATCCACGTTGTTTATCACACTTGAAATTGAATATCTGAATTTTTTTTCTGTGCCTTGCCAATTTATTCCCCACTTTCTCTGCATATGGATGTCAGGTACTTGTATGAGGAGTGTTATTTGCATTAGCAGCTGTGCAGAATAAAAATTGAACTCCTCTAGCTCGTGTGGCTCACCCTTATTTGCTCCCTGCCCTTTCTTTCTTTTGCTGGGTATTTGACATTATTTGGCCAACTTGTTTGTTGTCATACCCAGTTTGTTCAACTCTTTGTTTGTCTGCATTTGTATTTGTCGTAATGTTTACAGAGAGCAAAATGTATTTGATCTCTCCTGTTTGCTTTTGCTGTTTGGTGAGGAGGTTTTTTCCTGCTGCACTTGTAAAGATCCAACCAGAGAGAGGAGCTGTGTGAACATGATCACCTGCTCGTATGTTTTATGCAGCTCCACTGAGGCACATATGGTCTGCAGAAAAAAAAAAACAAAAAAAAATACTCATAGCTTTTCTGCAAAAGGTGAAGGCAAGACATGCACAGTATATTAGAATTTAATACAAAAGGACTTCATTACTATATAACTGCTCCTGTTATAAATTTGTTTTCCTAAATTTGTTTTTTGCTGATTATTGTTGCGTCTATCTCCTTAGGAAGTCATTGATGGAAGACTGATGTTGAATGGCAGCATAGCTCTGTTTTTATGAGGTAAATCTTGCCACAGAGAGGAGAATGGAGAGATTTTAGCCGTCCTTTGTGAAGACAGTGTTTACTGTTTTCATTTTGTTTCACCCCGTTTATGTTAGACTTGTATTGTTATCGTGAATCTAATCTTTGCTTACTTCAAGGCTGAAATTAATGTCTATTTTCTTTTTCACGTAAATGTACACTTGCATTGTTTATAGGATATCAAAATATTGTGAGGAACCCAGACTCTAATATCACAGGTTCTTAAATCCAAAGATGAAATTTAGTTTTATGCAATTTTTTTTTTGTATCTTGTTGCAAAACAAAACAGCGTTAATAGTTTCTGTTCTGCATGTGACAGTTTAACCCTCCCCTCATTTCTGCTCAAGAGCCAGTGTGGTTTATCTATTCTTGGCTCCTGTGGAAACATGGGGGTGCAGCAGGAAGGACTTCATAGAGGACCCTGTCAATCTGTTTATGTAAAATACTCATTTGAAGATAATGAAACCACATTTCTAATTTCAGGTGATTATCCACTAATAATATTCATTTGTAAATTATATTCCATGTCTGGCACAATTCTACAAATATCTCCATCAAAATATTATACACACTGGATCTCTAAAATGGTACTTGTTTGTCATTTTTTATCTGGATGAGTAAATAGACAAAATGATCAGATCATTATCACAATGGTTGCTGAGTCATTTTCTGTTGATTGATTCGGTGATTGACCACATTTGTCAGCAGGGGTTTGTCCTTCAGTGACTTTTGATTTGTTTATTTATTTCATAAACTTTTATGCTCAAATGAAAATATTCATGAGGAAAAAAAGTAGAAAGGTCACTTCAGTCAGGCATAATGGGATGTTTGTTTTCCTTCCAGGTGTTGTGAGCTTTGACCACTCCTGGAGGAGTAATGCAGACCCAAATAAATAACTCCTCAAGACACTCAAGACCAATAAATTCCAGCTCCAAAGTGACGTATAATATTTATGGATATATCAAGTCAATACATCAGCACATGTGCACAGGCCAAAACATATTGTATGTCTTTATATCACCACCAGGAGTATTGTCCTTACAATGTTATGAATTCAGTTATCAAATTACGAACTGCATGAGAGAACATAATGACTTGTGTTTAGACAGCAGTGTGTGTGTGTGGTGAGTTGTTTACGATGTCCTGGCCCCCCCGCGGAGCCACAAAGGTTGAGAGCATACCAAGCAAAATGTTGGCGTGCAAGCAAAAAAGACCAGAGAGGGCCTGTCCTCCTTTGAACCAACAAAGGGGTCATGTTTGTATAAAAAAACCTCTGTGTGTGTGTGTATGTGGGAGACTCATTGCCGTCGTATGAAGGCAGAAATGCCAGGCCTCTCTGGAAGAAAGAGATATCTCTGAGGTGGTAATGACCAGTCTGACATCCACCATACTTCCCCAGCCTTTGACTTTATGCAATCTTTCCATGTGCAAGCAAACATTATCTGGGTCATGGAAACACAAATGTCAAGTATTTCCGCATGAGAATAGTTGTAATTTGGACCCTGGAAACAAACAAAGCCACTTTCTTTCTTTTTCTCTTCTCTTTTTTCTTACTTTCTGACATCCTGCTCCTTCTTTTTCTTTGTATCTTTCTCATGAGTTCTTTTCTTTCTCTTTCTTTTACCTCTCCTCTTCCTCCCTCTCCCTCCATGGGTCTGCAATGTGGCACACAGGACCTGTCCACTTGCTTGTAGAGGGCGTTGTGGTAATGTTGCATGGCAGTTGCTGAGGACAATGGCCTGCGGGTGTTTTGTGATGTAATGATCCCTGCCATCGCCTCTCAGCCCCTCCAGTCAGTGACGGGGAGAAGAGGATGGAAGGTAAAGGGGCCAGTACAATCATATTTAAGGAAGGAAAAAAAGTACCCAAAACGGAGCCAAGCTTGTGACTGGACAGTTGCCAGCTCTGATAATGTACAAGAGAATTAGTTGGTTAAATGAATCACACTGACTCTCCTCTTTCTTAAAACTACAACCGAGGTGCACACGAGGACAGAGCTCCGAGCCCAGATGCTCTGGTGAAGCTGCTCGATATTTAGCTGCAAAAAAACACTGTCCTCTCCGCGGAGCTGTCATGTGTGACTGTATTTAACCATATGACTGTGAAGCAAAGCTATACTGGAAAAGGGCATGCATGCTCACTAAATGTTCTCTTGCTAATTAAATGTCACATTTTTAATTGTTAAGCAGTGTGACAGAGGAGAGAATTAGATGCGGCACCATCTCAGCAGGGCTTACAGAATCTTTAAAGATTTATGGAAACCAAGCAAACACACATGATGAGCTGTGATTCAACCTGATGTTTGAGACTTAAAGGTTGGCTTCTGCAAAAAATGGTAGTTAAGAAAATTATCTTAAGGTTACTAGTTCTCAACCCCATTTTGACCAGATGGATGGATTTCCTCAGATGCTTTAGGTCAGTCTAATTCTGAAAGCAATTGTCCAAGAGATATTAATATTTCTGAACGTGGGGGTGAAGCAGTCCTCTTGAATAAAATGATCTTAAATCAGTTGAAGTTTGTTCTTTGACTTTGTTTTTCTGCAGTCAGAAAACTATCATTATTCATTGGAACACTCGAACAACATCTGTAGTGGCATTCTTGTAAACTGTAGCAAAATTTTAATGATTAATTAAAGCTTTCGGTATTTTTTAAGCAACAGATGCTGAATATTCACCAAATTTCACTCATTAATCTGATAAATAATCGATGGATTAATTGATACTTGGATCATTAGTTGCAGCTATAGATTCTTATATAGGAAGCAGGGAAATAGGAAAGATACATGGCCTTACTGCAGCCCTAGCACACCTTAATGCTGGGTTTCTGAGAATAGTCACTCACGTTTTACTTATTTTCAGCACACTGGAGTCGATTCATGCTTTCACTTTTCCTACAGATGTCATTACTTCTTTGAAACAGAGGTAAACACCTCTATTTTGATGGCAAAAGCTTTGCAAAAAAACACATACCATGAATCTGAACAGCAGTAAACAAGTCTGAAGGGAGAGCAGTGGGGTTAGAGGGGGACGCTTGACCCGAGGTTCAGACATAAACAAACAAACTCAGTGTGAAAACAGTCAAAGAAGCTGTTTTCAGGTCATTCCTTTTCTAGGATTCTGCTGCGTCTCAGTAACTTATGGTTGCCTTGTAGCCTTTAGCTATTGATTCAAGTTGCATTTGGCCATATTGTTTCTGTAATCCAGCATGTCTGCTATCATCTGCTCAAGCTATTGCACATAGGTAGTGAATGCGGATGCCTGCTTAGGATTCAGACTGGCTGTTCTCAGCACAGCCAGAGGTTCATTTGAACTGCCAAGACAAAAGAGCTTTTGAAAATGCACACTGGAATTGAAAACCCATAAAAACAAGTGTATAACTCAAATGTCTGCATGTTATCAGCATGCAAACAAACATATAGACTGTCAGTTATTCATATCTGACCTGTGCATTCAACAGCTGAAAGAAATGACACATCAACAACTGATCTATAATAGATGAAAGAGAAATAGAGCACAATTTGGCTGTTTCTCAGCTCTGCGAGATAAAGATACTGTCAGTCAGGGTTCAGTGTTTAGATCTCAAATAGATGGAAGACTGTAGATTTGAAGGCAGCAGACACTGGTAATGACCACATAAGTATGGGATCCAATTTTGTGTTGCAGCTTGATAAAATAGCTTTTTTAGTTTTTGCTGCATTTCGTAGCAAAAAATTTGGTTAAGACTGGAATTGGATGTTCTGAAAAACCCTCGAGCTTTAGAGCGCAAAGTCATTGCACATGAGGACGAGGCTTTGTGAGCCGAGCCAACGTTTTCAGTCATCTCTGGAGGACACAGCAGACCTACATATTCCAATCCAAACCTGTTCAAACCGAAACAAAACTAATGGGAAGAAAATTGTCAGTAATTAAAATGTACATCAGAACTTCTTGTTGAAAATACACCACAGGCTGCTCTTCCATCTGTTAATTACTCTTTGAGTGGCTTGTTAAGTGAGTGCCTTGGCATTATGCTCATTTCAAATACATTCAGCTGATGAGCATGTCTTCAGTGATGAGGTTTAAATTTGTGTTTGTTAAAGCCAAATTTGATACATTTCTTCAAAAACATCCTTTTTTTCTCTCACTACAAAGCCTTTTTTTTAAAATAAAATATGCACAAACACATAACAGCAGTAAATTTGTAAATGACTCCTTTGTCATCTGCATGCAATGTGTTTTTCTTTCTTTTTTCTTTTGGGAAACAAAAGTTATTTCTCTGTCTAAACATTGGTTTTGTCATTGTTGAAAGGAGCAAACAAATGAATACCCTTCCATATGCACATGATTGCAAAATGTAGGTCATGTCTGCAGATTTTTTCCTCCTTATTGCAGACTTCTTGGATAAATGAGGGGTTAGAAATGTGACATATCACTGCTGTCAAAACATGACGTCAATCCGAATATGATTCCATACAAATGAACAAGTGAGAAAAAAAATAATACTGCAATATTCTTCACTGCACAAACATCATCCTCAGTTTGGATTGATGATGCATTTAATATTAATTACCTGTCTACAGCAACTTTTATCTTCCTGCTTCATCCTGTTGTTTATGTTGGCAGAATTTTATAAATCCTCGTCCATCATCGTGTCAGCATCTTGCTGAGTCAAAGCTCCCAGAACAACTCGTCTTTGTTCCTGTTCCTTGCTCATTCTCGTGTCATAACACAGAAAAAATGTCATTTTGAACAATCAAAATTACTTTAATCATGCTGATGTAGCAGGTTATTCATTGGAATGTAACACAAATATGCTGCAGCTAATTTATAAAATATAAATTATTGATTTTTGACGCAATTTTCCTTATCTTTCCTTTCTCCATATGGTATCACATTAGCAGGATAAGAAACTTTAAAAAATATCCATGTATCGACTTAAATTTTGTTATTTTCATCTAATTTGTACATAGATATTATCACTAAATATTGGAGCCATGTCCTTAAGCTTTTTTAATTCAGTCAATCACTCACCAAGAGTAGATATTTGCCAACTCCGAGAGCTTTGTAAAGCTTCTTTGGGTGGACTGGCAGAGTTTATGGTAAGGCGAGCCAAACTCCGGCAGAGCAGAAGAGACTGTTTGTACTGAGCTCCCGGGTACCTGTACAAATGTAGATCACCATAAATCCTGTTAAAAGTTACAGCTGCCTAAAACTTTGCTAAATCTTACATTGTCTTAAAATATGTGAAATATTTGGAATGAGCCTCTCGTTCTTTACAATTAGGTCAATATAGTGTGTTACTTTAAAGAGCAGATCTTGGTGTAATCGTTTTAAATTGCAAAAAAAAAAAGCACATTTTTCTTGCCTTTAAGCATCTTCATCTTAAATGAATGTGATCAGGTTACACAACCTTTCATTATATTGTTGAAGCTAAAGCCAATGTTGTGTTTTCCCGTGAACAACACCATCACAATAAATTCTGATTGCAGTGATTCACCCTCAAAATTAGTCCCGTTTCTCTTCTTGCAAGGGACGTGCTTCCAGCAACAAAGGCATGTTTGTGCACTTTCATCTGGCTATCCCTCGCTAAAGTGGAATCGCCCACACATTCCTCTCCCCACTGAAAAAAAGGATTTGATCACTGCTGCCAAGCGAAGTCAACACTGTGGAAATGTATTGCAAGGAGTGGGTGAGATCTGTGTGAAAGCTGAGTCTGCTCGTGATGTCTTTATCAGGCCTATGCAAATAATGGCATGCCACAACGACTGGAATATGTAGTGGTTGTGTGTTGATGCAGCATAAGGATCCATAACATAAGTGCTTTGATCGTCAACTAACTGTTTCTGCTGAATTTCAATCAAACCAACAATGTTTTACTGTGAAGTCTTTATCAGCTGGTTCTTTGATGTTGTTTTTTACTTTTAAACTGCAGATTTTTAGGAACTGATGAGATTAAACAGTCACATTGGCAACTAATAAATCTGTGTTTACAACTTATAAATCAAATTTAAGTAAAACTATCATGTCAGATCAAAAATCCAGAGTTAGTTGAGTTAAACTTTGCTTGTCCTCTCTTGTGACTTGCTTAAGACAAAAGCACCTTTCTGAAGAGGCCTTGTCTTTATTTTGGTCTATTTGAATTATTAAATAAGGGAATAAAAAGATATGTGGTTGTGAAATTTTAACTACGCCTTTACACCTTAGCTGTGACTTTTCACACAACTCCTACAGTCCTCTCAGCATACTCAGGAAAAAAAAACATTCTGTACATCTTCTTGACAAAAGCACTATGGCATTGGCACATGTTTTAAGTTTTTTTTTTCCTTGTTTTTTTTTTTTCTTTCACTCTGTACTTTCTAACTTCTGAGTGTCTGTTCTACTGGCAAGGACCCCAAGAGGTTTGGAGTCATACACCAGTCAGGGCTCACCTTCACAGAAACCATCATCATTCATGTTTGCATGACTTCCCCCAAAGAGACATGTAACAGACAGTAAACTTGAGGAGAGAGACCCCCAGACACTATCACACACTTTAGCATGTACGCCCATGACAAACCACTGCTGGCTGAGACAAAACGCCTGCTGCTTCGTGGTGAAAACCTGTAATCAGTAAATGTCACTTTTACCAAAAATTCCAGCAAAGTTAGCGTGTAGAAAGAAGCTTCTCATGAAAAACAACATTTGGCTATACTTTCCGGTGTAAACAAAATTCTGCACAAAGAATAACATGTGTGAGTTTGGAAGTGTGCAAAATGAGACAGAGCCAAGACTATGTAATTTCAATATTAGTTCTCAATCTAAATTGCAATTATAAGACAGTTTGTAAAAAGCTCTCCAGCTCTGCATTACTCCTAAATCTTCTGTATGCGTTGAATAATTTTCTGTATGTATCTCTTCTGTTTAATATGAGTACTTGCAAAGGCTCTTGTCAGAAATGACTATATAAGAAGAACTTTATATTCACTTAGTTATTTTTTGTCAGCAAGGTTGTTCAGGTGGGCTGTGTGCTGTTTACCGACTTCATTCACATTGTCTCTGGCTTATTAGCTTTGAAATTTTTCAAATTGTTGCCTCTTATTGGTGTTATGTTGCATGGCCTGAGACTCACAGCAAAAACTTAAAACTACAGGAGCCACAATTTAAACTACTGAAGGACACTTTTCTATCTTAATGTTTTCCTTTGATGGGTGTTATAAAAGAAAAGCACCAGAGAGACCCTCGGTGTTTCTGTGAGTGATGTGTCTGTGAGACATGAAATCACACTTTATGTGTCCTCCATCATATGATGTCCCTTAGGGGAACTGATGATACCAGCCTCCATACCAATCTACCTCTAAACTAACCCTTCCAGTGCCAATGTATTTAATCTTTCTATGTATAATATCTATCTAGGCCATCAGTAATGTATTTGCTTGCATTATGTTTCCAAGGCTGTAGGATGGTTTAATTTTTTTTGCCTTTCCCCATCTATTTTTTATTTTTTATTTGTGATTTGTCTTTTTTTCTTCCATCCTCATCTTTCACATATTCACATGCATGTGACATCAAACGTGCAGTGTGATTGCATAATGAGTTAGAGCTCCTTCATGCATCTGGGGCAGCATGTACACAGCAGCTCTAAACAGACAGATCTAATCTGTTGCCTTCTGGAGATTAATGGCAACCAGTGCAGTTAACCATATCTAATTGTCATTTAGCTAATTACAATTGAAATTGGCAACAAAGGGCTTTTACTGCTGAACCAACACTCCATCAACTGTAAGTCAAGAGTCGGCGGGCTCCAAGTCTGTGAAACCTTACAGTGACAATGTAGGGTGTGACTTTGAGCATTGAGGCATAGTGGGATTTAGAGCCACATCAAGTGTGTTAATGCACGGCTATCTGCTCACAAATGAAAGCATTTTGCTGCTATAATGGAAAATGCTTGGAGCCTTGCTGCAATTTTGGTGCTTTACATTTTTTAAATTGATATCAAAAGTTTGTTGAGCCTTCTAAAACCCAGATTCTAGTTCTTAAAACAGCAGCTTTTCAACATGACTCATAGGGTGTGATGTAAAGGAGATGTGACATTTTGCTGGAGCAAGTGCACTTCATATACCAAATATATTTATAGCATGTAATATAATGTTTTATCAAATGCAGCCCCTTAAGTTCAGAATGTATTTTTTTTCTATTGTATCACCCTATTGTATAATTTATAACTCACAAAATCAGTGAACAATATCTAAATATGTTATGCACCAATGTCTGTCTGACCTGTATTGCAGGTTGCAGTGAATTGTATTACTTGATTTAAAAAGAAAATACTCTTGCATGAAGATTTGTATGCACAGGGATCAATTAGCCAAGCAAAGCTGCCTGAGCCTTGAAGAAATGGATTTAGTCATTTGCATCAGTCATTATGCTTTTGGCATTGTTATTTAGGGATTAGCTTTCTTTTGGTACACCCGTAATATGTTGCTTATAGCATGCCTCTTCAAGTGAATCAATAGGACAAGACCCATGGGATGACTATTAAGCTTTGTCTTGACATGGTTGTACAGCTGTGACCAGTGTTCACCTCCCGTTGGCAACACCAACAAATTGCAATGCTCATTTGACAAGAAAGGCCAATAGTGATAGGTAACGGAAGTTTGCCTCACCACATTGTTAGATAATTAGGATGATTAGAGATAGTGGATTTTATAACCACTGAAAATGACCTAAAATTAGAGTCGTGACAGGAGTTGTGAAGTTGTACTTAAAGGGAAGAAAAAAGGGCTTGCGCAGGGGTTTTAACTCAGGGGCCTTGTGTGGGGACGTAAGGTCATGTGCTGCTCGTCTGGTCTGCTTTCTTAATTACCCTCATTGAATTCATTATTTATTTTCTGTGTTGAACCTGCTTAACCTTGCTGCCCTTCACTAAAAAAAAAAATGATTTAGGAGGCAATGGGGAGTTAGCAAAGACCTCGACCTGTGGGGGAACGTCCAAGAACACTTCACCTCTTTGAAAAGTCATCAAGTGGAATTAATCAAATTTTGAGATAAGAACTGGTAGATAGATTATTAGAATTTATTATCCACATGACTAAAATGCTCAAGTATTGGATTAATTAAAGTATTCCTTCTCAACTCTGACATGTGAAACACCAAATGAAATCCCTGACAGTCATGTCATCATGTCTGGGTTGATGTCCAGGCTTGACATATATGTCATGCAGAATGCGGTTACTTGTCAAAACACGTCATTACAAATGTCATACATCGATGACAGGCTGCATGATTTTGACAAAAAGTCATTCAAATCTGCTCGATCGAAAATTCATTGTTTTAGTAGCAGTAATTGTAAAATCTAGTCAATGATTCAAAGTATCTGAGAACTGAATACAGTAATCAGTACATTGCTTTGAGTCACGTGAAGGTTGATCTTATCTGCATTAAAATAATTGACTTATATTTCAATAATTCCTCTTTGCTGTGAGATTACAACGTGACACTGTACAGAGGTTGTTAGAGTCACTGGTTTATCCTGCTGAAACACAAGCATTATTTAAAGAGAAGAACAATATGGTTAATGTATTTTCAAAACTACATACAGTATAATTAATCAGCTTAAGTACACTTCAGTTCATGCTTTTTAATATTCACCTTTGACATTGTAATCATAATAATAAATTGTTCTTAAATGTACAAATCCAAACAACTTCAAATCCTAAACAGAATAAAAAATGCTCCAAAAATCCTCAGTCAGAACTAGCAGGCCTTCACCACTTCCAACCAATCACAGCTTCCAGGTTTCAAAGCTTTTTTAAACTCTTTATGCCACAATAAAGGCAGCTACTGAACAGATGATACATTTCCAGAGAGCTGATAAAAAAGGTATTGTTAAATGGTTGACGTTGTAAGGTTTCGAGGATGAATAACTTATGATGTGTTCAATACTTTTTGTGTACTTTACACAGCTGTTAGGAAGAAATGAGTCAGTACATGCTAACATCAGACCATATCAGGTTACGTTACGTGTTAACAGATGATCAGTGATTCATCAAAGTGCCTTATTAAGCTGCAGGGGGACAGTTTTTCAGCCATATTCTCTTTTTTTTTTGTATTCTCTCCGGAAATAAACAGTCTTTTACTCACCGTAGGGTATATGTATGATGTTACACTTTCTTACACTTGTTTGCCAGCTTTTGCATAGCTTGTTGCCACTTTGCATTTTTAATTCCTGTCCTTTCCTTTGTGGATGGTTTCCATTAAAAAAAATAAGTGATTCCCCACTGCTCCTGGTCTCTTTGTAGCTGCACATTTGTATACACCTCCATCTGCTGAAAAATCCTGGATTTGTTGCAAGGTTCTTTTTTTGAAATAGAGCCACTTCACTTCACTTCAAAAGTTACTTGGTTTATCACAATGATGCCCAATTTGGTTGCCTTGAATGCAAAAGTATTTCAATAGCCTTTTTCAGTCAGTAAGTAAAAGATATTCACTCTCTTATGCCACAAATCTTTTGCACTCATGACTGTTTAGAAATGTCCTCCATCGGTCTTGCTGTGTCTTAATATCAGAGAAAAGTTCTTCTTTAATAAAGTCATGTGGGAATTTGAGCTCAGCTAACTCTCCAGAATAGTATGTCACCAGAACTAAAGATAGTGGAATGGCATTGAGTTGCCAAAAAGAGAGGGGGAAAAAAATGTGGAAGTAAATTGAAATGAGATATGAACCCTGAACATGGAACACCTATCAGCTCCACTCCATTGGGCAAATGTGTCTGTTTACTCCAAGTCCTTGAAGGCTGTGCATTTGAGTTCGCCAGCTACTGGAACACATCTCATGGCCACATTTGCCTTTCGTTGCCATGGTATTGCAGGCAGAACTTGCTAGATAGTAATGATCATTTCTGCACACCTTTAGCATCCAACTCACTCTTGGCAAAATGCATCGCGACACAGAGAGAGAAACAGCATGCACCAATTTGTGTGTCTGTCCATCTCAGGGATTGAAGGAGGCAAAGTCGAGCAGTTTCAGGATTTTTTGTGAAAAGAGAGGACAAAGAAAAAAATCACAATTCATTGGATGCTCATAGCCAAAGGCCTGGCATAGGGAGATTATTTATTTATGTGTTGGTCCTGCTCCTTCATAGAAGCTTTGTGAATGATTCATGAGTTAATTCATACAGTAAATAACAAAAGGTGCAACAGTCCGTCCATTCATCGGCAGCTTAGCCACATAATGAACCCCTGTTGCTCAGAGATATTTACTCGTAGAGCATTTATGAAACGTTGCAACAAACATTCATTAAGCTTTGGATACTTAAGTATTTTGAAAGCTATCATTTAATTTTAAGCAAAACTACTATTTTCTGCATACATCAGACATTTAAAGGCAAATAAGTGTAAGGAAATATCCTGCAGAACTGTCCCTTAATATTGTTTCGTAAGGCCTTTGAAGGAGTTTTCCACTTCTCATTATTACTGACTGTGAATCTGTGGTAAATCAGTGGGGTGTGCCGTAAAAGGCAAGAAAAAATCTATTCAGATCAAACTGAATTATGAAGTAGCCCTGGAAAATTGGGGTCAGTGATGGATCCCTTTGATTTTTTTTTCCTCTGTAGCAGCTGTGTGTCTGTACAACTGAGGTCTGATTTGAAATACAAATTCAGTCAAAGTCGTCTGCCACCAAACATCATGGTCAGTAGGGAGAAAAATACTCACTCAAGACTTTTTTATTCAAACTATTGTGCAGAAAAAAAGCATTGAGTCTTTAAATTTTTATTGTTAAAGTCGAAGGAATAAATGTGTCCACAGATTTTCTCACTTTCTTTGGAAATGCTGCTCATTAAAAAATTTGCATATATGGCTTCATAAACTATCTTCATACACTGAAAACACAACTTGGCAAGATATTTGGATCATTTCACACAGTCGTACTGCTCTGCAGCTAACATGAGTGTGTACTTCCACAAATATTATCCAACAAGCATGTATGTGTTTTCCATTTGATTCAGATTCAACAGCATTATAGCAGAAATATTTGGATGAATGGCTCTTTGATCTATTCTCTGAGGCTCTATGATTGATATCTAATGTTAAAATTTTGCGATTTAAACATGTCCAGATTGCATCCCATAAATGTTTGATGCACTTCAAATCAACATATTTTATTTTATTTTCAAAAGAGTCCATTTGTTTTAACCAGTGATTAGAGAAGAAACTGTTTGATCCATTAAAATGTCAAATTTGTCATGTAAATACATGGACAAATAAAAAAGATACTGTGATATATCTGTTATTACAAAAGCACCAGGTGGGAACCAAATCTCAGCACTAATGTTTGTACTTTTTAAAAAAGGTGAATAACTGCAATTTCCAGAGTCACTTTGATAATTATAGATCTGGATCACTGTAATTGAGCTAAAACCGATTTAGATTGTATTGTTTGAGAAAAGACAGTTTTAGTTTTTGGGCTTTTTTTTCTCCAAAGCACTTTGCAAACTGGACCCCATGTGGTGCAACGCAGGAGGTCTGGAACAATCTGAGCCTGTAACCTCACCTTAAAGAAAAACAAGCAGTGAACACATCAGTAACAACTTTCTTGGCTTTTTGGTGTGTAAAACAGGCGCACTGACGCACCACCAGTCAACGGCCTCTTTTATATAATCATGAAACTGTGGATTTATACATAACAACTGTGGCACCAGCCCTGCCCGCCTATTCCTCTCAGTGAACCCCACTGTTAAAGGAGGAGCAGGGAAAAAAAGAGGCCATAATGGTTTCCAATTCTACATCCAATTAACTGGGAGGCATTGTGTCACTATTCATTTGTAATCATTACGTATATTTGCATGAGTAATGAGAGAGAAATACAACAGGTGAGGCACTCCGTCGCGGTTGCAGATGATAAAGTTGCTGCTCGACATCTCTGATTACAAACCATTAAATGGCAATGGGGGCAGTTTGCAGAGAATTGAATCCATCCATACAAAAGAGTGTGAATTCCTGCTACTGGCATAAGAGGAAGAGAGATTTCTCTTGCTCTGACTAAAAAATATAAAATTATGACATATCACATAGTTTAAGCAATTACAAACAGTAGACAAGACATGTAATTTGTATTAATTTAAATAAAAATGAACTAATCTCTTGATGCTGCCTGAGAATTAGTTTAATTGATTGTCTACTAAAATATCCTTAATACATTCTGCATTGCTGTTTAGAAAGCCTTGGTAGAGCACTTTGATAAACAAATCATTTGAACTCAGGAGAAAGCCTCAGGACATTAAGTTAAAGCAATGGTGAGGAGATGTGTTTATCTTTTCTGTGAAATCGTTTCACACTGAAGTGGAAGACATGCACTGGTCCATTTTGATTTTACTGCTAATCACAACATTTTGATGCAATATGAACACTAATCATTCAACTTGTTACTTGGCTTCGAGAAATTGATAATTAAAACTTTTATTTTCTTTGTTAGATCCATGTTTCTTTTTATTCATTTTTCAAATTTTTTATAAAACGAGCAGAAAATAGGGGAAACTGAAAATAAATCAGAAGACTAAAGTTATTTTTGCTGGATCAATGATTGAAATAGAACAGAAAACACAAGTGGTCAGTCGTAATCAATGGGCTTTGCTCGTGCAGATGGCTGAAAAGCAAACGTGTTTCCATTTTTCGCACAAAGTCAAGATGAAGATTGAAGAGTTTTCCAGCAGCCATGATTGCTGGCATGCACTGAAAAGTGCACATTGAGAGCCAGATCAGCGCTAATAATATCGCACAGAAGCTATCAGAGAACAGATTTTGCAAAGTAAACCAGCAGAGCTTTACTAAGAGACATGTAAAGAATCTGTAATTCACTCATGCAAGAAATTGGGGTACAAACTGTGGTCCTATGTAGCTCATTAGGTAAAAATTAGGAGCTGATTTTCTGCAGAGGTCAACCATGCTACAAAAATTTATACTGCCGGGTCTGTAAGGTTCTCTAAATGGGAACATCCATCAAAGACCACGTGCTACTTTTGTTTTGAATTAGTCTCGGAGCTCCAAAGTCGTTTCCCAGCCAACATGCAGAACACAGTTACCCCTTATGCTTTTCTAACGGCTAAATGCATCACTTTATGTTAATTCAGGCGAAAACATTGAACGTTTGTAGCCCAATTTCAATAGAATCGTGTCCAGATGTTTGAACCCAGATGCACTGGCATATGCTTCAGCAGCAGATGTCCCACACCCCATTCAAAGGTGTTTCAAGCCACATCAGCTCTACCAAGATATGTGCGCATGCATACGCATCTTTGTTTACCTCACACAATAGCTATTGTGATGGCAAAACCATGCAGTAAGTGCCAAAGTATGTGTGTGTGTGAGTGAGTGTGTGTGCATGTGTGTGTGTGTGTGTCATCCCAGATACTATACCATCATCAAATATTTATTCAAATCTCTGCTGAGGAAAGCCAGCTGTTGCACTGGCCTATTTAACTGCACCTCTGCTGGCTTTTGAATCCTTGAGCAAGAACTTCTCTGCCCCCGGGGGTCTTGGAAACTTCCCTCACTCGCTGGCGTGAGGGATAATTGAATAACCTGTATGTGTCAAGTATTTTTGATTAATCACGCAGGGGCAGCGGGTATGTATGGCCGGGTGTTAAGCAGAACCATCTCCTGATTGGAATGTCAGGGGTTTGATCCAAAATATAGCTATCTCTTATGAAATGCCCTTGGGCGAGAGACTGAATCACGACCGGCTCCAGGTGAGCTCTTTTTTTTTTTTCTGAGAGGCTGTGGGCTCTGACTCGACTGCTGAGACTCCTACATTTGTGTCCTGGCAACAAGGAAGAAATTTTAATCACCCAGTTTCAGCATTATGATTGAAATGTTCTGAAACGCATCAGAAAAAAAACAATCATAGCTTTTTATTCATGTTGTGCGACATATAGCACCATAGCAAACAAAGAGAAAATAAAGGATTTTTTTTTTCTTGTAGAACAAACTGTATGAATCTGTAGAGGGCTCACAGTACATGTGCTATGAATGTGCCACATACATAGTTATGGCCACTTACATACCAATATATGCATGAGGCGTGATAGCTGAGTGATTGTTGAAAGGGAGAAAAGATTTCAAAATGGTCGACTGGAGCTGTGATGGTTTCAAGGTCATGTGCTATTTGTCATTGTAAGAATAGACACTGGCCTCTGCTCATTCAAAGCAGTATGTATGCATGTGTGTCATGGATGTGGAGATGACATAACACAATATGTTTCACAGTCTCCTTTCCAATGTAGAGGTCAGAGGACCAACAGAGGGGCTTTTTGTCAAATGTCTCTCCCGGCTGACACGTACATTTGACAGCACTGTAATTCTGCTGATGGGCTCTGTGATTACTTTGCCTTTTGTGCTCACATTTTCATATCAGTCATGTCTCAGGTTGTACAAATAATATTGAGATTAATGTACGCACAGTTTGCCGTGACGCTGACACGCTGATTCATGTTAGGCCACACACATAAAGCTGAAGCCCTGGAATCGATGAAAATCCATCTATTTTTAATTCATTTTGTGTTTTTTATTCCTTTCAACACCTCAGTTTCCTTATTAGAAATCTCTCCACTCGACATCTGAGTCAGCATTATCATAGAAAGGTCAAGTTGCTGTCTTAGATCCTTTGACATTAACAAGGACTGAAAATCCACCGTGTTTGGAATATTTGAGAAAAGATGAAGAATGCCATGATTTTTTTTTTTTTTTAATTCAGCCCTGATTTACTATAACACTGAAAACACAGTGTATAAGCAGGATTTTACAATATATAACATATGACACATCCTTTTTCCTTTGGTTCAGTTAAGGGGAAACCCTTTCAGAGGAGAGAAAAATGATTCTCAGTCACAAAATAATGGAGAAAAATGATTGATTAAGAGAAAACAAGAGCATGTTTTGGGCATTATTATTAAGATCCATTATTTTATTGCAAGGCAATGGCTCTTTGATGATATAATGAGAACACAATCTCTGCCTTTTAAATACATCCTCATCAGAGACAAATTAAGGAATACTTCGCCCATTAACATTGAAATGAGTCTGATGGATTGATGAACACGTCGCCATGCACCTCGTGTAAAGTGTCTGTCTCCAACTTGCCATCTGGTGGGAAAATGAAATGAGAGCTAAAAGGCATGCGACCATTTATTCTATGAGGAGATTAAAAAAAGGAAGCATTTAGAAAAGAGTCCTCAGAGCTGGATATGGCCTCTGTAAGGAAAAGGGGCTGATAGGATGAAAACAAGAGGAGCTGTGAGAGTCTGTGGCCTTCTGGTAAACAGGTACATGGAAATTTAACATTTAAAACATATATGTGAGAAAATTACCTCTGGAAAAGATGTCTTTTCTAGTTTTCAACAGTTAAATGAGTAAGTCTGAGAACAAATGACAGCTTCTCGGTGTTAAAACTGACCCAACTGAGACGTTTTTCATTTTATGGTGAAAAATCAATGTAAGGGGAGTGGAGGGTCAATCTCCTCCCAGGTACTTCACTCCCTTCATGTCTTTTTTCCATATTGTCAGAGGTGAGCTACGACCCCCTGAAGCTACGTCTACGAGGTCAGATACAAAAACCTCAGAGGGGGGTCTGCTAATTTTAGCCATGCAAGCAGACGCAGAGTGAAAGAGTGAGAGAAAGAGAGAGGGGGGTATTTTTAAACCATTAAGACACAAAGAAGGTGAGGCAGGAGGATATTGGATGCCAGATATTTCTGTCTTTTTGTTTTATTAAATGTTGTGATGCACAAAATTACTAACTAATGTCTGGAAGTGGATGAGATAAACAAGTCATAAGTGAATTCTCAGATGTATTTCTCATCATTTTAATGTGAATCCTTATCTGTGATAACACTGCAGTGATAAGTTACCGATATCGGGAAAATTAAATTAGGCTTATTATCGTAAACTTAGACTAAAAAGAAAATAAGCAGTGGAAAAAAATACTGAAAGTGAAACTAAATACAAAAAAGTCCCCTTCAGGAAAAGCTTAAACTAAACTGTTATGATATTGCCCAGTTATAAAACCATTTACAATGTAAGTGAATACAAAAGTAAATGTGTATAAGCTTTAGTTTTTTTGCAGCTAGACTTCAGGTTTATGTGGAATAATTTTGCAATGCAGAGTTTAACAGAGTAAAAGAAAGTTGCAACTCCTTCATTTAACTTAAATAAAACAACAAATATTTGGATTATCAGCATTGAGAGGGACAGTTTGTTAATGTATGTAAATAACCATGTAGATTTGACACATTGTACTTTGCCATAACGAAAAAAAAAAAAACATTTAACTACCCCAAAAACTATATAAAAGCTTCTATACACAATGCAAAGCAAAGCTAATGTAAAATCTTACCAACTATAACTAAATTTAGAAGTTAAAACAAAAATAAAAAGCAACAAAAATTTTAAACCATAATTTTGCACCAAATAACTAAGGGACCGAGAGCAGCACCCATTTTTATTGCAACAGAAAAAAAGTAAAACTGTAGTATGCAGATGCTTTGAAGTTTTTGAGAGTATTTTAATTGCTACTTTTATGTTGCATTACACTGCATTGGACAACTATGATTAATACTGCATCATACTTTGCCATTATTAGCAGCTGGTTAGTTTTTCAACTGTAACGCAGTCTTGCACAAAAACATGAAAAAAGATTTCTTTTTCATCTGCAAAAAGAAAAAAAGTGTTTGTAGTGCATTCTGAATCTTAAGGCCATGATTCAACCTCTCTTATAAAATATTTAGAGGGCAGTCATGCATATGCTTTAAATTATGGATAATGTGGTGCCTCTGTGGTCAAGGCAGCAAGTAAACAAATGTAAACTGTTTTGATATGAGTTTAAGAATGTACATAAGAAAATAAAATTAGCCTACATTACATACTGTGATTTCTGCAGCATTTTCTGAGAAAGTAATTAATAGCTGTTGATATTAGCTGTTGCATGTTTTTTCCCAGAATCGTATGCAAGACCAGCATTTAGGGGATTACTTTTGGAAATTACTAGATGACATATTACTGTTGAAAACATCAGTAGAAATATTCCTATTTTATTCAGTTCATCGAGTAATGGCATTAATATTATTTTATTACTCTTTGTTTACTCTTTTTAATGTTTAAACTGTATTTTATTCTTTATTTTATGTGACTGATTGCATATACATAAACGCAATATAAATGTTTGACATGGAGCACTGACAGTACTGAAAGAATTTTCTTGTCTTTCTGACAAGAAACTGGATATAAATGAACACTGAGTGTCCCTGTCTGTCCCTTCTTTTCCCCGCAAGGAAGGATGATTTCTAGCTCATGACAGAAGGCATTTTTTATTCATAAATATCAGCTAACTTGGGTAAAGCTGATTGAGCAAAGTCTGAAGGACATTATCTTGGTGCCATGTTATCGGCAATCTGACGTGCAGTATTATTTTCCTTACCCATTAACATTCAGCCCCCTCATTATGTTGTGGTGAAAAGCACTGGAAGAACTTTGCATTAAAAGTCTCCTGTTCACTTTGGCAGCCTTGTCTCCCAGAAATTCAATTTCTATACAACTACTCTGCAACAGCAAGTACATTTTGAGGGAAATGTAATGTCAACCAAATTCCATTTACCATTGATAATTTTTTAGCATGCCTGGCAAGAAGCCGAGATATTAATGCTGAACTCAACAGAAAAATGTTCAAAGTTTTGAATATTTCTTTTCTAAGAAATAGGCAACATTGGAAAACAACATCTAATTATACTGATCACAGCATTATTGAGCTTTATATGGTTATGTCGGCTATGGCAGCTGGAAAAGGCTGTGGTCTGATTTGTTAGATTATTTAACTTCCAAGGTTTCTTTGATGCAAACTTTATATTAGATAATCTTAAACTTTGAGAGGCAATTTCAATTTGAAGACAAATCACAATCACTGGTCTCAGAAATCATTATGTATGACTCAGTCTTTCACATTATTTTAATCCAGACTGTCATCCTTGCAGGTAAAACAGTCTGTATCCCTGAAGTATCATTTCTGTGTTTCTACCTAAACAACAGTATTATCCTTGGAGTTGTTTAATGCATGATCTTACTGGATACTCAGAAAAAAAGCCCCATGAGGTTAAAGAATCTTATAATATCTTCAAGTACAAAACCATGACTCAACAGGGAGTTTTGTTGAATGTGAGCCTGTCAAACTAAATGTCTTAGAATATAATGTATGTGGGCATAAGAACACATATTACTCTATAATCATCAGATTCTGCGTTGTTCCTCGTATACTTACTTACTTTATTCTTTTTTCAGGGTTAAGTCTGGTCTTTTATGTTCTTGCTCCCATACAATCTAAATTTAACTACCGCAATGCAATTCAAAGAGGGTCTATCTGCAGAGAGTAGCAGATTGTTTCCTGTTGTGTTCCAGTCACTCAAGTGTTAGTGCATTATGATTCACCAAAGCACATGGATGCCCGTTTGCTTGGTGTGAGTGTGAGCCCTCGTTGATATGAGTGATGGCAAATAGCTTCTTGATAATGAGGTGGAGAGGACATGGCATTCTTGTGAGCAAATCTCACCCATTAAGAGATGCATCTCTGCCCAAGCAGAAGTGCATTGCTTAATTGGTTCATTTCATCATGGCCAAAAAGCTTTAATTGGGTGACATGCTGAAAGATGGATGGATCCTCGGTGTCTGAGGTGGATGGTTTGGTGTGATTTATGTGTGTCTTAAAGAAAGTACAGGCTTGAGAGCAATTATCTTAATAGGGCACATTATTTCCACAAATAATTTTTGCTTTTTTCTGCATAAGGCACGAGGGACTTAAGATAGGAGAATGTGCTCGGCACAGATGTTGGATGTGTGTGTTGAGAATTAAGACACAGTGACAGTTATACAGAGAAACAGACTGCACATGTTGTAATGACTGGTGGATGAAGACCTAACTAGAAATTATTTGGTTCATATTACAACTCATATGTGTATTAAGATGCCCGTTTGCCACAAATTTTATCCACATCAGAATCTACAAAAAAAGACCTGATTTGAAAATTTGCTCCATCAAACCATCACTTGTGTTCAATTATGAAGCAGTTCTCTCTTTAGAAGACCTAACCACAGTGTTTCTGTGGGAATATTGCAAATTACATAAGAAAGATTTCACCCACTGTGGCCATTTCAGTCAGTCAGTGGAAACAGAAATTCAAACAATGGGCCTTTTTTTTTAGTTGTGTTATTTTGCTTTTTTTTCTTTTAGCTCAGTTTAGTTCAGAACAATTGAATTGGAAAATCGCTGGCGATAGGTGTATAGGTGCTTTTCTAATAATTGTTTAGGAGATAAAGAAGGAATAATTATGTTTTTCCATTTTCATAAGTGAGGCCATTATCATGCCAGATGTTGAGGAGAAGTGCTAAATCTTCTATTCGCACGCCATCTATTACTTTAACGATGAAACGCCTTCCCTTGTGACACTGGTTGATCTATTTTTATCTGTTCACACTTAAACCTGCAGCCAATTGCTGCATTTAAATGACCAGCTTTGGCAGCAGGTATTAATAGACTCTGCGCAACCCACGACAAAACAAAACCCTACAAATACAACCTGCTACCAAACAAAGAGGTTAGAGTTACAGGCATCTAATTCAGAAATTATGTATGGTTTACAGAAAGCAATATCATAACAATATAATAAAATAATCAGTTTATACAATAAATATCTAGCCTATTCTGTATTCAGCTGAATTTAGGTCAAAAAATGATGTTGCAGTCTGTTTTGATGAATATTTTACACAAATTCAACCTGTTTAGACTCAGAGTTTTAGCTACTTAATTCATTCTGAATTGCTTGGATTTATCCTTGTTCTTTTTATGCTGTTACTAGTTACCGAAAACCAAACATTTACAATTAAACAACATATGATTACACGGACACATGAAGGCACAACTCTATACTGGGGTTTTGGCAAAAGGATCGGCCTAGTACAAAAATGTCAGACATATGTATTATTATGACTTTGGTCATCCAGTAGCTGGAAATAGAGGCCAAAGTTACATGAATGCAAAGAGAGAACATGGAAATACTGTGGTTTATTCAGTCGGTTTTGGGGCAGTAGTTGAGATGTTTTCCTCCACATTTAAATGTCAGTCCCTCAGTAGCCAGCCACAGAATGCACTGTATGGAAATGCACTGAATAAGGTTAAAAAAAAAGAAAAAAATGTGTCTGCCATGTCTTAAAGGTTCAGTGTGCAGGATTAAGGGGCATCTATCGGTGCAGATGCACATTGGAACTAACTAAGTACCCTTTGGCTCACCCTCACCTCCCAAGCTTATAGCAGAGCTCATGTTGGTCGCTATAACACGCTAAGACCCCCTCTAGATCCAGTGTTTGTTTTGTCCCTTCAGGGCTACAGCGGAAACACAGTTGCCTTTTATGGCTCTCAAAACAGGACTCAGTGCACAAGCTGCAACCAGACTCATTCACCCTTTTTATATAGATAAAAAGACACTTTATGTTTTTACACTGAACCAGACAATGTCCGCATTATGTCGCCTCGGTGTGTAATTTTACGTAGAATGCAGCCATTGCAGAGTCTAAAGAGGCATGAAGGCTTTGATGTGTGACACAACAGTGTTGGCATTTATGTTAGCAGTTGATTTCGTTCTCTGTTCGTAGTCGTAGTGAGTCTGGACCTTGTTGTCTCTCTAATTTTCGGCACTTTCGCTTGCTGTCCTTCTTCCAGTGTTCGCTGCTGACTGCTGCTGGAAGCCTTCAAATCTCTCTGTGGTGGGTCACACACATAACATGTCATCAAAACATCACACTCCTGTTCCCTCCTGCGGGGCTGCCATGTCACTCTTCTTCTGTTGATTTGGATCAATTATACCCTCCACTGCCTGTTCAGAGGTGGAAAAAACAATGTCCCTGATTCCATCTTGTACCTTTGAGACTGAAGGGACAGATGGAAAAAGGCACTATATGTTAAATATTTACCACGAGGCATGCAGTTTCCAGCCAAAATACACACTGAAATTAATCTTTACATAGATATCATACATGCAATCTTACACCTTTCACTACAGTTTTTGTCTTTGCATGTGCAGAATATAACACAGACATTAAAAATAAAAAAATTACTTAAAGACAGTATTTCTCTTTATTTTTTCTCTTGCTCTCTGAACGAGCGTAAAAATCACTTCAATGTCACACAAAATCAATGTAGAAAGATGACGCAGGCAGTAGGTGTGCGGCAGCAGCAGCACCGCAGGCTTTGTGGTCAGTACAGGTGTGGAAACTGCAGCAGTTCAATGAATTACAGGCACATTCATGCAGCCAGCAGCGTGTCGTGGCCATAAGACTCTCTGTGGAGCAGGAGGGAACTGTAGATTCAGATGATGATTACGTGTTTGTCACTACAGGTGACCTCTTTCACATAAACACAGTTTTCAAAGTAAAATACAGAATATTGATTGAAGCAGGCTGAAAAATCTAAGACCTCTTGTTTTTTTTTAGTGTCTTCTGAGAAAACACTTCATACAGTGGCCAAAATAAATAAGAATTCAGTGGATGGACCCAGGTGAGGGAAAGATGATTCCATCTAGAAATGGTTTTTGTTTGTTTGTTTTATGCTAAAATACATCTGATGACAGCATTTACATGTTGCAGTGTGTAATTACAGTACATGATACAGAGGGAATCAAGCGGACACCTGCTCAGCTCAGCTTGGCAGGGGAAAAAAAAAAAAGAAAACCCAGGTGCTCTCCGTGTCTCTCCGTCTCTCACCTTCCTCTCTGTTTCTCTCTGTGTGTGTTCCTGAATTTGTGTTTTATGTGGAGGAAGAAGCATGTGTGTGCATTTCTATGTGCTCTAGCTGTCCCAGTGGTGCCTTGCAACATTTTTGCCTACAAGCTAGCGACCTATTTTCCTCTGCAGTGAATGAAGTAGACATTTGAACAAAGAGAGAGAGGCAAAGTGTGTGTGCGTGCGTGCATGTGTGTTTGTGCTGTGTGTGTTTGGGGGGGGCACGGGTGCAGATCAGTTCCTCTGCTCTTATTCAGGCCTGTGGATTAATTACCCTGTACCTAAACTTGATCTTGTGCTGTGAGCGAGACACTTTGGCATCACCGTGATCAATAATGCATTTTTCTGTCTCTCCATTTAATTTGCACACAGCCCTCACAAGCTGGCATTACCATCGCCACAGAAAAGTGCAGGAGACACCTGATATCCAAAGTGCAACACTCCACCCCCCCGCCCCCCGCTTCCATGCTCCATGCTCCATGACACCCCCTCCCATCCATGGTGCTCACTGACAAATTGATTCTCTCTTAATGTTGCAGTATGGAAAGAAAGAAAAAAATCTCCTCAATCCTCAGGAGCAGCGTAATAAGATACATGGCATGTTGTATTGGCTCACAGGCTTGTACAAATTTGTTCCTGTTTTGGTTTAAATTGTGACACTCTCCATTTCCAGGGCAGGTAATTTAGCAATTTAGGGGAAAGCTTAGGTTTAAGGAGCAACACGGTGCAAAGTGGTAGCTACGGCTCCCGGGAGAGGCAGCATACTTAGCGGAGCGCTACGTTTTTTGCAGCCGACGAACAAGAGTGGCTGGTAGTGGCGAGGTTTAGACTATCGGGGGAGACAGGTAGGTCATCTGATCTTGTGTGATTCATCTGCTGTGTTTTTCTGTGTTTTGTCCCGCTTTGAAAGGAGAGTTGGATGTCAGGACCTTTAGACCTCTGCTTTGTAAAGCTTGTGGTTTTCTAGACTACCTAATTGTGAAGTTACTCTCCAGAGTCTCCAGACTTAGTGAGCTGTCTTTGGACACAGTAATTGTTTTTGATCAATAAAGAGAAAATTCATAACACATGCAGATACATGCACTGGTGGAAAAGTACTAAGCTTTATATTGCACGCACTGTGAAATAATATACTTTCTTCAATCTGGAAATTCATATTTATGTGTTTGTTTGGAAAAATTGAAACATATTTGGTCAATGACTGTTGACCACAAACATACATTAATTTCTTCATAAAACATTTGACGTTAAAATCAAACATTTGAAATCCTGCACTGTTTACGACCGTGTTTGCTTGCTAGCATTCTTCCTCATATATGCCTTTGTTAGTGTCATGTTTATTCATACTAACTACACACATGTTGAATATTTGATTAACATGAAACCAACAGAATGTAAATTGTTTTAGTGCATATAAAGTGCAATATTGGGTTCACATTGTAATCAAATTTCTGTTGTCGTAGGCATGTTTACTGTCCAGACACAGTACACAGTGCAATAATCCAGAGAATTTAAAAAGATAATACAGGCAGGAAAAAATACAGTTAATCTAGACAACTTTATGATGCTAAAAGGATAAGCAGTGTAGTGAGATATATACCAATGTAATTCTAAAAGTGATTGCAAGTCAAATCTCACAAAAAGGTGTAATTATAGCATGTCTTACAATCAGATCTCAGATATTGTCGGTTTTTAAAAATGTCCCCGACTTTGTGTCAAGGAGTCACAGTGGAATAAATGAATAAATCTTATTGAATGCGGTGGGGTCTCGGACTCAGAGAGACCCCCTCATGCATGTCAGAGTCAGGTGAAGCCGTCGTTAGCATACATGTGGAACCTCCTGGGGAATCGGTGACAAGTGTGTGAGCCGTCTCTGCATTTCTTAGAATCTTTAAATAGATAATAAATGAGAGTCTTCTGTTTTTCGATGCGCAGTCCTCTAATTGGTGGGCTAGCAGCAAGCAGCAAAACATAATCCATGAGAAATGTGTGGAAAATCCTGTGAGTACAATAGTTGACCCCATTGTAGCAGCAAACCAGTGTAAGCTGTCGTGCACAGCATGCGGTCCTGTTGTCCTTGTATCATGGTTGGTTCAGTGCTTGTTCTTAAAGTTGTAACGTGGCTGCAGTGCTGCTGAGAAGACACACTACCAAACTGCACATTTATAGTGCTGGTTAAATGTTTCTGATTTGTCAGCATTCACATGTACCTTTTGTAGAGATCCAGACCGACATCATTAGTGCAGTTAGTAGTGCAGTTAGTGCTTAGGAGAACACTGAGCCAATTAACCAGCTGCCTGACTTCTGGCAGTGCAGTGAACAAATAAACTCCTCTCTCAGCCACCTTGCCTCTGTTTACTTCAGCATCTCATCTCGGTTAAGTGCAACAGAACATGGCTTTAATCTTTTATTATGTTTAAGACAGAAGCTTAAAATTAATTGCTGATTAAATTGATGTTAACCTTACGACACCATTTGCTGCCAAACAATAACACAATGGCAGAAGATGGAAAATAAATTGGAATATTTCTTTTCTTTGTTGTCTTTATTTTGAAGGGAGGAGGTGGGTAGAAAATCTACACGGAAACATTTACTGTGTTTTCTCTTTAAATACTGTAAAACACATTGATTTTGTATAAACCAAAGCCCAAGCAGTCACACACATTGCTTATCGGTTCAATATTAATATTTTCACTCATAATTGTGTCTTACTGATGTCACTTTTGATAATCTCAGTAAAGTTTCAACACACTTGTCAGCAGTTTGAGTGCATTTTGTGTTATGTTCAATGCTTTGCTGTGGGTTATGATGGTAAAACAATGGTGAACATCTCTACATACTTATCTGTATTGCAGACACCTTCCTTCTCATGAATATGAAACCAAATACAACAGGCTTTGACTCAATTTATTGCTGCAAACGGCAAAGCAGAAGGCCATCTCATAAAAGCTTGAACAAAAAAAACATTTTTCTCTTGTTTGGGAGGTTTAACATCCTGTTCAGGAAAATCTAATAAATGCTTTTCCTCTCATCAGGCTTTTTATAGTCACACTGGAATTGTATGTATTGATTAGCTTGCAAAATAACAAAAGCAAATGGCAGATAAATGTGTAACCCGGGTGTTTAAATAGATACATCTGTCACGTGAATGGGTGTGATGGTTCTCTGAGTTGGCAGGTTTTACATGAAACAGCTTACAGCAAAGTCTGTGGATAATCATGAAGAACCAAGTCATAATTTCCAAGAGAGACGTTGCTGTTGATTTAATTTTTTACATACTTTTTTGGTAACAAAAATTGAGCACCATCTAGTTCCATTATATTCCAGAGAAGGCAAACATCTCCACTGTCCACCATCCAAAACTCAGTAACTCACACAAAGCATATATACATAGATAAATAACACTATATTTGAGTTAAGTCTATATTTTGAATGTTGAGGCGAACTGTCCCTTCCAACTACACATGGTCTTCTATTCATATTGCAAAGTTATTGACTCTCCATAAGTATGTTGACAGCACAAAATGCCATTTAAGTTTTTCTTTAACGCAGGGCCACGCTAATGAAAACATAGAGGTAGTTTTTTTTTACAGCCTCAGTATGACTGTGCACTGCAGTACTGAGTGCTTTCTGCTAACACCTGCCTCTCTGTATTTGTCTCCATTATGCAGACAGAGCTAACCATAAAATCCAGACAGTTGTCTAGTTTATAAAGCATACCACATTCTTTGTAAATCATATTTATGTGCGAGACTATTGGATGTGTACTTGGAGACAAAGCTGCCACGTCCTTGCTGTTTTGTAAGGCAAAAAAAAGCCATTTTTAGCCAGATGCGGGGACATAAAGCTAGCGACCAGGGCAGCTCTGGGAGACAGTAATGTACCCTTGTAACTCAATCTCTAAGCAGACTGCTGAATGGAGTAATGTAGCTTCTTTGGCTCGCTTCATTCTCTCACTCTCCCGTTGTGACCTTTTTTTAGTTCTCCTCTGCTCAGGGACCTCACTGATTCTGGAGCAGTCATTTGAGGAAGAGAACAGTAAAGGGATAGCTGCATAATGTTTTGCCTTCATTTACAGTCATGGCAGAGCAGTGGCAGAGGGTGTAAACAGTCCCTTCAAAAAAACAACACAACAACAACACAAAGTATGCAAACTGATACAGTGAAGTCTCTAAAGTTTAATGATCTTTCACTACTTTTTCCCCCCTTTTTTCATGCCTTGAAGAGACTATAAGCATACTGGGAGCAAATCAGCTTTCTTAACTTCTTGTCATTAGGTGGCTGGTCTTGCCATCTGAAAATTAGTGTGCTATCTTTTGTGCTTTAGCTACAGTATTGCATATTTGAGCAGGAACCCTTTTAAATCTCTCTCCTTGATTAACTTCCCCTTTCACGCAGATTTAGCCAAATTTGAGCGACGCCTCAAGCACTGTGGCAAATAATTTGAAAGATCAACACATGATGTAACATAGTGCCTTGTAAATATTGTGCCGCCAAAGAGTCACTTAGGAAATAAATAAGTTATAACAAAAAATACCTCCAGCTTATTTTGATGCATTGCATGCATACAGAATGAAGGACTGCAGTGCTTTGTCCGTTGAATTGCACCACTCAAAAAGCAGCGAGTGGTACAATATCATCCCTCCCCTCTGGGAAAACGGCTCCAGACGTATTATTCAAACCAACCCAACGCCTTAACAAGTGTAGCAGTCAAAGGATTCATCTGTTCAAAGTTCATAAATGGTGGTTTGATTATCTTTCACACATTGATGCCGAAATAATCTCCATTCTATCAGACAACACACACTAACACACACACACACACACACACACACACATGCAGTGATTTTTGAAAGCTGCCACTGTTGGCTTATTAAAAATCAGTCTGTCTGTATGAAGATTATTTCATTCTGTCTGTGCATGTGACAGGCAGGTGCACACATAAAAGAAAAATTGAGTCCAATTATTAACAAAGACTTGAGCTGTCTAGTTTTAAATTGAATGCAAACAGCTCATTTAGTTGAACACTTATATAATTAAAAAAATAAGCATTATCACACATTTTTTTTATTATTTCTTTATATTTTATTGTCTTTCATTACATTTTTTAAATTCTATTTTTTTGAAATGATTTTACTCCCCAGTCTCTTGGCCCTGTCCTTTGTTTCAGCCAAGAACACTGTGTTTTCCTGTGGTCAGACAGTTCAGCTGTGCTTTGCAGGAGCTTTTGATGGAGAGATGAGTGACAGGGAGTGCAAGGTGTTTTGTGAGATTGGATGTGGCATGACATTGCCTGGCACCGATAAGGACCTTACTTTGCAATTGTGTCATTTGTTAAAATAAGCTGTTGGCAGAAAAACAAACATCAGTGTAACATCTGTCATCGCCATGCTTGTTATTTAACTGACACACTACAATTAAAGTTATGTAAAACTGAAATATGAAATGTATGAACATGTTGATTATTTGACTTTCGTCCAGAGTCTTAATATTCTAATTGCTGGAGGAAGATTGTGGAAAGGATGTGAATATTGTTGTGTTTATAATCTGAAAAATGCAGATCAATACACACTTTTTTTTCCAAATAGTTTGAACCTGGCCTAAACAACAAGCCTGTTGAGACAATAAGTGGTGGGTGGGTGGAGATGTGCTAACATAACAGGGGGCAAAAAACAATCTATTTCTGCTGTGGTGCGTTCAGCACCACACATAAACCGAATGAAGCATTTCTATCGATTGTCACTTCCTTGGATTCCACTGTTTGGGGAAGGAGAAAGGGAGTCTCCTTCTATCAGCTGACACGGCTCATTGTTCACCATGGACTAATAAAGAGCTTTACTGGTGCCATTATGCATTCAATGTGGCTAGTGACAGACTGATGACAAGCCTTAAAGATGGAAGTCATTTCACATTTAAACAATAACAGATGGAGGGCCTCACTCGCTGAATTGCCCCAGCGGACATAAACCTGCATGTCATATTATTTGAAATAGCCTGGATGCCATTATGTATCTTCTGTTTCATTTATATTGCTAACAGGCTTAGCACAGAGAGCCGTGACTGATCCACACCAATGTCGGTGTAATAACGATAAAAATAATAATAATAGTAATGAAATTCAAACTGAAAAGAGAAGGATGTGCATGCCAGGAGTGCATCTCAAACCACAAATTTATTCTTGTTTTATTGGCACAGAGCAGATAAATATAGTAGATAAATAATTGTGTTACTATGTTTGACCTTGAAAAAATTAATAAAAATTGCACAGCTGAGTTTTTTTTTAATATTTGGCCTCATTATTGTCTTTATATTCCTCCTTTGAGCCCAACTTTGTCTGCCTAACATGTTTTCTCCGTAACCCCAAATAGAATCTACGACCAACATAAGGGTCGTAACATGGCAAATGGCTGTTTTATGGTGGAAGTGAGCGGAGGTTTTTATGTGTTGAATCAAGCATATGAGGTCAGCGGATGAACACAACAGTCTCTGACCTCCCTTCTATTCACCGAGTCATTCAAAACAAAGAGTTTGTGGACTCAAAGGAGACAGGTGGCAAGAGTGCAAGTCCTCTGCTGAAAATTCACAGGTTAAATCTCATGTCAGTGTCCATAAGGAGGACACAGAGCTCCACCTGCATGCAAAATGACATCCCTGATATGAGTTTAAGGGTCTGTAATGAGGATTTTTAGCTCATTTTAACCTCCTCTGCACAGAGCAGAAACCAGCCCCGCAGATAAAAACCTCGACCTTATAGCTCCTGTCCTCTGTAGATTATTAGCTAATTTCTTCCCTTTAATCATTAACTCTGATAAGCATGAGAAAAATGAAATGGAGTTTGACCATTGCTGAAGAATAAATGATTTCATGCTCTCTTCTTCCATCACCGTGTGCATGCATCCTCACTGCCACGTGACAGATTTATTGATCTGAATTCATAGAAAATTTCACTAAGAATATGTTACATTATGTTACTCAAGTAAAGCTGGTAGACTTAAAATTTTAGAGATAATACTTCTAATTCTAAATCCTTCTTAATCATCTAACATGTAAAACCAAAGCTAAAGATTTATATGCTCACCCCGTTCAGCCACAGCCTGAATAGTCAAACTGCACATGCAAAATGAAAGTAAAAAAATAACCCATCAACCCCTGCAGACTCTTGACAATTGTAGGTAAAGATCTGCAATGCAGCAGAAGCTTGTTTGCTTGTGAAGGTCTGTAACTTTAACGTTGCTGAAGTTGACCATACAGTTTGTCTATTTTGCAGGTATAATTGGAGATGAACTACCTGTGTATTACAGCACAGATTGAACATTGTAGCCTTGATAGCTGGCACTGACCTTGAAAAAACAAATCAGTGCTTCGCTCTTGCCGTGCAAAAAATGAACAACTGTTGACCAAAAATTACTAAAATGTCAGAATTTCTTCCGAACATGTAACCACCAGTCAGGAGTAGTTAATCAGTTCTTGCTCCCCATTTGTGCTACACGACAAACAATGTCAGAGGTGGCTGAAACACAGTCAGACTCTAAAATGAGTCATTCAGCTCAAAAATTGGGTCAGAAACAGGCTCAGATAGTACGGTGCATGTCCATCTAAAGTACAACAAATGGACAGAATGTGAAGTCCAAGCAGATGTTGTATAACTTAGACATTCATGGATGATTCAGCCTCAAGTTTCCCTCGACCAGCATCACTCACTTGAGCCCCTCATGCATTTGCAGATTGTCACAATTTCCTCCTGATTGTCAGCAAAGTGTTTCTAGTTGCAGCATTAGGGATTTAGAGAAGCTGTGTGAATTCTCTCAGTGGTAACACAGTTGACAAGAGACAGATGAACACACCGATACAGTACTGATTACTTTATTACATGATAAAGTGTACGGGTTCCTTTGACATTAGTCAGGAAATTGCAGGCAAACATGCATTTATGACCAGATACATCAGATGAGCAAAGAAAACAAGCATTACCATGCAGGGAAATAGTTCCTTTATGTGAATTCACCAGCAGATACACAGATAGAGAGAGAGAAAGGGGGGGGGGGGGGGTGGCAGTTACACAGGGATAAAGACAGAGAGCTTTTTTCC
>JAPZDY010000026.1:19578261-19590480 GCA_029783645.1 Ctenochaetus hawaiiensis | reverse complement strand
AACAGTTTTACAGGATCTCCAGTTAAAGATGGGGGAGAGAGGAGGATGAGAGAGCTCACAGGGAGAAAGACAGAGAGCTTTTTTCCCACTACCTACAATTTCAGAACACTTAAGTGATTCTCAATCCCAGCATGCCTCAGCCTGCCACTGCCATGACAGATGCTCCAAAATTGAATATAGATTTCAGTGAGCAAGGCAGGCGTGCCTGATGAATCTCAATTTGCTGCTGTCCATATTTCATAGTCACCACTACGGACGGCTCAAAGGGAGGCAGTGAGAGCACTTTGGCTGCACCTGCCAAACTGTCAGTTGGCCAGTGTCGAATGATGATCGGTACTTCATAAAAGCCCATATTTATCCCACACTAATTCATGCCCTACTTCATTTTATCTCCAAAAATGTACATCTGTGAGGGGGAGGGGGGTTAAAGGGATAGACATAAAAAAAAGACATGCTTCATTTCACAATTGCAGTGATCTTAAGAGAAAAAAGAAGCCCACATGATGACAATTGCTCAGCGGTAGAAGATTGTAGGAGCAGTGTACAGTAGCTTAAGGGTGGAACAAATGTAGAGAGCTTCCCCAGGGGGGGTGGAGGTGCCTTGGCTGCTGTGTACCTGGCAGTCTATTTATAGCCTGGTTTGAAGTACTTAGAAAATGGCAGTGGATGCTATTGTTTGGCAACAGAGTGTTCTTGTGGAGAAATTCTGCCTTTTAAAATGACAACTGTTTGATCATGTGTTTGTGTGAGAGCTGTCACTGCTTTGACTCAAATTTAATATGAAATAACTGCAATTTTGCATATGTAAATCAGTTGATGACACTCGGTGTGTGTGTACCTCATGTTGCAGTTAACTGTTTTGCTAAGAATATATACAGCCAATAAAAAATGTATATTTCCTCTCCTTTTTCCTCTATCATTTATGTGTTTATCTCAGTGGAATATTAAAAGCAGGATGTTTAGAACCCATTTTTAAGGAACTATGAAATTGTTCCCCCAAGGGACAACAGACACAAGCCAACTTAAATGATACAGATCCCCAGTCAGTCGTATAACTTAACGTAACAACACAGAATGTCAAAAGAAGTGCATTTCATGATGCAACTTAAGTGCAGGGGATTCAAAAAAGAAACAGCAAGAAAGAAATGCAACACTAAGGATCCTTAAGCATAACAGCTTTTTTATCATAGGGTTTATTTTTTAACTTACATGCTTTTTTAAGTGAATTTTCATCTCAAAATTCAATTATTTGGGCCACCATTAACTTTCAGACTTGTAATCTGAAGACATGAGGGTAATTTATCAGACAAAAGTCTGTTCCACTCTCTCAGCAAATGGCCACAAAGTGGTTGCCACAGAGGCAGAATGTAAAACACAGATGATGACATGACAAAGCCAATGTTCTGTAAAATGCTTGTTAAGAGAAATAATGGTGTAACATGATCAACTTTCACTTAAATTTTAAAAATTTGAAAAAATTGGTTATTTGTTAAAGACAAAGACAGAATGATAACATGACACAACACACCGTGGATCAAATTAACACTTTTGTAAACTGTTTTATTAATACTTTTTTTTGCATCTAAAATTTAGTCAACAATAATCAAACACTGAATTAATCTACATTAATCAGGCTGCTAACACGAGCATATCTTTTCTACCTGATTTCAAGCCACCCAAGCCTCCTTGCCAACCAAGAAGTCAAAGAACAGCCACAAAGAGAGCTTCAGGGCTTTAACATTTCCATTATATTCCATTTTCTTTTCTAATGGACAAGCAACAGGGTGTCTCTCATATAGCGGCCAGCATTTAACTACCATTCGAGAAGAATTATGTGCATTAACTGCATATAGACTGACTGTAGCTGTCTAAGCAGTTATTTTAATCCTTGAGGCATTTGGCACAAGATTTTTTTTTCTTTTTTTGTAATCTAATGCCAAAGCAATACACTGTAGACATTAGTCGTTACAACTCCTAACGCACTTGTGAAGTTTATGTTGCTGGAATTTAATCTAGTCCCCAATTTAAACTATCAGACAGATGCTCAAAATGCCATGTAAGCACAGATAAAGAGAGAAACAAAGTGCCTCTCATTTGTCTGTACTGAAATAACAATAAACTGTAGCACAAAATACTCCTCTTTAACCACCGTTTCTGCTGCTGCCTCCTTTTGTTATAACCACCATTGTACATGACAGATTCCTTTTTTCCCCCTTTTATAAAGCAGCCGTTTAGAGTGAATTGCATGATGCCACCAGGGGGTGCAGGAGACGGCAGAGTTTTCGGGTTTAATTAGAGAAGACATGCTACATGTGTCTTGTGTGTTGCCGCATCTCATTAAGGTGAGGTATGGGCCACTGAGCCGGCTAAGAGGAGCGGATAGGGAGCATGTGGTGGTGCAGTTTCCTCCACCACAAACGCAGCCGCTCGGCACTTTCTCCTCCTTTCAGGAGTCACATTGAGGCCCCTGGAGTAAAGGCCGGTCAAAATGGTTCCACTTGATGCAAAGGCCCTCAGCCCACTCTCAAAATGAACTCACACAGGCACAAAACACATTCCTTGTGTGTGTGCAAATGTACATGGCATAGCACTTCAAACAGATGCACACTTACAGAATATTGCACAGACATGCAGTGCTGTTATTACAGTAAATTGAAATCTTTAGATGAAAATGAAGCAGGCATGTTTCTCTGATGAAAAAAATTCAGTGTCAATAAATGTGGGCACATGAACACTCATGGAGGGCATGCATGCAGACTACTCTGTAATGAGCTGATGACAAATAAGATGACAAATATCCAGACAGCTCCAACCTGGGAATTCTTTTTCCAGCTCTTGCTATCATAAATATATTGGCTCTGTTACACATTTTATCGTTTGCTTCACCACAGACCCTTTTGTTACTTTGATTTGTTGGCACTGCAGCTCTGTAGCACACACTTAGGGACCAAAGCAAGCTTTAATGGTGTTGCCCATAAAAAGTGAAGAGAATATGCTCTACTATCTGTAAGAAATATTATTGAATAATTATCCTGATATTCCGAGAACAGCATTAGTCCATTTAATGCCCTTTTTAAACCTTGCTAAGATACTCTCTTGTTTATTTTTACGGCTGCCAGTCATCCACCGCACCCTGTCGTTGCAGCCTGAAGGTGCCTTTGCTTTATTTTTACCTTTTCATCGCCCACATTCAGAATCTCCTTTAAAGACATACAGCAGCTTTTATTCTTGAGTAGAGTTAATTGTGTTAGTGCAAGTTTAACTCGTATTTCAAAATTTGTAGCACCTTGAACTGCTGCTTGTATTGACACAAATACAATTTGTGATACCAGCTGGTGGAAAGCAGGCCTGTAAAAATCCTTTAAATCCTTCAAACCAACCATCAAAGAGGTTTTCACAGACCATCTGATAGATCTTGAAAGCTGTTTCAGAATTCCTGAGCAGTCCAGTCTGAGTGAAAATAACACATATGAAGTTAAAAAATGAAAAAGTTTCAGCCAACAGCTAAAGGCAAGATAAACCTAAATGGAAATAATGTAGGAAAGTGTCTTTGCTGTGTGGGAGTTATTGTGGTTAAACAATATGTTTTTGCTTTGAGTTACAGTTTGTCTTCAATCTTAAAAGTATGAAGGGATGTAAAACAGTTAAAGACATCAGTTTTAATACAGTGTATGATCAAAGATTAGGACCTAATAAGATGTGATTATATAAGGACAGGATGCAAAAATCATTATTCCGTATAATATATATATAATAAAATATATGAAAAGAGAGGGACAAATTGGTTAAAATCTCCATATATAAACAGCTCTCAGTTGCAGCTTGTGAAACCTCATCTTTGAGACGGAGTGGGAGTGATGGATGTAATTTAATGTCTCACATTAACTTCCTGGAGGGCTTTTACTCTCACTTTTCCAATTCCCAAGCTTTTTTTTTCCACTTTCACTGAAGCAGACCAACTTCTTAATTGGCATAATAATGTGATTAATTGCTTTCTTGTCATTGGGCCCACTGAGTTTTACACTGTAAAGAAGTATAAATCAGGCGTGTATTTACAAGCAATCAAATGCTTGCGATCGAAAAAAAGGACATATAAAAGATGCCCAGCTGTGAAAAGTAATTGGTTCTGCTTTATTAGCTGTGTATTATTAGCTGAAAGGAGAGGCATTTGGATGAGTTTTTTTTTAAAGTCTAGTTTAATATTTCACATTTTTGGCCAATCATTAATAATAAAACATCTTTAAAACTTTTCTGCTTTTTTTCTGGTGAAAATTGTGGAGCAGAAATTTCAAGTGCTGCAATGTCAGAAAAAGATTTAAGTTCAGATTCTCCTTATATTATATCGACGGTGTGATTCTTTTCAGCAATGAAAAATGTATCAAATGTGCAGAAAAGGTGTAAAAAGCGAACATTAAACATTAGCAAACATTACATTTCTTAGTTACCCATTACATTGTTGTGAAAATGTTTAAAACCAGTAGAAGTAGTATTTTATTTAAGTTTTGTATCAGTTTTACCTTTTGTTTCCCCTCTCAGTTGGAAAGATTCCCATTTACATCCTCCTAATCTCTCATCCTAAATTACAGAATACATGAGAGAGACCATAAGATATGTCAGAGAATGAGGTAGAATGATGGTGAACCAGCTAACTCTTCACTCTGTTGATTACTATTGTTTATATTTTTACTTGTGATTGGGCACAATTATTAATTTCATCATCAGTAGTGATTAGTTACGTGAAGACAACAACTCCCATGATCCCACACTACCACACAACCTCACCAAACTACATTTTTTGGTATCTCTTTGATTGAGAGACGCTTGGTTGCAGATTTTATATACCGTGTGTTTAAAAATATATGACTATAAAACTAAAACTCAATTTTCTTTTTCCAACAAATGAGATAAACTGTTCTCTCACATGCAGGATTTCTGCAGCCAATTTTTGCCCTTTCAGAATGAATCCTGCTACTGAGAGAAACCTTTAATCTTTTTTTTCTTGCTTTCAGTTAATCATTGAAATGGGGAGAGAAAAAAAGCATCCAATTTCCCAGTATGTCCCTCACCATTGTCCATTCATAAAATAAAGCACCAGTTCTGTGGGTTTGGGCTCCGGTAGTTAAGAAACAAATGCTGATGAAGCTCTGATGTCTATAACAGCATCCAGGTGGTCTTGCATATTAAGACATTTTATGGTCAGATAATTAAAGAGTAACACTATTGTCTTGATTGGTGTACATCTTGATTCCAGGTGGCAAATGGTTTGCTATAGCCTCTTTACAAAACTAAAGCCAAGCTTGTGGTTGGCAGAGGAATTGATGATGATTTTGTCTGTGGACAGACTCTAACAGATTGTCTATGAAAGGTTAAGGAATCACCTTATGTGCTGTGATTTTCCTTTTTTTTCAGTCTGATTTAAAACCGGCTTTAGTTTCAAAGAAGCTCAGTAAACACACAGGCATTTGTCATAATAGATAATGGCACTAAAGACACAGACAAAGTTGAAACAGTGCACTAATGTACATGTCATTTTCAAACAAAGAGACCTCAAACAATGCAAGGGGACAGTGACTGCCTCCGTAAGAATATAATGTAAAGACTAATAGTCTGCAGCCGTGGTGAGGCTCTGCTTAGACGCAGCAGTGCTCTAAGACAAATACAAATGTCGGCAGGCATCGTTATCTGACATGACGTGATGGCTGTGGATGAAAGTCAGGGGATCACTCACATTATTCAAATTCATTCTGTGGGGTGCATGAATGTCTGCAGCAACTTTCATAACAATCCATTTGAGAGATGTTGAGATATTTCATCCTGAACCCAAACAGCCGACCTTAAGGTGCTGCTGAAGGAAATACATGGGGATCACGAAGGTCTAGTGGATCTATCATCTAGGCCCCACGAACATGTGTACAAAATTTTGAATCAATTTATGTTGTTGAGATAGCTCACTTTGACCTGCTGGTGGCTCTAGATGGAGGTCAGGGGGTCACTGAAATACTTTGGCTTAGCACTCTGGAAATCCATCTGGAAGCTGACTTTGCCATTCGCTTTCTAGCAACGTTAACGTAGCTTAGAAAAAAAAATCTGTGCCAAGATTGAGGAGCTTTTAGTATGAATCATCTGTGTCTAATACTGTCATGTTACGATTACCGGGAGAACTACATCAACATGAAGGAATTCATTCTTGAATGTGGAATGTCAAAGACATTTGGCTCATCTGTAATATCAAAGGCAGACAAAAAGGGGTTTATTATAAATTCATTAAAATCACTCCTTCACAGCCCATCAATATTCTGCGGCCATTGTGAGGAACTGGGCTCCTTCTTAACGAGGGGATCCAACAGATAAATGATCAAAAAACAGGACAGCTATTGTCCTTGAACTCTTAATGGCGTACTAATAGCGCAGGGTGTCAACAGTGATTTTAACTAGAGTGTCCTGAGTCAAACTTTTTTTTTTTTATCTCAACCTTTGGACTTGGCGGAGATAACTGTCTCCTCTTTCTCTTGCTCTCTCTGTATCTCTCATCATCACATTACCAACTCAGGCACGCCTTTTGCATAATCACCATCCTCTGTGTTTCCTCCTGCAGTCTGGATAAGGGACCTCATTACAGTAGAGAGTGGAAGGCTCAGGCCAGTCTGTATCGGCTAAGGTCACGGTGTTTGTAAGGGGGAACCGAAAAGATCAGGCACTTTTTTTTAAAACTACTGCAACAAAAAAACTTAAAGTAAAAAATTTCACCACCACTCATCACAGTCCTGACACTGAGAACCTTGTTCAGATTAAAATAATACAAAATATCATGTGATTTGGACACCGAATGGCCGTCGCTGTTTCTACCATTGATTCCTCGTCTCATCTCCGTCCATGTGATTTCCAGCCGTGTTGTCCTGAAGACGTTTGAAACTGTAATCTTTGTGTGTTGATTCTCATTGGAGCTTTTAAGCTTACCCGTAATTTCTCTTCTTATTTATGATTCCTCCCTCTCTCTCCTTTCAGATAAAAGACAGAAAATAGCGACGACCACAGCAAAAGAAGAGAGAAAAAGAACAAGCCATGGCTGAGGGGATGATTGCTTCTCAAAGTGGTAAGCAGCAGATATTTACAGTCTCATAGCTGTTTTGTTCCAGTGACTTGTGTGTTCATTTTGGACGATTTCATTACTTTTGCGTCAGTCCTGGTGCCTTTATGTTCGAGAGAAACGGACAAATAACATAAGTGTGGAAAGCCCTCTCTGTGGTTGGTCTGGCTGACATGATTATGTTACTCAACACCTGGAACCATCTTGAGCTTCAGTGTATGAGTCTTGTTAAAGCATTTTTGCCTTTTAAACTGCTGCATTACATTTTTCTCTCTCTTCCTTTTTTGGTAAATACAAATAGCAAGAATAGTCGGAGTATTACTCGTCTAATCAGGAACCCTCTTGGAACAGATCAACATGTCATTGCTTCATAAACCAATGCACCTCTAGCTGCGTCACACTGGACTTGTTCAAGTCTTAACAGCTTTATTTACCTTTTGTTCTCATGTCAAAGAGTTGCAGCGTTGAGTGGCTGTCCCCAGCCTCTCTGACCGCAGACAGATAAATCAATCTGGAATAATGGCTTGATCCCTCATCAATGCAGCCACAACAGGCAGGTCAAAAAAGCAGGATGCCATCTGAGGAAAAGGGTTCACATTGTCACCCTGGATTTGCTGTCACACCAGGAGCATTCTTTAAATTTACAGTGAGTCCGTGAACTCTTCACAGCTTCTAAAGAAAGCGCCTTTGATTCATAAATAATTTAAGATTATGGTTTGCAAAGTCAGCGAATACTGTGTATTTTTTTGTGTGAGATCATGATAGGAAGGCATTCTGCAGGAATCAGTGGATCGTTATATGCTTATTAATGTGTATCACATAACTGATTTGACATATGTCATGTAAGTTACATGTTTGGCGGCATTCATCATGGTTTTCAGTGCACATCATCATTTTAAGTTATGTCTGATGTCAGAGGTGCTCATTTGTACTCTGAACCTAAAGTAAAAGTATGACATAAGTGTATCAAACATGAGATCACCTGCTATTTTTATAAAATAGCCTGGCCCTGTTAATCTTAGTGAAACTTGATGCTTCTTTAAGTTCAGTTCTTAAAACCCTCACATATTAAGGGATAAAGAATCGCAGCTGAAGAGACGGAGAACACGATCACAGATACATTTTAATCCCTGATAACATAAGGACATGAAATCTGCAAAGGTGTCTGCAGCTGAATGTTCTAAAATTGGACTGAGTAATTTGGATGCACAGTTACCACATGGTTTAATTGGGTTGATGTAATTTTTACAGCAGTAGACTGAATTCCTGAAACATCCTATTTTTATCCTGCAGACCTGCAATGTTACTCCCTTCTTAAGGCAGGACACATGAATGTTTTTTAATCACAAATTCATGGAAACAAGCCAAGAAAGGAATTTGTTTACAAACTTGCAAATGTGCTACATTTATTACTAAAGGATACCACTAGAGGGTGAAACAGAGAACTCAACCACACAGATTATATGGATGGCTTCTCGATTGACATGATATGAATAATAAACAACATGATCACACTCTAGTAAGTTACTGCTGTGTTAATTCTGAGATTACACAAAAAAGAATGATGGTGGCTGCATCACAGATGAAAGTCAACGCCCCTAAATTAAGTGCAATGTTACAGTGGCATGTGTTTTTCTCTCATTCTGCTGATGCGAAATACTGACTGTTTGAAACAGAGTTATTTTAAAATGCCACACAACACAGACAATAAGCCAGTTGGGTCATCAGAGTGGTTTTCCAACACCTTCTGCTTTCTAGCACCAGAAATCTGCTACCATTCCCCTGCACTGCCCCCAACACTGTCGCCTCCATTAACGTGCCTATTGCATTTTGTGTATACTGGGCAATAATTTCTGAGGACAAGCACAATCAGCCCCACGTGGAAACGCGATGATCGAGGCAGCCAATAGCGCATGCAAACAGGACAATAAAAGCAAGTATATCTGCGGCCATAAAGGAGTGCACACTAAAGATTGCCCCAGTTATTACCAGACAGAGATATACTACTTGTGTTTTGTAACTCAGTAAATTAGTTTGATATACTGATTGAGGACACAGATACTGGTAAATGCATGAAGAGCAGTAGTTGCCATTTATATATGTCACATGTAATCTAATTAAAACTGACTTGATGACATCTGCACTGTGCATTGCAGTGTGTAACATCACACAACAGCACATCCCCTTCAGACATGTTTGTTTTGCCAGATCTGTTTAAGTGATGAGTGCAAATCCATCATATCTTAAGCCAATTCCAGTATTCGTGGAACAAAAAAATCATCTTGACAAGAGTTTTAATTTGCAAGTCAAACTCCAGTGGACTTTATCTGCAAAGCCTTTGTCAGATTTTAAATTGCATGTGTGAGTGCCTTAACGTGTGTGTGTGTGTGTGTGTATGACTGTGCAGGCATCTGTCAGGAGCACACACTTGTGCATATGTTTGTGTGCCCACACTTGAGCGTAAGCATGACTCTGTAGGCAAGCACGTCTGCATCTGTGAGGGAGGGAAAGAGATAGAAAAGCAGTTGAGGTGATGTTGTGTGAAGATATGGGAGACTGCAGACAGATAGTGTCATTCCCTCAGTATCTCCATTAAATCTTAATCTCCTGGCCCCTCATGGGAGGAGCCAGCAGAGCATGGGATTGTGTTTTGCATTGAAATCAAGATGTCGTGTTTCCTCAGAGAGGGCATTATTGAGACAAAGTTTGATGTGTCTTTTTTCAACTTCACATACATCTGGATGCACAGCCTGACGATCCAGCTGCTGTTGTTTGTACTAAAAGTCTGGTTAAATGCAATTGCCATATAATTGTAGCATCGCGAGTCACAGAAATGGAGCGTAGTTAAGTTATCAACCGCTCTGTGGAAGTTTCAGCAGGTTGCATCATGGGTGCTGAGTTTTTGTGGCAGTCATTACCACTAGCTAAACCCAGAGGCGATAATTACTTATTAAGTATTTCTTTTTTCCTTATACCAACACATTCTCATCCCCACTCTTCAAATATTGCCACTTTTTGCACGCTCTTGGCATCTCGTACATATGCACATGGTAACTTTTTGTGTTCCACGTTAAAAGTTTTTCTGCCATAAAAGCTTTTTTTTTAAATAAAAACATATGGTAAACATTTTCGCAGTTTGGCTAGGTTTTGACAATACAAGTTCTTTCTCTGCCTCCTTGGACTTTGTTAAGCTCTCCATGACACTGGGTGAAGCGGTTGCTACGAGTGTGTACTTTTGAAGCAGATTTGTTTTCGTTGTAGTTTACTGAAGTAGTTTACGTTGTAGTAGCTTGATTGCTGTAACATATATTGTAATATAAGAGAAATATAGTTTTTTATCGGGGGAAAGGAAAACAAAATTTTGATCGACAGGATTGCTGTCGATTTAGAGACAATTACTGTTTGCAGTCCCTTACAATCACTTAGCTAGACTAGTGGAACAACCTCACGCTGAGAGAGCCATTAGCTTGGCTTGAACTGAAGGCTACTCCTGGCAAATGTCAGGTTACGGAAAAAAACAAAATGGTGTGCCCACAAATTTACAGAAACCTCTCTGCCCTACAACATCCTGGATTTAGTTGTTGAACTTGATAGGACTGAGTTCCGTGGCGACAGAGCTCAGGACTTAGGCAGGACAAGAGGAAGACAACTCTGATTTCTACACTTTTTAGCGATGTTTTGAGCTCAAATAAAGTCAGAGTTGATAGGCATTGTTTCTTTGATGTCAAATTTTTATACATTTCCTGTTTAGGCCTATATGTTCTATTTTTGTAGCATGATGTGTTACACCTTTTGAAACAGTTATTTCCTTAATTTTCATCAACAACATGACATGAAACAAACGTATCGTATCGTATTGTATTGAATTGTATCGTATTATATTGTATCGTTTCACTTTATACAGTATTGTATTGTATCGTATTGTATTGTAATGTACAATATCATATCGTAATGATTGTTGTGCAACGCTATGGATCAGTTAGTCACTTTGATAACCTTAATATTGTCCACTGATGGCACTTATTATTAAGTTTGAGCAGATCCCTTGAGGGATTTAATGTCATTGTTCTATATGTCACCAAGTCATCTCACTGTTAACATCCCCCAAGGTGTGATTAATTATCCCAAAATAGTTAATCAGTCATGTCATGTTGCATCCTACTGGTGTTTTTTTTTTGACCCTTCACATTGCTCATATTTCACTTATTTTCTCTGATGTTATTCTCTGTTCGTCGTTGCTGGCAAACGTTTACTTTCTCAGGAAAAGTAGAGATAAAAAGAGTAAACACACACCGCCTAGTCCTTATCGCAATGAGATGTGCTTCTTCCACATCCTCTGTCAGCAGGAAATGGCCTGTACCTCTGCACCACCTTCTCATCCTCTCTGTTGGGAGAAGAGGTGAGCAGTAGTCAGGGCACGCTGCATTTCAAGATGCCTCGGGGATTACCCCTTAAAATTCTCACCTGACACACCTGATTCCCGGTGAGGCTGCACAAAAAAAACTGTGACAGAGCTTTTAATTATATTTTCAGCAAAAGTAAGACTGTTTATCCAGCGGGATTACAGATTCTTGTGCTGACATTTGTGGAAAGAGAACATGATTCGTTTTTTTTTATTTGCTGCTATTGTTTTTTTTTTGTTTGTTTTTTCCTCCAATGAAGTGCTACATTTCCCCAACATCAATTGGATATGGTATTATTAGATCTGGCTGCACTCTTTCAGATATGAAAGGGAAAAATAATCTCTCTGAAAGAGGTAGGCTCCGACAGCACACTGAGACGTAATGGAAAGCCAGGCTGCTGTCTCAAAGAGAGCACAGCATAAGAAGGCTGGTTTAGAGAGGGAAGCCTGCTCACTGCAGAAAAACGTCTGGAATAAACTAGCAAGGATGCTCAATTCATTGTACTGTACCTATACTTCCAATTCTTTATGGGCGTGATTTTTTCCACACAGCTTGTTTCTTTATCTTGATGCCTCCCTTTGAGTTCTTCAACAGTATGCAAAAAAAACATGTCAGAATCAGAATCAGAATCAGATTACTTTATTTATCCCCCAGGGGCAATTCAGTTTGCAGATATTGGTCGCAGCACGACAGGACATGAATCATACATTCCACATACATTTACCTTGG
>JAPZDY010000026.1:19555640-19570649 GCA_029783645.1 Ctenochaetus hawaiiensis | reverse complement strand
TGGCAAACATCCGTACGGCGGCACCATGAACATTACTAATTAATGCCACATACTGTAAAGAAATTATTACCTGCTGCGTTAGAAACCTCCTGGCAGGCAACACTTGAAAGCTGCTTTCACAGCTTGAAACAATCCAAGAGTCTGGAGGAATAAAAATAATGATGAGCAGAATTTGTTTTGCTAAATATCATTGTACATTGTAAGTGCCGTCTGAGTCATCGAGTGTTTCATCCCTTAGGGAAATATCCAAATTGTCATCTTTTGGATGGCAATAATCAATTTACGTTGACGTTTTACAACTTGTGACTGCCAATTTACTGATCACTGGCAACAAACATTGTTAAAACCATACGTTGTAAATATTGTAGGTTTTTTTTTAATACGTTTATCCAGACCTGGCTGACTTAATTGAGAAAGGTGCGCTCAGTCATGTCGATATGCTGCATATCAGCTAGATGCAACCTAACTTTTTTAGCTGTACGTTATAACAAACACATAGCGCCTGTCAGCTTATATCTAATTACAGTGTAGAAACTTCTTTTATTGAATCCATACACTTAATGTCCTCATCCATGTTTAACAGCGCGCAACTCACATTTTAACACACTGTTTGTACAGTACGTTTTGTCCCTTGTTCAGTCATGTAGACGCTGTGATGGATGGAATCATGGGAGTTTTAACGATGTCATATCTCTACAAACATCCTGCGGCTGGCACAAATACATTTTTTTATATCCAGCATATAAAAAACAGCCCATCACATACTTTTAAGGTTCATTTTGGACCAGGTTGACTCATCAGGCATAAATAACTCCAGTAAAATATTTTCTGAGCCACAAGAAAAACTGATGACGCCAGTGTTTTTTTTTCTTTTTTATAGATATGAGTTCAGGGGAAAATGAAGTACTTTACAGTCGGAACCGTTCTGCCTTTCCCACCTACCCAATGCCATTCAGCACCCACGACAGCAAACATATTCAAGCAGACGCAGGTTAAACCTAAAGAAAGTAAAGCTTTACATTATCAGCAAAGATAGACACCAAGTTAAGTGTCATTTTTTATTAATATAACAATGCCGTTCTGGCTTGTAGACAATATTCAGACCGGAAAAAATATGTCACAATGGAGATCTGCTCACTGCTGTTCCATTTCATGCAGTACTTATTTTCCACACTTGTTATATTTCCAACATGCCCCAGATATATCTTAGAAAGGACAGGTTCCTTCTGCATTGTCTGTGCTGTTCTGGTTGTTTATGTTTTTGTTGTCTATTCCTCTCCATTGTGGGAAAAAAAAAGTGCAGCCCTGAATTGCTCAAATTGTCCCTGCCTGTTTTTGTTAGTCTCACTGTTGTGATTGTCTTGTCACTCTCAACAGCACCGCAGCTGTCAAATCAAGCCTCTATTTAATACTGTCACTTGGTAGACCATTCCTGGCTGCACCCTTGTCCCACCTCAAGGTCTTAATAACTAGCTTTGGTCCCTACTGAGAGGGATGAATGGCGTTGGTGCCAGGCAGACTCTCCATGGCACCCTTATCTTTCAAGTTGTCTTTCCCAGTCTTGTTTTAATTAGATTAAAAGTTCTCTGCACCTCTGGGGAGGAGCTGCAGGCCTCTGCTGGAGCCTGAGCCACTGTGTGCAGAACTTTTTTTTTTTTTTTTTTTTCCATGCTCAAATGCTGCCAAGGTTTCTCTGCTGGTATGCTTAGATTGCTCAAACTGTGCTTGGGTCAAACATCATGCAAACTTGTTGGCAGTTGTAATGTTTAAGGTGACCCAGTGGCTAAAATGTGTTTATGAAGCAGCAGGTTTACCCTTGTTCGACTTTACTGATAGCAGAAAGTGTCTCTTTTTTTCCCCAAATACTTGAACTGAGGGATATCATTGACTCCTTAGTTTTGTCCTTGTTCCCCTCAGACTGATTTTCCTTCTTTAACAATTAAATGCTTCCTTTTACATCCCTTCTGCTTCATTATACTGTAAATGATCTGATTAAGCATGACTATTACACGTCATTAGCAAGCTTGAGTACATTTAGACTCCAAGAAAGCACTCATGACACATCACTGTGAGCAAAGAAGTGCCTGTCATGACAGATCATGTCCAGATCAGTGGTTGTTGTTATTTGGCTGTTGATCAGATGGCAGATGTGCACAAAGCATCTTGCAGGAATTCAAGCTGTACCATAAAGAAAATCTTCAAACTGTGAATTCAGTCTGACTGAAAAGCTGCTCATCATGAGACATTTTGTGTCAAATCTGCATGCAGTTTCAGCCTATTTTATCTGTCAAATAACTACATTTTGTAAGCAGATTGTAGCAGCATTGATTCTGCATTAAAGCTCAGAGATAATTATCCTTGTTAGGGTTTCTATGTGTTGATTTCTTAAGGTTTTAAGAATATTATGAGATATTTAAGCTATATAAACAAAACCAAACAAAAATCTGCCTGTAATGTAACACCACTTTTACACAGACTTATGCTGATTTGCTCAGTAGTTCTCTATAATAATAATTCAAAATTTGTTACATTTATTGTCTGGGCACATTTGTTCAGCAGCAATAAAAAAACATACTGAAAACTAACAACACTGCCAGCAGGTTGTTTTTATTGTGAGAAGACTGTGGGAACTGCAGAGACACAATGTCACAAGATGAGTAGACGTGGTTGTCAGAAGTGTTGCAAGGATGCAAATGTCTGACAGTACAAATGACGACTTCTTTGCTGGATGCTGAAGCTGCAGAGTGTTTTCGTATAAACTGAAGTGGGGTTAATTCGCTGCAATGTAGATCAACCCAACTTTTGTTCAGAGAACAACACACCCCCGAGCAGTTCATCAGGTGAAGAGGCCCGAAGGGAAATCACGCCGTTTTAGCTGGAAAACTGCACTGAAATGAACCGAGGGAAGCTGTTTTAACTTGTGTCTGTGTTTCAGATTTAAGGAGGCTTACTTAGCAAATTTATCTGTAATGTAGGTGTGCTGTGTCTAAATATAGGCCTGTTGTTCATGAGCTTGCCTCAGCTAAACAGATGTGTCAACAACCACTGGATTTCATGATCCCACCCAAACTAATCCATTCTTATCAATCAAACTAATCGTATCGGTTATAACAGAACTAACTGAAACCACATACCCTTTATTCTTTCTTTAGAAGCAGTGATTCCACATGAAATTTGTGATCAAGATGTCTTAATTCCACATGGACGGGCTCTGTGAAATAATCTGGCTTGAGCTTGTTTTTATGGGACTTGGAAATAGTTAAGATAATGTTGATTATACGGCAACGTGCTTTTACAGGAACTTGCTTTAATTGAATACAGGAGACAGTAATTACACTGGAAGAAAAGTAATATTTAACCACTTTGAAACAGGACTTTAAGATAAGCGGAGAAGTATCCAAGGAATTCTCACGGCCGAAGATACTGTGCTGACAGCAGGAAGACGTGTGTGTCACTTAAAGTAGTTTAAACGAAGCCCGTGCCAAAGCAATATTTTATTTTATTTATCTTTCCTCTGTTATTTATTGCTGCAATTCATTTTCCCCTGTGACAGCCCAAGACATGGTCTACAGTGATATGTGGCGAAACGTGTTGTAAAGTGGAGGGAATCACTCCAAGCCAGACATTTCCATTCATTGTAAAGAAAAATCCCATCACATTGGAAGCAGGGAAAAGAAAAGGATACAAGACAAACTTGCTTCATGTCTTGCTGTATTGATTCAAGATGAATTATTTGTTCTTAAACTGATTTCTTTAGTCTAAGTAAGCCACTAGACGGACAAGTAGCATAAGAGCTGCATTGAATGATTCAGCAAAGTACGCAAAGCTGTGATGCGTTTGTGAGCAGCAGTATCAGCAAGTCTGAATTTCAGTGTTTATATTTGCAGTGTAAATGAATTTATTTTTAAGAACAGATAACAAACAGCTTTAGATAAATTAACTTGTTTTTCAAAAGGAAACTCCCATTTATCTCATGCTGCTGTTTGCTTCCTGTGCAGGCCAGTTGATTAAATTCTGACTCTCATCACTCTGTCAATTAAAAGTGATTTATTTGAAAATAGTCAATGCTTGTTAAGTTACTTAACAGTCTCTCTCTCTCTTTCTCTGTCAGCTGCACAGGCAACCATCCCAAACTTCCTTCCCATTTGTATCCCATTTGCATAGATGTAAATGGTGCTTGTTCCTGCTTGTAAAACTGACCTGTTAGTAAAACATGACCTCTAGTCGGGGATTAAACAATGCTCAGAAATGTGGTTTTTGCTCCTTGTTACAAAGAGGCCAAGATAATGAGTTCTGGGTGGGTGGGGGGGTGGGGGGGTGGCTTTCTGGCAGTGTCAAGTGAAATCCCTCCCCCTGAAAATGAAGGCTTTTGGCAGCGCATCTCAGTGTTTCTAACTGTATTTAGGCGAGAAACAAGAAAATGGAAAATGAGGAAAAAAAAGCCCAACTTGACCTCTTGCTGTGTCATTTCGGCCGCTTGTTGTTTATCTTTGTGTGCTCGGCAGGACTGAGCACATTGTTTACAGGATTATCAGCCATTCACATGGACGAGCTATGAATGCAAACTCTGATAATGTTTCCGCTCGGCCAAAAGGGAAGTGCTGCTTGTAAAACCCTAAAAAAAATTATCAACCCCTGCGGCTGACCGGGGGTGCTGGCAATGCCACCATGAGAGGCCAAGTCACACTAAGCAATGAAGCAAATAAAAACTCTCCCACCATTAAATGAGTAGTTTTATACTCAGTTTTCATATCAAAATTGCAACATTTGGTATGCTTTGAAAAACAGTCCTCCCCAGTCAATTTGAACAGATATCACAGCTTGAATTTGTGTTTTTCTTTCCAAAAGATAAAACTTTTAGAAAAAAAAACTAAATATACATCTACACTTTTCCTTGTTCTTTGTTGCAAATGCATGTTGTGGATCAGAACAGTCATAACAGTACATCGTAGACAGTAAGTTTAGACAGAGAGAGACAGGAAACATGATGCTGCTGTGTTTTCTTTGCGTCTCTGTGTTCTTTACCTGCATCTGTGGTTTGAACGTGAGTGAGCATGGATGAGAGACATGGAGAGAAGAGGAGGAAAGGTGAGATAAAGACAGTGAATGCAGCCTTGCTTTGAACAAAGACATGGCCCTTCACAGACAGCTTGTTAAAACTGCAGAGGATGAGTCAGAGAGCAGTCCCCTTACAGGAGCCCTTGTTGTTCAGAGTCCAGTCTGGTTTCATCTCGTCAGCCTTGCTCAAGGCATGTAGGGAAAAAAAAAAAAAAAAAAAAAAGACTGCTGCACAGGAAGTCTTCTCCACGTCCTCATTTTGACATTTTCCTCTCCATTAATTCACCTGAAGGCTCCACGATAATTTCCTGTCCCAAGATAAAGTGAAACAATCTACGTTAACTGAACTCTAACATAAATGTCAAAATCTGTTTGTGATTAAGATTTATTTGAATTCAGACACAGTCATGTGCATCAATATAGAAATGTACTAAAATATTCATCAATGCCTTTGATTGCTTAAATACGTCCTTATACATATAGTTGCACTTTAGCCAAGATGAAGGATTCCAAGTGAAAAAGTCTGTAATGGCTGTGTGAGTAAAAGGTCCACATGAAAAGACATTTTGAATTAGATTTGTTGTGAAAGCGGTGCAATGATCAGTTGACAACAACAACAACTTCATCATCTGTTTAGCCCAGAGCCTTAGTTGTTACTGGAGCATGAACAGGGTTACAGAGGCAGGGAGGCACTGCATCATCAACCCAGAATGAATACAGTAATAAATGTTGTGTTGAAATACTGCGAAGCATATTGCTTCTTGTCTCATATATTACAATTTAAACATCCTGACATTTTCTGCAGAACATTGAGTTCTTTTGAAGTCATTTAAAAATGGAAAATCAAGACAGACTACTGACATCCAAAAGATAATAAGTTAAGGATTCGCTGCTCGGTTTGAAATTCATTTTACTGTCATTTATGCAAGTAAGTTTAATTTCACTTATTTCCCTAAGAGGTTTAATTAATGAGCCTCCTCTTTTTCTTAAATACAGTGAGGAACATTATAGGAGTTGAGTTTGCAGGTATGACGGTTCTGGCTTTTGTCCCTTTGCCTTGACAAAAGATAAGTGAAGAGACTCCACAGAGACGTAATCACTCAGTTTCTATAAAGCTGAGCCTCTGCTGGATAGAGACTCATTGTTTTGGCCAAAGGGGGAGAGTTTTCTTCTTTTTTTTCAATACAACACAGCACAATTCACTGCTCGAGAAATTTCAGGAAAATGTTCTTTTTCATGCAGAGAGCTTTTTATATATATATTTTGTCTGATATTTTGTGATTGTGTGTTTTATTAGGTGTTTTAAGGGGAAAACTGTTTTTTTTATCCACATTGAAAAGGAGAGGTGTCCATATTAACCTCCTAAAATCACTCCAATCCACAGATCCTAGATTTTTCTCAGAAAAATGCTGTCTACAGACTGAAAAAGATGTCTCACTGAATTGGTTTCTGTGCTAACTTGCAGGTTACATCTTACAGGTGTTACAGCTTTCTTTTTTTTACCAGCAATAATGGAGTGCCAAAGGGCTCTTTTCTCATATCTAAATATCACTCTTTACACAATTTTACTATTCATTTTATAGCTTTTTATGCTTCTCCTTTATCCACACAGGCTCTAAAACATCCTCAGTCTGCATTTGATACTTTTGGGTATCTATCTCTAAATTATAAACCTGTTACAAATGTAGATTAAAAAAACACACTTTGCTCTCCATTTTCACCTGATACTCCTGCCATCCAGACAGCTAGAGTTAACATGATGCCCAAATCTTTTTAATAAATTATGCAAAAACATGAGAGTTTTATGTGATCATGGAGTATAATTTAGGATTTGCATCCAGGTTTTCTGTGTTAAAATAAAACTATGCATGTATCTTGAAGATTGCAAAACTACAGTACTTGTAAACTCTGCAGTTGACACACATTCACTTGCATGTTAAGTGCTTCGCTTTGTGCAGTATACGACTCTGGACTCTGTGATACAATTTGATACGAACTGTAAGTATCAAGTGATGCGCAGCTAATATGGTAAACAACACAATTAGCGATGTGTGTATATGAAGTTTATCATGTTTGAGTCACGATATAAAGTATCCGTGTATAAAACACAATGCATTCAATATTGCATGCTGTGCATATGGTACATAATGTGCATTTACAGTGTGCTTTATGTTTTATAACATATTTGAACTGCTCCATAGTATATAACTAAACACACATGAATGTACATGAATAGCAAGGGTTTCCCGCATTTGGATTCCGTCATTTCCACCACATGTGGTTCAGCTGTGAAGCTTCACCAAAGCTTCTCAGTGTGTGTCACAGATTGCAGGCGGTTAATATTTCAGTGCAGTGGAGCTGCATTTGGCGACAGCCAAGAAGTTGGGTCAGGTTAACAGGGCTGTTGCGTGCCAGTGCCCAAGAGAGTCTTCAATATTTGATTGCCTTTTTCTTCTTTAGCTTCCTCTTCTTTTAATGCACTTTATAATGGATCCCTATATTTCCAGTTCAAAAAAAGCTTTTCAGAGACTCCATGTTGAACGATGTCGATATGTTTTCAAATTCTTTTTTAGATGTATAGTATTTATATAGGTTTATGTTATGATATGTTAATACAGAGGTCACAGCAGACCCTATAGACTGTTACAGTATTCATGATAAATTTTGTGTATTTTATGACATTACTTTTATCATTTCAGGGTGTTATGTAAAGGTGTAAAGCTGTAAAAGTCAGTATCTCACATAACCTGCTCTCATAACAGTTTCACTGTAAAAAGTTCAGTACTTAGCAGTCAGGTAATAAAGTCACGGTACACATTAAAAAAAAATCCTCATGATTATCAGCTTTTGCTGTTAATTGCTTCAAACCAAATACTATGAAAGAGACTGAGATACTCCAAAGATGTAACAGCGTATTTCATTTTCTCGGTCAGAGCACTGTGTCATGGACTTGGTAGACTGTTTGAATTAAATAATAAACTTTAAATGTGTTATTTCATGTGGACAGGACTGTGAATTCGCCCTGTGACTGAATGTTATTTGGACAGCAAAGGGAGAGTCTGCATTGCAGGTAATGAGACGCTTTCTTCATGTAGCACATGTGTTTTTTCTGACTTAGTAAGACATCAGGATTATAAAATAAAAATTGTTTTATACAAATTTGAGTGTTACTGTAAACAGCTTTTACAACAGAAATGTAATATTCTTTTCACAAACCATTTAAATCGTTTAAAAAATATTTTAAAAAGTGACAGCAAAAGTCAAAAAAGAAGAGACTGTTCACTGACTTTTGACTTTCTACGAAAACAAACGAGACTGACGGACTTTATTTTTTTATTATCATAAGAACTCTGTGCTGTTCAACAGGGACAGTTTCTTCGGAGTCTCTTCACGCTGCAACATAAGCTGCTAATCAGCTGAAGTGGTAAAAACCCAAAGTGACAGCTTAGATCATTTGGCTGACCTTTAAGGCTGCTCAGACACAGCAGCACCAAATGTGGAGACAAATAATGGCCTTTTTTCAAGAGGGTAGTAGCTTTCAATTAGCTCTCAACAGACCAGTCCACAGGACACTGGAGCCACAATTTTAAAACAATCGCAGTCCAGCGAGCACTCGAGTTCAGTGACCGCAGAGCAATTCAAAATTTTAATTCTGTACTTCTAAACAGAGATCAGTTTAATGATTATTGCTTTGAAATACCAAACAACAACCATTAAAAACACAGTAAGAATAAAACAGCAGAAACTAAATGATTTCACTGTGAAAGCCTGAGAAGATCTACGTGTGGTTTGCATGAAAATGAAAGAAATTTATCAATGAACGTCCGCTGATGAAACTCATTTGATGAAAACGCATGTGGCAAATTGTAATAAGTTCAAATCTGCCAAGAATTGTTGGATGGTGAGTAATCAAAAGAGGCATCAGTGTCAGAAAATCTATCAAACAATTATCATGCACGTTGCTACAACCGCTGAGATGTTTCAACAGGTCATACAACATCTACATACTGAAAAGACTGTTTGGTTTTATTCTACATTTAACTAATTTTTCCTGAAAAGAACTGCCGTGATACTAAAAATATCCTGCTTCTATGAAAGGAAGGCCTGTAATGATGTTAGAGGAGTTGGAGCAGGATGCCCCCTGGAGTGTAGATTGTGGCGATGGTGGACAGACAGCAGGTGAATGATGGAGCCTCATTCTCAGCTAATTCTCACATGCAGATGATAATGGCAGTGATGGATTAGGAGGTGGGCCGAGCGATTTCTGCCCTGTGAGGCCGAGTGGCAGGTTTAACAATGGTATTTAAATATCAGCACAGAGCTGCAGAAAGAAAATTGGAATGGTTTGATGTTGTTTGACACGATGAGATACATGAATGGAAGATGTTTTTTTTTTGAGAGCTTTGACAACATTTGAGAGATAAAAGAGATCTGGCAGAAAAATGTAGAACAGGAATAGAAGAAACATAATAAAAGGAGGAAAAAAACACAGAAAACTAACTACCACAAAACTTAATAACGTCCAGGAAGCACAATAATTACTTTAATTATCTTGCTTGATTTTAAAGCCATTGTATTTCGATTCGAAAATGGAAAAACATCTGTCCACTGGACCCATTTTCACCTCTCTGTAATGGTTTATACATTACCAGCATTAAAAATTCGAATTTGTGCATTAAGCGTGGCCCTTACTGTAATAACCAGATATATCTGATAAATATTTTATGTCTGGAATATGGAAACTGGGTAATTCACCTGATATATCAAATGTTAAACATTGAATGAAAGACCTGCTTGCTTCGTGTGCCTTTGCATACCATTTACCGTAACATTAGTACAAGTCATCTGCAAACAATTGCACAGGTTTCAATATTAGAATTAATCAGTAATCCTCGCAATCTTACTTTAAAATTTTATGAAATAGTGAAGTTGAACAGTGAATACTGTTCGTTTTCGGTGAAAGTAGTGCATGTAGCAGAAAAAAGACATAACATCCTCTCACATGTACTGCTATAGAACTTGTTTATCAGCAAACCTGTCTGATCAGAGTCCCATCAATTCCCTTCAAACGGCCATTTGTCCTGGGCTTTCTTTGTTGTCCCATCAGAACAGTGTCGCACAGAAAATTGTCTCCCAGGGTGCTGTTCGGGTGGCGGGAGATGAAGAAGAAGAAGAAGGAGAAGGAAGTGACAAGAGTGTTGCCCTAAATTGCTATCGATTCAGTTGTTTGAACCTTTTTTTTCCAGGAGGTTAAGAGTCTAGGAGGAGCCGGGGCCGAGTTTCAAAGGAAGGAACTGTCACCCAGTCTTTATTCAAAGTGATGTCTGTCGCACCCTGTCATCCTTCTCCGATTGTCCATTTAGTAGGAAATTGAAAAGTGAAACATCTAGGGGATTCCCGCTAAATTGTCAAGCAACTGTCAGCTCATCCTATCAAACACTCTTTTCAGTAGTTGCAGAAGGAAATACTGTTTATTTTTTACCTCCATATTTCTTCATTATACTTAAGCCCTTAAGGTTTCCTTTTTTTATAATTTGGGTCAGCTCTCTCTCGGAAATGTGACTAATCTGGCTCGGTATAAACTTTTAGAGCTATTGATTCCTCAACGTTATGCTGTATAATAGTTTTCCGCAAATATTGATATGTACACAACTTGAAGCTCACTACCTGTTATAAAAGTTATTGACTGAAATAACAAGTGAGGCTCTAAACTGCCTGCAGAAAGGAGACGATGCCAAATAGTCAGTGATAGACTGTGGCCTGTGATCGATAAAGATGCCAGACAGTTTCAAGCATGAGAAGAAGAAACTGTGAGAGGCATTGACACCCTGATCTATATGTCATAACATTCACTGGACAGCCGTTTGAATGATTTTGATGCACTGGTCATATATATAAATCTAGCACAAAGTGAAGCACACAAGCTTTTATCGATTGCCCGGAAATATCTTCATATAAAAAGTGTCGGATAATTTTGCTTTAACTCCTTTTGGAATAGAATTTTTCAAACATTTTATTTTATTGGCCAAAAAAATACTTGACACCTCAAGTTTAACTAAAGCATAATATCTCCATAATACTATCACTTCCTCCCTATTATTCCTCCCAAATTGCTGTCAGTCCAGTATTTCTCCACAGTGATAACATTATTCTAACAAGCATTTGAAACTGTGCTCATAGTTTGGGGGCTTTTAAAGCCAACTGCTGCTTTGAGAGGATTATTTGTTATTTTATATGACTGGGCATTGTTACAAAAGAAAGAAAAGAAAAGTAAAAGAAAAAAGCTTTTAAAAGACATCAGAATGCCACCCTGCATGAATGGGATATTACACTGCACAATGGCTGCAAAATGTCTTCTTCGAGCTCATTTGAAAAGTGTACACATGGCGGTACACAACATCTTTCATCCCTTGTTTAATAACAGTGGGAGAGAAAGCCAGTAACAGCTGGTGTCATATTCTACAAGGCAAACTTTATATTCCTTTCACTCTTTCATGCCCCCCTTCTCCTCCTCCTCCTCTCACCTTGCCTTTCTCCTCACCCACCTGTATGCATCACTCTCTCTGTGTTTTACCTTCGCTGCATCAATAATATTTGAAGAATCACAAATATTTCATAGCCGTGGCTGTGGAAGGTTTCCATCAACTTGAGTGAATTCCATCAACTTGAGGTGATTTGCATTTCTTAAACTAGACAAATGCAATGCATAATGCAACACTGGCAATGTATTCTGCAGAAATTCAGTCCTTGAGTACATATTTGAGAATCTTACATTTCATGGATTCCTTTTTCAGGGTGTTTGCTTGCAAACATGAGTGTCAGGCTGTTCCTGTATAGATTCAGACTGCAAGTTGAAATGAAAATTACAGCAGTAAATATTCGAATAGAACTTTTAATTGTGTATGCAGCATATGGTCACTTAAAAAAACATGGTTGTTCTGATAAATTGCTCAGATTCCTCATTTCTCACAAAATCATAACCAATTATTTGAGCAGGGAAACCAGAGTTAAAATGCAATCACAGCAGTTAGCACATGAATACTTTAGTCAATAATATTATAGTTTCAAAAGCTGATTTTTTATTAACATTGTATTGAAATCATGTTTTTTTCCTTAACACTACACAAAGTGAATATTGCATCATAATATCTTGGACTGTTTGATAAACTGGCCAGATGTTTTGCTAGCCTTCACCGAAGCCCTTTCTTGCCTGAAACGACCGGCTGACCAGATCTGAACTTTGTATTCTGGTGTTACACACCTGCACTTTGTATTCTCACCATCTACTCTGACCACCTCCCTTTGCCTCAGTGTGATTCATAAATGTAGTGTTTCATTCACTTAAAAAATGTGGCAGAGGCACTGATGGTAGTATTTTAAAGTGCCACCCGAAAAAGAAAAAAAGCTTAAAAATCTTGTCCGTGTACATGAATTGTATGGAATAGATTTAGTGACTGTTTGAAGAGCTGCTGTGAAACCATGTTGTAAAACACTGTACTTCACAGTGGTTTCTGTGGCTTTGTGTTCAGTGTCCAGTTGGTGTTTCCAGCTCTGCTCTCTTGCTCTGCAAAGGGTTTTCATTGGAGAATACTGACCAGCTTGTACTCTCATGTCGGTGCAAGGAAAGCACAGAAGTTAAAGTGCTCGGAAGATCAGCTTTTTTCAGCAGTAACCTGAGGCGCCAGTCTTTTTATATGTAGCTGCTATAATCTTTGTTTCATCCTCATTGCAGCTTGTGAACATGAAGTATAGGATGTGGGCTGTAATATCAGGTGACTTGTGCATTAGCATTGGATATGAAAATTTGAAATCAGTGTTAAGTATTAATTATTGACAACAAAACTTAGCGTCTGCAACTAAACATGACTGAAAGGAATTTGGTCATTTTCGGAAAAAACAGCTTTCCCTTAACTTAACATTTATGGTGGTAAGTGAATAAACACATATAACACAAGGTGTTCTCTCACAAAAAGTACATGTAGCACCCTTAAACTCAGGCCAATACCCTCAACTGATGTCCAGTTTTAAACACTTGGGTTTGGTTAAATTCTTTAGATTAATTGCAACATAAGACAAACTGACTTTGGTCCAAAAATAGTGTTAGGAACCTGCAGATTAATTCCTCTTTGATTCTTTTCGAGCACCCATAAAGCATTTTTAATTGCAACCAGTGTTAATGACAAAACCCCAAGATGGCTAAGCTTCCATTGACATGAATCTTAATCTATCTTCCTCTTTTCAGATCAAAAGCCTCAGTCACTGATGAGTCCCTGGGTACTGATGCTTGTTTTATCACCAATCATGGAGCCCATTATGGGCCAGGAAGCTGCTTCCCCGTGTCCCCTGATAGAGGTCACACTTTGCATCACTTATAGGGCAACTTTTGAACTGTTTCGAAAGACCATTCACTGTTCGAGCACGGGATAATTATGGGAACAAGAAGCTCCTCACACATTCAAACATTTCCTATCAGACCCTTTCTGTTTTTTGTCTCGCTCCTCTCCAGCCCCATTTCTCATCCTCCCATCCAGTCAGCCATTCATTCCTAGTCGAGAGAATAAAGTCTTTTTGGATTCATTTATAGTAATTTGTTCAATGCGAATGCTTTAGAAAAAACATAATATAGTTATACAGCTATAAAACATTCTGGTTGCCTAGTATGTTGAGTTTATTACAGCTCCGTTGTACCAAGAACATAAATATTATGTTTGAATGAACCACCAGAAAGTGAGTCTGTAACACACAGAACGTTCTGTACCCAAGAAGAGTTGTTCTCTCAGAAAAAAATAACATCACAACACTGCAAAAAAAAAAAGCAGAATTTCACACAATAAAAACTATTAAAGAAAAAGTTGTGCGTCATCTCGACTTCTGTAAAATAGTTTTAATTGTCGGATGACCTAAAAATTCATGAGAAAACTGCACCATTTCTGGTCTTAATTGTTACTTCTTGTCTTCTTTGTTACGGCATGGTGCTCAGAAAGGATATGAGAAACACTGATCATAAAGGCATAATAAGCATGTGACAGATAATTCAGTGTAATTATTGTTAGATGAATATGTATTTATTATAAGCAAAGCTGAACAATATTTTCTTCATTTCAGTTTCAGTTTACCCAGTTCTTCATTTGTGTCATAATATTGACATTCGTTGACTGAACCTGAATTAAATTTTTAAGTAATCAGCCTGTGAAGTATTCAGACAAATGATAAAGACAGCACAGTTTTTTCATAGGAGGAGTTTGACTGACAGAGACAGAACTGTGACTCTGATTTATAATTTAGGTTTTGTATGATTAAAGAAATGAGAGAGGAAAAAAAGTTTGATAACTTTATTTTTAATTATGCATAAGGATGAAATTATGCTTCTCATAATATTGTCAGTCTCCAGAGAAGCGTCATTCAAATTTAATAGCGGAGCAAGAGATAACCATTTGGTTTAATTCATTGTCTGTAAGTATTTAGAGGATCTGGTTTCTTCTCAGGCCCAAATGTTTGTATTGGTCCCACCTGGTTTGGCAGTTTCTAATATTTGTATCAGTGATTTTTTGTGCTTCTTTAAAATAACAAAATGCCCTGACAACAATAAAAAATGTTATTTTGTAGTAGTAGCCTGTTGTAATCTTTATATTCTAGTCACAACAGTGCTCGAAAAATTAATGAAGGCAATGAATTATATCACTCTCCTATTATCATTGTTTTTTCATTATACTGGAAACTGTGTTATGGATGACTTTAAAGGGGGAGAACATTAATATTAAATGCTGAAAGCATGTCTGCCTTAACAAGTTACTTGAAAGCAAACTTGAAAAGGAGCTATCTTCCTTAGCAGAAGCTTATTTTCTTCCAATGCTCTCATGGAAGTTGGTCCGTGTTCAAACATCCATCGCAGTGTTTGACGTGACTTGTGTGCAGGTTTTTTTTTTTTTTTTTTTTTTTTTTTCAGCATTG
>JAPZDY010000026.1:19497291-19540043 GCA_029783645.1 Ctenochaetus hawaiiensis | reverse complement strand
TGTATGTATCTGAATAGTACTCAACTTTGTTTTTCACCATGCTGAGTATTTTTTGTACAGCTTCATGGGCATTTGTTCTCCTGTTTGCTCACCCACATGTAGAGATTAATGTTTACTGTTAGTCAAACCACACAAGAACACGCAGTGATTGAGCAAAGTAGAAGCAAATGCAAAGATTTGTATTATTTATGTGTGTGTCTAAGCTATAAATACAAACATGGATTATGATAAATAGCTAATAATATAAATTTTCCATTGTCTGAGGATAGTTTATTGGTGTTCTGGAGTTTGTTGGTCTGACATCAAGGCATAGTTGCTGGGATTTTGTGGCTGCTGGGGAATTGTTGCAGAATTGTTGGACTGACTGTAGAGTAAAGCTGTGCCAAAACAATAAGAAGAATGTGTAGACTTTGCCTGAATTGCATTCACCTTTCCCAGAGTCCAGTGTTTGTTGAATTCAGGTTGAGGCTTAGCTCACTGGGTTTAAAATCCTCTCTGTCACTGATTAAACCTGCCACTTAATGCATCCCAGCATGATGAGATGATAATGTTCAGACTCAAAATACAGTAATCCACAGCTGCATTGATGTTATTAAAAAAAAAACACACACACAGGTGGTTAAGATCGAGCACAAGACAGTGTCGGCTGCAGGGGTGCAAGAGGAAATCAAATCAACACTAATGCCCTGCTGTATTTGCATTGCTCTTTTCTACTTCATACAGTAGTAAAGCACACACAAAATCGAAGTGTGCTGCAGTAAGTCATACACATTCAATGCACATACCTTACACTATGCTCATACAAGCTCATACAAGCTTATAAGATTAATAGAGGACAAACATAAATGTATGCGTTAGCAGTCATGCATGAAATATGCTCCTTAACAAACACACACACCCATACTTTGTCTCTATAACCTTAACCATCAAAAACTAATTGCCAAATCCAAACTCTTACCCTAACCCTAAAACCAAGTCTTAACTATGGAACAACCTTTAAAACTTGTGATGTCCAGCACTCGGGTCCCCACAAGTATTGTATATAGTAAAACAAAACACACACACAAACAGGCGCATTTATTGCCCATGCTTACACAGTGTGAGACCTTTTATTACATGTAAGACAGACTGTATTCACCCGCCTCTCTCTGGCAATCTATTCTTACCTAATTATTAGGGGAGGAGGGGCTTGAGACCTTCCTTAATTTGCCACTATGCAGTGGGCAATTAATCAAGGCCCTTGCTAACTGACAGCCTTAATGGATGCACTGAGCTCCTCTGTGATTGTCTGCTGGCTGCTGCTCCTTCGGTGCGTTAGCCTCAGAACTCAGACAAGCATACCCTTCAAGAGCGGCTACACACACGAGGACACTTCCACTGGATTGAATGGTGGGGTGGAGTGCTGAGTGAGTACATTTGTCTTTGCTTATCCACACCCACCTCTCAGTTTCACTGTTGTAATAACTATGTGAGGACCTGCCTTTGGTTCTGTATCATACTGAATCTCTCATACCTGATGGAAAGTTTTGAGCGAAAGCTACTTTTGTTTTTTTGGGAGGGGTTTGCTTTGTTTTTTGTCTTTTAGAAGAAGAATGAGGGATTTATGATTGTATAAAAGGGGAGAAGAAAGTGACACAGAGACAAAGGCAAGCGTGAGTGCTTTTATAGTTTCCAAATAGTCCTCTGGCACTTAAGGTTTCTGCTGCACTCAGATGGAGAGAGTGGGAATGTTGCCTGAGGTGTAATGCAATGACAGAGTTGTGGCTGCATTTACACCTGAGAAAAAAAAAAACTTTCCAGAGTAAGTATGCTTCCTCCAGAGGCCTGACCTCTACAAGGATGTGGTGGTGAGCTCTATAAAGTATTATTTCGAAACTTAAGGGCACCATTCAAGTGCATTGCACCTCCAGAGAGACCTTTTTTATGTTATATATCAGGGTCAGATGTTGGGGGTAAAGGGCTTATCACGGCACTCAAGAATCACGACCACTTAACTGTAAAGTCGCCTCTAATAGCTTTAAATGGATTTACAGAGATAACCGACGTAGTTTCATTTTATTTTATATAATGCTGCACATGGTCTGTTGACTAAGGAACCTTTACTTACTTCCTATATCTCTGTTGAATCGGGAGGTAAATATAGTTTGCTGTAGTTCATGCGTCTTTGGCCCTGATGTTGATGGTGAAATTACAGTGCATTAAAGCACTGGTACTTTTTACCACCCTGTTTAGGAACGACTTGCAGCTTGGTTTCAGTAAGCAACTAGCTTAGTAAAAAATGGGGAAATGCTGACCCCAGTCTAAACATTTGAGATCATCTTCTTTTGAGTTTATTACCCATTTTCATCAGCAACGCAAAGCCGTGGGTGTTCAGATGGGTTAAGTAAATCAGTCTCAGTTTATATCCACCCAAGACACTTGTCACATATAAAATTCTCTCTTTATTCTCTTCTTTTACCCCTCTACATAGGCAATAAATCATAAAATGAACATTATCAAATTGGGTATGTGTATTTAAGAGCAATGTTGTTAAACTCATCCCCACAAGATTCATTCACTCATTTCCAAGCACAGTTTCAGTCAGAATAGCTTGAAGGATGAAACATCCTTTTATGTGCCTCAGTGCACAATGTTGCGGACCAAGATAGAACCTTAGCCAAAGTTATCATTGTCTATTTTGATCATGGTTTCTGCTTTATGGCCCCATAGGCGACTATGAATGGCAAGTTACTGGGAGTACATGAAGATGAGTTGTTATAATGAAAGCAAAACCACTGCCAAAGATGAAAGATGGGTGGAGACAGAACTGCCAATGTGATGATACACCACAGAGCTGGTAAAAAGAGGACAATATTCCCGAAAGCAGCAGCACTGATGTTGTTGCTTTTGACAGGAGTGCTGCGACGCGCATCTCAACTTGCAGTGAAAGTTCTTTACATGTGAAATCGCTGAATGGCAGGGAGCCGAACTGGGTCCTCTTAACATTGTGCCAATCTGTCTTTCTCTCTATCAATCTCTCCATTGGGACATTTTAGAAGTTTTACAGAGATGAGACTTTGCATCTGTTTGCACTGGATGGTACAAATTAACAGCATGACCTACCATCAATTAAAAATGCATGACTTGTATCCATAAATAATTTGAAAAGTGTCGCACCAATAACTTTACAAACTTTACAAACAGTGGCAGGGAAAAGATGCAGTTGTTTTAATCAATTTAAATGACGTAACAATATTTATTTGAACAGATGATGGTGATTATTTAGTCTGATCAGAAAGTCTTTGGCACTTACACTCTGCAGGGAGATGTTATAATCGAGGGGCATCTGCCCTGAGCAGCAGCAGGATAATCCCCCCATGGAGCGCAAACACTGCTGTTGTTGTTGGCTTATGACTTGGGGCTGATGAATGATGAAGCTGATGAATCTGCTGAGACCAGCGGTGCACACAAGAGCAGCATAAACAAACTAAAGGTAGAGGGGGAAAAAAATCATATTTTTCAAATAAAGCAGCAGCAAGACGAAGCTAACAATGTAAATATGTTTCTGTGTTATTGGACAGATGTGACCAGCTGATGAGAACAGCCAGTGTCTCAATTGACAGCTCCGGTGACAGCAAGGAAATTATGAGTGAGCATGAGTGAGAGGACTGAATGACAGGATGGTAAAGAGAAACAAACCACAGGCCTTGACTTGCAACAGAACCATCCTCCTGACTGAACTTTCGCCGGGGCTTCATTAGTTTGTGCATCCATTAGAACACAGTTGCACAAAAATGGATTCATGCCACTAAAAAAATCCAGTCTTTCCAAAGAAAACTTCAACATTTAATTTCCCCCTCATGTCCTGCCAAGAGCAGTCATTTGCTCCCGTGTTGAATAGACATCCATGGATAGTAATTATGTGAAATCATGTGAGTTGTTCTTCAGGCTATTTAAATATTCAGCCACTGTGTCATACTGTTATTGTTTCCTTGTTTATGAATAGGCCGCCTTTCCCCAGCGAATACCCACTAAGTTTACCCACAGAGTTATTGTGTATTAAAGGGGCTGACCCATGGAAGAAATATGGTTGCATGCTCATGGAATTTTTGCTATAGCTGAAGGCTATGGATGTTTACTGTAACGACACACGCACATGCAGCTTTAACCCTTTTTCAGTGCATCTGTCAAGTGTACTTCTCTTTTTCTGTTTTTTTTTTGTATCTATAAATACAGTTTTTCATATATACCAAATACTGACTTCTCTTACCTTAATATCACAGCATTACACATTAATTAAATGAGCTTTAATTTAAAATTTAATTGTCCGCTGATGCCTGTGTGTCTCTTCGTGTTACTGTAAGCAATTTTTTGGATGAAAATGTGCACCAGATGGCATATGCTAGCCCGAGTGTGACAGCTTTGCTTGAGATACCAGTGACCAGAAAATTGCAAAAAGTTCCACTCCCGACAATGTGTGCCTCGACCTTTGTGGTGTCTCTCTCCCAGATGGAGACTGTACATTGATGGAAAAGCCCCAGAGTTATGGTGATATGAATGACCAAGTACTGACCTTTGACTCCTCCATGCTTTACCCCCAACTGTGAATAAATGATTCTAAAGGGCCCCATCCCAGAGGATTAATGTGCTCAGCAAGGCTTCGAGCTGCTGGCAGACAGAGTGAAAAATGTGACACTGACTCTGCACAGTGATACAGTGACAGTAAATGTTGGAACAGCTCTGTTAGGAATCCTGTTTCTTTTGTCGTTCAGGAATGTGTTAATGGAGGTTGGAGGTACCGCAGATCGGAGCCAAGGTGAGATGAAACATAATGTGCAGAACTGTGAAGTAATGAAACATATTAATCAAGTCATATAATTGCTACCTGCACATTTTGCTTAAGTCAAGGGAATAGTTCACGTTGAAATTGATCGAGTAAATTAGCAGTTCACAAAAGGCCATAATTATAAATTTGTCCATGTTCTAAAATCTCCATCTGTCACGTTGAACATACAATTATTTCACTCATATTGAGTTCTGTTGGCAGCCAAAGAAATTAAAACTGGACATGTTTGAACAGGTGGTGTGTCTGGACAGGTTTTTCTTGTAGAACACAGAATGAGCCAAAAAGCTGGAAGTACAAATCTCAGAACCAGCTGAAACACTTGTCAACTCTTGGAGGAATAATTTGAACTTTTGGGTAATAAATTTATTCACCTTCCTCGCTGAAAGTTAGATAAGAAGATGGATAGCACTGTTTCAAATATGAAGCAACATCCTGTAGACAGTCAGTTTAGATTAGCACTGAGACTGGAAACAGCTAAAGTAGTTCAGTTCAAAGGTGACAAATCTGCTTTTGCTAAAGAACTGTTTTTATGTGAAGCTTAGTGAACTGGATTCTGTCTCTTGTATATTCACTTTACACATATATGAGATATGAGAGGTTTCAAGCTTTTCACCTGATTTCAAGCAGTGTGAATTTCTTCTTTGCATCACTGTGTCTTTAGATTTTCAACGTATTGTGTCATAATTTGATCAATTATGACACAATAAGTTGAAAATTTTATCATGTACATATTTAATTTTTATCTGTTTTATTCATAAGAACAACAGTAATAATAAGTAATAGTACTGTCAGACTACAATATACTCACGAATCAATTTTACTTTATTTGTCCATACACACCTTAATCTGTCCAGGGTCGTACGAACCAGGCATTGATTCTATAGGCAGGTTTATAGATCATGAAAAGGTTGTCGCAAATAATCAGAAAAAAATCAGACATACTTAAATGTTCTCTACGGTAAGAAAATGTCGCAAATAAGAGCAGTTTGTATGTTTGAATGGCACAGCTGATAAATTTGTTACGACAATAGGTGATCCATAGGGAAAAAATATTTTTGCTCTCTTTGAGTTGATGATGTATCTCTGACTACAGTTATTTCAAGGCACATCAAACTTCAGAATTGCTTCATCACAACTGAAGTGCGAATAGCTGGAAGGAAACCAACCGGATATTAAACATGAAATAATTTTAGTGTGAAATTGCTATTTTCTGTTTTTCTTCTACATTTTGCCATCTATCATCTGCCCAATGTCAGCCTGTTGTTGTCAGATTTGATTCCAAACAAAATGGATGCAGTTGATATGCTTTCATATTCTGATAAATTTTCCAGCAGGAAGATAAATAGTCCAGATATGTTTGTGCTTGTACCAGCGTTTTGCAGGGCTAGCACATTTGTCAAACCATTGCTGACACTGTTGTGAAGAAGTCCTCATGGATCACTTGGTATCCAGAAAGAACGGAGGCCAGAACGGACAGACAGAGTGATTTTAAATGGTGATGCCACTCTCACATGCCTTTAAACGGAGCGTCAGCCCCCACCCCACCCCACACACACACACACACACACACACACCACTACCACCACCACCACCACTGCATGAAACCACAGTGAAAGACACTAAATGTACTATCAGTCCTGGTGTGTTCAAGTGTCTGTTTGCTGGTTTTCACTTGCGAGTGCAGCCATGATGCATGGACTGAATTATCGTGTGTGAGTGTTTTTTTTTTTTCTCACAGTTTTATGGGAGCTGAATATGAATCTCTCTCTCCATCTTTCTTGCCGGTAAAGTAAGACCTTTTGAAGCTGAGAGCATTTTTTAACTGTAGGGCCTAATTAAGCACAGCAGTGAAAAATCAGAGAGGGAGCTATGAGGAGAGCGTTTGGGGATACCAGTAGAATAAAAAGGTTGGGTGTGGAAGGAAAAGCCTTCGCCCATAGCGCAGAGCACAATCCTTACTGTTTCGCTTTGTGTTTCACAAGCCGTGGCGTCAGGATCACCAGCTTTTGATTCTGTTTTTCCTTCAGCTTCAAGTCCTAGTTTGTATTACTGTACACTTCTTGATCAGAAATCCCCAATGGGCACTGCTCTGCAGCCATCACTCCAAGAGTAAGGCTGCTTGGAGTTAATTAAATCTGAGCTAAGTGATGCGGCAGAGCTGGGTGGGAGGAAATGGTCACCCATCTTCAGCTAGGACTGTGGAGAGTCTTGTCCAGTGAGAAAGCAGAAGTGATGCACTGCCTCAGAAGGACACAGGCAAATAGTTAAGCAGGACGGGAGCAACATGCCGTTAAATTGAATGGGAAAGATCTTTAAGGCAGGGCACAGCTCTCAGGCAGTGGCAGAGCTGATAATTTCAACGTCTACTAATCACATAAATGCCACTGAGTGCTAACAGCACCTGAACGTGATGTTTTTGTAATATTTTGTTGTCTCAGTTGGTAATGTTTTGTTGTTTTGTTCTGCCTCCGCAATCACTCATAAATACTTAATCAAAAAGACTTGCTGGAAAACCACATTAACAGCTAATGTGGATAAATGACTTCATCTCTGATAGATACATTATGTTTATAGTATGTATGTTACCGTTCCCTAAATTCATGTAAATAATTGCTCACTCTGCACATTATGGAAAATACATACTAGCATTTAAATGATGCAATACCATCAACCCTGGATTTCATTTGCCAACTGAAGTTCATTAAATGGTAGATTTTTTTTTTTCTTTGGGAACAAACTTTATGTTGACTCTCTTGTGTACCAATACAACTTCTGAAGTTCATTTTTTATTTCGTATACGCCATTTATTGCTACAGGGAACTAAGCTGAAAATAATACAGATCCCAGTTGAACTCAGTTATTTGGCTATTCATCCTTGTTATAGCAGGAGCGAGCATGCTTCAGGATACACCTCTGACAGTTGCTTCTGAGAGCATCTACTGCAGCTCGGCTTCCACCCTTAGCAACTTCTTGATTATATTTAATTTAAAAAAAAAATGTTTATGTATGGCTGCTTCATGCATAGGTGAACAAGGAATTGATGTCTCAATCATATGCATGTCGGGGACGTTTTGCAATAGATCATAAAGTAATTATGCATACAATCTGTAGCTTGCAGTCAATCTATGAAGTGTGCAGCAGTGTGTATTGGCCCACTTGCATTATTTAAGGAGCTCCTACTGTAACTGTGATGAAGCGGTGCAGATAAGAGGACTTATTTTACAGTTCATAATGCATTTACATTTTGATTTTAAGCATTTAGCTTAAACCTTTATCTATTTTAAATGGGTAAAATTGATACAACAGTTAAAAAACTAATTTAAGAGTGTGTGCCTGTGTGTGTGTATATGTGTGTTTTACTCCAAGTAGAAGACAGAAACTCCTGTCAGTTCATGCAGAAACTTGAAATGTGTAGACCAGACCATTCTCTAGATCAATGGGAACTCTCACAAAGTCTCCTCTGGCTAACTGGGCATCGATTCATTTATGCCTTTATGCAGTTTACCACAGTGTGGAAAAATACCCCACATCTTACTTTTGAATTCTCTCTGTACTATAAAGTATTGAAAAAGCTTTTCTGGTTGAGCTTTCACAACAAAACTCCTTAACATTCCAAGGTTTCTGAGTCTCCCTCATGTTGCAGTTACATATTGAGGGAGGTTGCGCGTGAATGAGTACGTATTTCAGTGCCGACCTAATCTCATCTCAGGGAGTGAATATGGCACAGTGTTCCCTGCCACAGCTGATGGAATCACATTCAGCGGGGCCACAAAGACCGGCAAATTGAGGCCCATTTTATCGAAGTTTACATTACAATATGTTCTGATCCCAAAGCTGTCAGGGGAAAAAAGAGAAATGGCATCTGCGGCCCAAAGTTTAGAGATCTGAGAAGTGTTTAATCTTGCAAATTCTGGGGACACTCCAAAAGGGAAAGTCACTTGTGTGCATATGCAGCCATGCAGAGGTGCACTTTTCTTATTTTGGACTCTTTTTATTACATGCACGATGGATTTAGCAGATCCAGGGTACCTTTAGCAATGACTAAAATGACTGAGGCCTAAAAATTTATTTTACTTAAAATAGCCATTTGCTAAAATCACTGATTTCCTTAAAGTTATTTCACATGATAGATTTCTGCCTTTTGTGTTTTGTCAGTGTTTTTGTCGCAGCTTTACAGTGGGCGTTGCTCGCTGTAGTTAAAAAAAATGTCATGTCTTGTGCTCTTGAACGCCAATCACGATTCAGCAATATTTAATTAAAATCTGAGTCAGCCAAAATCCGATTGAAGTGCACCCACACACGCCTGATGAAGAACACAAAACATGTTTTTTTTTCTCCAAACTGTGTCCTTGATTGCCGTGTATTCTGTGACTTTTTTTTTTTTTAGGAGTTAAAGACAAAAACTCAAGAATTCTTTCATCCTGTTTTCTCACTATTGTTATTAAGTATGGGAAAGAAACTCTGATTTGGTAAAACGTTGTGGCAGAATGAAATGCCAAAGGGACGGGATGCACTCAGAAGATATAATTGGCAGGTGTCACGAGACTGAGCTGTTCTGATTCAACACAGTCACTGCAGGATTGGAGATATGTGGTTTGTTTTAAAAATGAAATGAACATGTGGACAATGGACTGCAGCATTCTGGAGGATCTGCAAGGGTCAAAAAGCCCATGCACAGAGGCCAAGTGGTCTAGCCTGTTCATGACAATAGCAAGAAGCCGAAGCTACTCTACATTATGAACTTGCATGGTCCAATAGCTAGATAGAACAGGAAGAACCGTGGCTACCATCTTATAGTTGTCTAAGATCACACGAGCTTCTTTGCAGGTAGGAAAGGTGTGACTGTAGTTTCACCAAGAAGTAGTTGTTTTGTTTTTTTTTTGCACAGGGGAAGAAGAAAGTCATTTTGAACTTGAGCTTGTAAGAAACACCCGCCCGGAAATGTCAGTTAGGCGTGCAGAGATGTGTCCTTGAACCACACTGTGTGAGAGACGTGATAACTAAGCCACAGTCTTGAAGTGAGAATAGGAAGGGGCTGAAGATTGAGCCCTGAAGCATGTGGGGTTTTTTTTCCTATACTTTCATATGCCAATGTGTATGTGTGTGTGTGTATCTGTGCGTAAGCCAACACTGTATATCAAGGCTATATTGACATCTGATATTAGTCTGCCAATGTTGCTCATGATAGATATGAAGACATGATTTTTCGCAGCAGCTTCTGGGATCTATAAAATCAGCCGTGAACCCTGCTTCACCCTGCTTTTGAGAGCCGCTAAGCCCAACACAAATTTCATTAATATGTGTTTTATGGTGGGTTTTATTATTCTGCAATGATCTGTTCTTTGCTAGCTTTTCCCACCTAGAAAAAATAATGTGTCTGAAGTAAACATTGGACAAAGCCGTATTTTTTGTGGCTTTTGAGTTCTCACATTCCTCTGGACAAAACTTCTCTTGACACACTTTTTTCCTCCACTGGATGCCGCATCAAAGAACAGTCATTTTGCTTTGTCACAGAAGGCCTTTTATCAGTTTTCTCTTGGTGCAAGTAGGACTCTAATTACTTGTGACATGACTTGGATCTGTGGATGGTGTCATAGGTTATTTCTCGCTGTGGCCTCTTGCTACAATTATCCATCGCTGAATAATAATTAGACTTTTCAACTGCAACTGGCTTTATAAAATCTGACAAATCTGCTTTTAGATTCTTTTATTGTTGGCTGATTAAACTTCATGAGTGAATTAAGCAAACTGTTGTTTGATGTTTGACTTTAAATGTTGGGGAAAATGGTTTTCTGACTACAACACCCTCCAGGTCTCCGGGGAGTCGCCTTTAAACTGTGCCAAAATGTAGAGCATAAACTGTTGGAAAATGCCTCTCAGAGGATTAGAGAAAAGAAAGCTCTAATTTTAGCTTTTTGGCCTCGGATCTGCCTGGAGTATCTGTACTTTTTAACATTAATTGTTCAGGTTTTTCTTAGAATTGTTGTTTTGTACTTGAAATTAAATAGTGTTTTTACATCACCTCCTTGTTTTTTGTGCATATGATTTAATGCTACTTGATTGGAATGTTTTTATCAGTCAAGCTTTCAGTCTACATAGATAAATTAAGTTGCTAATATTGGTGTGATGAAATAATTCTACATTTTAACATATTCACATGATTTTTTTTATACTGCACGTGTAATTGTTATCGCTTTTAACATGAACATAAGTGGAATATTGGGTTTTAAATCTAAAAGAAAGTAAAAAAAACTCAAGAAAGTGTTAAAGCAGAGCAAAATTCCACAACATGTCTACTGCCCTATCACAAGTCTTTGCTGCTACATGCAATCAAGAGGGCAGATTTTCCAGGTCTGCATTCTCACCAGGGATCTAAACAACAACCTGAACTTCAGACACTTCCGCCGTTATCTTCTTTTTTATAGATATGAGATATGCGGGTAATTTCTGGGGCAGCGCTTGAGAGATAAAAACCAGACGAAGCTGCTTTTGCCCTCAAAATAAGAGATGACTAATCTAATATCTGATATGATTCATAGTGAGAACTATCACATATAAAACATGGTGGATGGTCTGATAAACAGTCAGCCTAAGCTTTCAGGGCATAAATGTATTTGTATTTTCGATAATGTTCTGTTCCTATGATATTCCTATTTATATTATACTGCTGTGAGTAAATAGTTAAAGGATGTTTGTCAGGTACCGTCAGGCTCAAAACGGCTACGTAGACTAAATCATCTTTATTATAATTGTTTTTATGTATTTATGGCACCTTTTAATTGATATCATTCCTTTAAGTGCTTGGTATCTGAATATACAGTATCTGCTAACTGAAACCATGCAAATCTATATATATTTATATATGTTTCTCTTGACTGTCCCTCTTTGTAAAACTAAGGCATTGTGGTTTAAGAAAATGCCCAAAAACTAAACATTAACATCAAGGTTACAAAGCCCTCTAATGTTTAGGTTAACAGTTATTTATTTGTTAACCAGAGCTGTGTTTTATCTGCCAACTCAGTTTAATCATCTTATAATATAATGTAGAACGTTATTGATCCCTGTTTGGAGATTATTTCTCTTCCAGTCAGTCAGCTGCTGTAATACTGTAACCCATGACTAAACTCCACTGCACTCCTTCATCTCCCCCCACTTAATGTGAAAGGTCTTGAGAACTTGGCTACTTGTGCTCACCATCCGAGCCTCATCATTTATCATTCAGGAATCTCACATCAGAAAATGGGCTTTCAATTATTTATTTTCCAACTGTGTCCTGGGTAATTTGGGGGCAAGACCTTGTGGTGATTTACAAGAAGGCCTCCAAGGATGATTAATGTTCTGCCCTGGGAGATATGATTGGAACCTTTACTGTCTTCCTCCGTCTGCCTGTTTTTTTTAAGTGCAACACCAGTTACAAAAAAATATATATATCCCTCTGGGTTTTCTTAGTACTCTGTTCTCTGTGTGCCAGCAGAGTTGTACTTAAAAATGTTTTTAAATTAAAAAGGTGGTGTTTTTCATCTAGATTGATTGACGCCACCTTTTGCTGTGTTATGTCTCAACACAAATCCCTGCTTGAAGCAGATACCTTTTAAATTACAGAAGCAAAGTGCCATCAGGATGCCTTTTAAAGAACACGCATTATTCATTACAAGCATGCATCTGTTAAAATTAGGGGGAAAAAAGAAGAAAAATTGCTTGACTAATTGTGGAGAGGATGTGGAGGATTTTATATTGATTCAAAAATATTAAAAATCAATTTTCCGAGTTTTAGTTACAAACTTGATGTTGAAAGAGCAAAAAAAAAAAGATTTCAACTGAGGGGGCAGCGCAGCATCTGGACAGTCTACAGCACACACACACACACGGCCAGAAATTATCTTGTAACTCTCAACATTTCATCTTTCTCAGATGCATGTTTTGATTTAATGTCCGAACAATAACATTTGAGAGATCAACATCAAGTTAAGTATATTAGTAATACTGTCTACATATGTCTACATCTCAGCAGAGTGAAGCAGCCATGAGCAGAAACAGACGAGACCGGCTGACTGACTGACACTCACTGCAGGATTAAACAACTTAAACCAACTCTGTGGTGGAGAAAAACAACTCCCTGCTCCGTCTGTTTCACCTCAGAAACCCTGTGTCCTCTCAGTGTCCTCTCAGCCTCTTGTACGATGATGTCTTTCCCCGAAGCTAACGGTGCAACAGAGAGGCTGCTCTCGCTGCTGGAGACGCAACGTAAATAAACAACCCTGCCTCCCCCTCGTTTTGTTCTTCTCTTAGAGTCAGGAGATGCTAACATGCTGTCTAATTAATCAGGTCATTTATGAATGCAGTTAAGTTTTTTTAAAATAAAACAGCTGCACATTAGTTATATTACATTGCAGGTTATGTTTCATACTTTATTTCAGTGGGCTAACGACACCAGAGAATGGTTGAACACACGATCTGGCAAAAGAGACTTAAAAAATGTGTCCCATTTTTTTCTCAATTCAATCAAAAATCAATTCTGTATTTCACTGAACACCAAAGAATCAGATTGTGAAATTACCAAAGACTTCTAACCCCAGATGATACTAAGAAGCTATGTTTATTTTCCTATGGGCTTTTGTGGAACTTAGAATTTTTCAAAAAAACAAGTTTAAATTGGCCTGTTGGTCATAAAATGGCCCAGTAATCCCTGAACACAGAGTAAATTACCAAAGTTAATCATCCATTCGTGTAACTGTTAAACAGAAGAAATGCATTTCTTTTTGGGTAACAACAGTGACACCCATGCTCATCATGTGAGAACAAACATGCTGTTTGGACAGATTACACTCATAACGTCTGTACCATTAGACTGAATTGGAGAACCATTACATTACAACAGATTGCTAATGATCACATTCTGTGTTGAATGACAAAACATAGATCAATTAAATGACTCTAATTGCATTATGCTAACTCACTACTCTGTGAGAAACAAAGCCGTACAAGGTGAAGCTCATAATCAAAGACAAAGGCTAATTCACAACAATATATTGTGATTTCTTCCCATCATTTGGCAAAACAGTCTCCATAGAGAGCCGCGGAGCTAAAATGTCACCGAGGAGTTCAGATAAAGGGCCAAGGGCCTGTGAGTTCACACTCTTTTCTGTCTTTTCTCCTCTTCATTTTGTGCCGAGGCACCATCATATGTGCACTGTGGTTTGATTAAGAGCTCCCCAGGGTTTGGCAGAGGGAAGAGAATGTGTTTACTACAACACTTTTATGCCATATACAATGTTCAGTTTGTGGTTTTGATTGAGCCCAGTAGGCCCATCGAGATTGCCGCCTCTGCTCTCTGCAAACCTCTGGGGGTTAATTAAGCTGAATAGGTAACTAGCTAGCAGCCTGCAATCGCATTAGCAGACAAACAGACCTATTGAATCGTCTTTGCCTGGTCCTGCACGTATGAGATAGTGTTCACAAAGTTTGCCTGATTCTGTCTTGAAAATGAAAGAAGATACAGAGTAAAGAAACAGATTTTTCCTCTGTGCATGAAGAACTCCGACCGGCTGTTTGTGTCATAGTTTTCTGCAGCTGTGGTTCCCTGGAGAGATTTCTTTTCTGAGATCGAGGCAAACACGTAGAATGAAGATGTGGATTCTGCTTTTTGACTCAGTTTCCTTTCACTGCAGCATAGGTGTCCTATCAGTGAGCCGGCCTCTAAAGGACTGGGGTAAGATAGCATCACTTCAGTTCTGCAATAAAATTATGTGTGTCTGTTTAATCTATGGGGATCATTTAGGTTAATTATTATAAACACTGTATTTTTATATAATATATATTGCAGCTTTATTCATATCAACACAGTAAAGTACCTTAAATGTATTAATTTCTGAATTGATTATCTCCAACTTAAAAAAGGAATAGAGAAAGCAGACAGTCATATTTGCATTAAGTTCTGAGTAATCCTCTTTACTTTTTTTATGCTTAATGTATGTATTTCTTTTATTTTTAGAGTGCACATATTGAATCAATTGCTCAACACATTCTGTGCCATAATCAAGATGCTTTGAGTTGTATAATTCCCAGGTTTTGGACTCAAAGTAAAGCTGATGAAATGAATAATATAGCTTTCATAATGCACAATGCTTAAGTGATATTTTAGATTTATCCCCTTGCTGCCTGAAAGAGTTTGTGTCCCACATTGAGATTGTTTCTGCCGTCAGACAAATGATTATTTTTGACTCTCACAGATGGGAGTAAATCCATGTCATCCTATAAAATCAGCGCCAGTGCTACCAAACTTTACAGAAACAGGATGATGCCAGATGCCCTATGTGGAACATCAGAACAGCTTGCGTATTTATGAGCTGCCTTTCTGTGCTGTATCCATCTTTATAAAAAAAAAAAAAATACTTCTGTGTATACTACCCGGCATATTATGCTATTACTCATCTGCTCATGTGGAGCAGATGAGTAACCGGATGCTGCAGCAGGGCAGAATGGAAGAGCGAGTGATGAATGCAGCTTTCCTATATGTAGCCTCAATTATAGCATGAACACACACCTTGTACCTTTGCATTATCATGTGTCAGAATCACACCTACATATCATTCTCACGCACAGTGTGACGAAAGGAAGAAATAAATGACTGTTATCTGGAGCTGCTCGCTGAGCTCAGAAAAGAGGAACAGAGCCTTACAGAGGCATCCTTTGCGTGGTACTTCCGACAGAGCAGTACTTTGGGTTTAATCTTCCTCCTGCGGAAAATGGTGTGGAAATCTGAGCCATTATTGTTTTCAGCAGTGAGATGTACATATAATGAGCATACACTGCTAGTCTGAGAGGTTTCTCCAAAGTGCTGAGGCTTAAGGAAAAGAGGAGCATGATTCATCTTGTTTGTAAGGCGAGCCTTTATTAGAGGCAGAGTAAGGGAAAGGCCTTGGCTATAGCTCTTCCACCCAAAAGGCTCTGTAATTGCTTTCGGCTGCACCTTGAGAATTTGATGAGTCAAGTCAAGACTTCTGTTTGAGTGACTGAACAAACTGAGCTCTAACAGAGAAAGTGAATTATCGCAGCATCACTGTGGAAACACAAAAATGAAGGCCACGGGGTGTAAGCCGACATTAATGCATTAGATATCAGGATGCCTAAAAATTTTTCACATACATAATTGCTTTCGTATGCTTTAATAAAAGAAAAAAATGCATAAGCCTGGAGTTAATTCGTGACTTGGATTTCTAAAAGCAACGCACATCCAACCCACATTTACCACCAACTGTGATAACAGCTATTTAAAAGTATTGCATTCCACCTCTGAAGCCATAGCTCAAAAATTGTGTTTTGCTTTTTTTTTCAGGTTAATCTTGTATTATCTCACATAAAACTTAAACAGTGTTCATTGTCACATAATGGGTAACCTGATACTATGGGTGCTGCTTCATTATGTGTTGTCTTAGAAAAGACTGAGATTTGCTTCTTTTGCAAAGCTCTCTGCTAAGAAGGCATTAGACTCATTTCAGCACTCTATTATACTGTACTTTGCACGACAGAACTTGGTGACATCTTTTAGCCTCCAGTGATCATGTCCCATTTTTTCCGCTCCTATGGCTTTCACATTTTTTAACGCAATATTTATGGGATGGATGTTCAAAAACATGTAATGCATTGGTTTTAACAGCAGTTTTGTCGAGGAAAAATGACACATCTGCTTTAAAAGACCAAATGTCCACTACTCCCACTGGTCTACAAGAACAAGAGACACTGCCTGACAGTTCTTTGTGCCTCTGACGAGTCATTACCATAACTCCAACACGCCCCCTGCACAAGATGTACCACATCAAAGCAGGTTCCCCTAATCACCGAACAGTAAAATCCCTTTATGTTTCCTCTTTGTTATATCTACAGATGGTTGTCCTATCTCGCACCTCCGACTCTGTGATCACACAAGCTCTGTAAATGGGCCTTGTTGTGCTGTTTTGACTCTCTCCTGCTTAATTACAACTCATTTTCATAATGTCACCTCCCTTTTTCCTCCTCCATTGCACTCAACACTCCTCTAAAAAAAAAAGACACCACGCACTCTCAAAGTTGAAGCATGCCATCAGCACGTAAAAATGGTCCTCTGTATGGAAAGACGCAGCCAGCGCTTTTTACTTATTAAAGTAGATGGAGTGTATTGTATCTGTCGAAAGAAGATGGGTTTGAAGCATTTCAGAAGACCCATCGGATATCCTGGAACCTATAATAGGGCCCATGGGCTTTGTCATACGTGATATATATCAAATTAATTGTCACACGAAAAAAATGGTGCCCAGTGTCCAAGACAAAACCACACATCACCTTCATATTGCAGGGAAAGCAAGTTGCCCATCACAGTCTGGAGCAAAGGATAAAACTTTCTGTCATCTGACTAGTCAGGTGTCTGATGTAAAGCTCAGTTCTTCGTCCTGTTTTCTGATGAACCACCTTGTTATTGCAGATAAAGTGCCAGAAATTTATAGTAACCCCTATTTTAAATCACAGCCAAACATTTACCACGTAGGCACTTTAAATTTCTTGGCTGAAGTCCCCAAAGTGTTGTAGCGCAAACAGTAAGTTTTTGCATCTTGAATTTGGTACAGTTTGGTGATGATCAAGGACGACATGGTTTTCTGAGGCTTATTCCATCACAGAAGTATCTGTGATTGGTTAGAGATAAAAGGTAGACACACAGTTGCCATAAATAAGGTCCTGCAGTTTCCCCAGGGAGAATGAGTTATGCAAACAAAATCAAACATGACGCAGGAAATAAAGCCTCAAAGCCTAAAGATGTGAACTTCAAGGTAAACCTGACTTATATGAACAACAATACCGTTATTACCGTCTTTGTCGTGTGGGCAAAACCAATCAGTCTCAATTACTCCATTTAAGTACTGAGGATATTTTTGTCCAGCCTTTTTGAGGGATCTTGGCCATGTGGAGCACATGGACATTCAGTAATTAATTGTTGGAAGTACCTATTCAGGCCATCTGGACTGTAATTAGGCCGCAGTGGTGCCCTCTAGCTTAGAGTAAGCACAGCCCCTCGCATACACACTCAATCCCCCCGCCACCCCAAAAACAACCAAATTGGAAGCAAACACCTTTTCCCCCCGAACTTCTGCACCAACATGACACAGCATCCTCAGAAGCAACCCCGAGGGGCACCATGGACCAAACAGCCCATTGTTGTGTGGTTTTGGCAGCAGCTTTTGTGGCCACTTACACTTAAACCTCCATGAAGACAATTGGAGGCAGATCAGTAGTAAAACCAAATAACATCCAAGACTGTTTTTGCATTCCCAGAAGTGTTTTGATGTGGGTTTACTGGTGAAGTAAAAGCCACGAATTAAAATGACTCCTCTTCCTAATACAATGACTGAAAAACCTTCATACACAACACAATGCATGTCTTCTTCAAATTTTGGCAGCTCAGCTTTTGTCCATATTTTCTGCATCACCCACACTGTTTTTTTTAAGCTGTTCATTAATGTCTTGAGAATAATTTTAAATTAATGACATTAACATTACTTGTGTCCCTGATTGCATTAGTGACCTGTTAACTCTCTGATATCCCCTCAGGTCTTTAATTCAGGTATTATGGATGTTCTTGAGTTCAAGTTAAAAACAATGTCTGACCAAGCTTTTTTGCTGCTTGAGAATCCAGTAAAACAGCTTTTTCTTTTGTGCTACAACTGCTGACATTGTTCCTGTGTTTAAAGTTTTCCCCCACAAGCAGTTTTTACTAGATTTTGGCTCATTACTCGCATGTTAGTGTTCTGTCTCTGCACAAGTGGACTGCCTTAATAATGCTATTTTATTGCAGTTTTTTCAGGTTTTACCCTTTACTTTGTCATAGTTATATCCACATCTTTTTCAAAATGTTACTGCCTCGTGCAATTTGTGCTCTTGCCTTTTTTTAATATGCTCTATTCTGTCATTGTATTGTTTTTATTTCTTTGTTGTTTCAGTTTTTTTTTTTTCTCACATTTTTTAGATAAGGGCCTTGGTGGGTTTGCAAGTTAACTTTACATGTAGACCAGTTTCTTTTCTCCCATGTTGAGATCTTTTCGGTGCCTAGAGTGATGAAGATCTGGGCCATATTCAAATTAGAAATTAGTCACTTTCACTTTATGCCTATTATCTACTTTTAAGTTTTAAAATACAGTAGATAAGCTACAGGGTACCTAAAAATCATATGGCTAATAATAGATTGGTGAATATTTTCTTTAGTGTCTTGTAGGAGATATGATATAATATAATATGATACAGTATAATATAGTGTAATATAAAAAAATATGATATAATACAAAAAATAATAAATGGTAAAATTACAGATATAATGAAAGCAGTGTGGACAACAGCAAGTGTCTGACTAACACTGCAGTGCTTTGAGAGGAGCATAATAAGATTTTGAAAAGGCAGTCCATAGAGCAACTGATTAATCCATAGATTAATTTAATCTGTTTTCATAATAAAACATTATTAGCCGTTCCTTCCTCTAAGCATTACCTTTCAGCCTTCTTAAAAGATTATACACTTCCAATCACTTACCTGGAAGCAGTCAAGAAAGTCATTAAGTTAAGTAGACACTGGCAGTGTTCGGAGTGCTGAAAACGATGGGAGAAAACTGGTGAAGTGCCATGAGAAATGGCCATGTTAATGATTTCTTTGCAAAAGGGTCAATCAGCAGTAGAGTTTCATTTGTGTCTTATCTTTAGCAAACAGACTCTTGATGAAACCAGCCTGAGGTCTCCAGGTGACAACAAACTTTTAATAGGAGGAAACTGTTTTTGAGAGGTGAAATAAGACATGTATTGTACGAGGTTAGGGTTTTAGTGTGTGTGTCTCCATATCTGTAAAATTATTCAATCAAATATCGCAACTCTTTGTTAATGTAGAAAAATCTCACTTGTTAATAACACAACCTTGTACTTTCTGGGAACTTTTTAAAGTGTTTGTTATTGTTTTTGTCATTGACAAAGAATCCGCAAATCAACATAAACTGAACAAACCTGTAAAACATGTCTGAAGAGAAACTTAATTAGGTAACTAGTTAGATACTAGTTTGAAAGGTTGTGAATCTGACTTTTCTTTCTGTGGTGTTGAACACTTTTTCATTAAAAATAATGAACAAATTAACTGCTGCCTTGCCTTGCACTTAATTTGCACACCATCGTCTCTATAATGCCCACTGATATCTCATACTGTAGTTTATACAGTTGTAGATCACCACTAACTATAGGACACTCTTTTGTTTATTTGGTGTAAACATGACACCATGTTTTCCTTCTTTACATTAAAAAAAAAAAAAACATTACAAATTGCTGTTTAAAACCATTTGCCCACCTGTTTTACTCCACAATGCCAGTTGGGATCCAGAGCCATTTTTCATGGACCTTCACCTTTTGTTCACAGATGCAACCTGATGGTTATTTGATCGCACAAGTTCTGTGTGTTAGAATTAAAACACAAATTAACTTAAGTGCCCCCTGCTGGTTTTGTTCACAGTAATGATGCCTTGTTGTCGCCTGATTGAAATTTAACAATCGCTTGTGTTCGGAAGATTTGGTCTAATGAGGTTTTGACAACATGAGAAGGAAATACACATTGAACATTCGAGTCACTGTAGTCATAGGAAAACATTGCCTTGGTATTAAGTCCCAACACCACCCAATTCTGAGGGCTTAAACCAATCAACCAGGGCTATTGTTAGCTAAACTGCTGCTGTGTAGCGGGGTGCGGAGTCCCTGGGTGGATCTGTTTGCTTTCTCACTGCTCCTCCTTCTCTTAGCAAGCAGCTTCAAGGAGACACAGAACAGAATAAAGTGAAAAAGAAGGAAGTGGGAGAAAATTAAGGCCATTTTGGACTGTTTGTTTGATGTACTGTATATATAATTGCACCAGCTGTAACATTAAGTAACAGTTTGTGAGTTACTGTAAGTTTTTAAGCTCTAAAGGGATTCTGGGTTAATAAGTCAGAGTATTTAAAGATTAGTTTTAAAGATGTCTTTTGTTGCACATTATAATGGTCTTCTAAAGAGCAGCAGTTCATTTTTACTTCCACTGGAAATACAACGTCTTTATTATATTTAGTGACATCTTAATTAAATCAGGGTTTTTTGCAGCTTACTTGAAGTCAAACTTTTATGTTATTGCAAAAAAACAAAAAGGGCCTCAGATTTTTATCTTATATTTAGGACACATTACTAAAAACACAAGCTTTTTCTCAGCTATGATCAAAAAAACACCTTGTGGGATCCAACTGGGATCCAGTGTGATTTGGTGGTTAGTACTGAGGGGGTTACGCTGCCTCATTTACCCAACACCCAAGGGAGTCAGCAGAGCAGAAAATGTGTTTCACTGACAGCTACTTAAGGAAGGCCATTTGTATCAAACTTAAGCTTCAATATTTTGAGACAAAAGTAATTTAATACGGCCAAGATTTTATGTTTTTTACAGTATCACACTTCTACAAACTTCTCCAATTTGAATATTTCTAAAGTTTCCTGAACTGTGTCTGGTAATCTTTTTTCCAGTGTTTGTACTTGAGGCCATCTGCTACAGAGAATGCAATTTAATTAAACTTGAACATGCTTGTTTTGATTAAGTTCTAGCTACATTGTTTCTGTGCTGTTTTCATTAGTCAACATTGTTTAAACAGTGACATTACCTGCGCAGCCGCCGGCGATGCAAACACAATCCTGCTCACGTGCGTTCGACTGAAGGCAGCCTGTGGCTACCAACTGTGACAAGCAGCTCTGACAGATCAGCACAGTCAAGGAGGCCTGTTTTTGTTGTTATGTTTTAATTTTACTCCCACAGTTTGCCCACCCCAGGTTGTTTTAAATAAGAGGTGTGTGAAAGATATACGAAGACCACCGAGGACACTCCTCATGAATTATTCAGAGTTTAAGATGAGAAAACACAGTAGGTTAATTAATCTTTTATCTAAATATAGATGAAAGGTATGTTTTGTTGCTACAACTTGACTTGTTTTCTTGAAGGCAAAAAAAAGTGAATCTTACATCAGAGCTTGGAAAATGTAAACTGTGTCACTCGTTACAGAACTGGAGAGTATTTAAATAACTTAATGTATGACATACATACTGCAGAATGTGTGTCACTTCTGAATGCAACACATAGAGATGCATTTACATCTTTGCATCGAATCAAGAGAAGAGCTGCTCTGATTATCCTGGGATTCTTTTAAATAAAGGCTTTTAATTATAATTCTTCATTAGTTAAGGAAAGATGGAGCCTCTTGGAGTGACTATTGGCCTAATATTGATGGTCTAAAATTTACATAATACTTAAGAGATCCTTTACATGTGAAATAATTCTTTTATGAGTTGATCTAAAATAGAGAAAATCAGTAAACGGACTGTAACCAAGTATGATTGAAGCTTTTGCCTGAAAAAAAGACTTTTAGATCAATCAATTATTAGTCATTGCCATAGAAAATTGCAGCAATAGACACGTAATTGTCCAATGAAGCTTAAATCAGAGTAGAATATATAACATTAATTAAAATTGTGCAAAAATCACTTAAAGCATCCACCAAAAGTGACAATGATTAAATAAGAAAACCTACAAAGCATTTAAAGGTTGAATTGCAGCAGGAATTAAATGAAAATAGGGTTCATTTTAAAAGCAGGTATGAAATAACAACTCATGATGGCAGCAGAGGAAAAAAAGAAATTGTAAAACTTTGTTTGGAAGAAGCCAAAGTACATTTTCCTTTCTTGAACATTTGCTGAATAAAAAAGAAATTGAGATCTCTGTTTCACTGCGGCGATCTTAGAACTGATCTTAACGATGCTGTTCAGGCTGTTTCTGGTGTATTGTAAGGCTGTGAAACCAGCAGATAACAGAAAAATTCTGGAGACACTAATTAAAAAGACTGATAAAAACAACAGAGGATGAGGGCATTGACAGAAAAGGAGTCCAGTTTTTAGTGAAGGTGAACTTTCTTATGCTTCTGTTTTACAAAAACCTCAGTGTTCACATCAAATTTAAGGTTTTCTTCAAAAATTGTTTGCAAATAGGAGATTTGATTGTCTGTCAAGTTTTATAAAAAATATTTTCCTTCTTCTTGACTTTGTGAATTCCTTAGTGTCCCATACAAGAAGTGTTGGTATCTACCCAGAAAGATACATAAGAGGAAACAATATGTGTCAGTAATTTAGTTGGCAGTGCTGTCGTGCTTCAACAATGTTGACTGTCTCAGCAGACAGATGTTGGCGATCGTAGCAAAGGGAAAGGATATCAGTTCAGTTGTCCTCTGGCTGTAAATGTGCATGGTTACGGTTTGCACAGCTTCTCAGTATTCAAGAGTCCCGGTTCTTTGCTCCCCAGCTGCTTGTTAAAAGTGAAGGGGGCTGGTCTGCAGGATGACAAACCAGAGCAGAGTCTGCTGCTTCATGACTGTCTCCGCCTTGGTAGAAAATGTGCAAAAATAAATACATGCATTGCCATTTCATTTTGCATGGACCTCCCATTTACATGCATATTCTTGAAACAAACTTGAAGTATGAGGAGAAGCTTCGGGTCATAATTTTGCTTGCAACAATGAGCAACAATGCACCAGTGGAGACAGATGCAAAGATTGAAAAAGAGCATGTCCATCGCATGAGATGAGCAAGCAGAAAACACGTGTCCGACACAGAAAAAGTTCAATAATCTTTCTGCACATGGAAGAGTAGAATAGTATGGAGCCCACGTCAATCACATAGTGCATATTTCTGTAGTCTGTGTTGAACATCTGACCTCCTCCATCTCTTCTTTCGATTCCTCTCTCACAATATTGTCGTTGGCCTTTAAGCTACTACTTCGACTCCACTAGGGAAAGTACAGAACAGGCAAAATGGCTTAAAAAGTCCAACATGCAACAAAATTGGCAAGTAGATTCCCATCATGATTACAAACCACTTTCACATAAATATCAAGGCGACTCACATTAAGTTTTAACAAAAGACAACTTACTTTTACTCATGGGAATAGGAATGGAAGGATAGCGCTAATAACATACAGTCATCATACAGGAATTGTTCTGGATTATTCTGTCATGCTGGTTTTGCTCACACACGTAATTTTTAACTCTTCAGACATCTTTGTAAGCTGCTCAGGAGGAACCTAAAATCGATGGAGGGGAAATGATGAAACACAAAATCAGTGATATTATAAACTTGATATTATATACATGATGTGAGCCTGAAGAAATCTATCTCACAGTGTCAGAAGTGAATGTAAGCAGCATGAAGCACCATAATCACAATATTGATGGAGACATTTCACACAAGAATCAGCAGGATGGTCATTTTGGACATTATCTTTCACCACCTGCTGTTTCTTTTTAATTTTATTTTGTTGCCTTTCTTCTTGAACAATTGAATCACGTGACCTGATCAATATCCAATAACACTTTGTGATCCTTGTTGGGACTGTAATCCTATGGGAGGGCCATATTGGATGGCTGATAACAGCAAGCTATAAAAACAGTCAAAGCACCCAAATGCCTACTTTGATTGATGCCCTAACAGTTCATTAACCCTTTGCAAACCTTCAGTCTTCAGGCATAACGGCAGTCAGATTAGCTCACTGTGTGAACTCCCCTGGGTTGTGATGATAATGTCAGGTCTCAAAACAATGCTGTGTTTTTGTGTGTGTGTGTGTGTATGCAGCATTTCCTTGAATCAGCAGCAATGTTGGATTCACATTTTACCTTTGTAAAATAGTTGCTGGGTGCCACATTTGTATCAATAACGATGGTGTGCAACAAAATGCAACCTACAGCAGTAACATTAGCATTAATGACAATAACACTGTGACACCTCATCTTATATCATAATATATTTGCAATTGCCTCGTCATTTCACCAAACACTGTGTATAAAATGAGGAACTTGGGAAGGTCGAGTGGAATAAACTTTTTTTTTCAAAGTTTTATTCTCAGCTTCTATTTGTTGTATCAGAAGTGGAAGCTAAAATTTCTGTCCATGATTTTTGATGTTGTTGTTGTTGTTGTTGTTGTGGCATCAGGAGACAGTCAACTTGTTTAAATATGAGACTGTTTCATTTAATTTCAAGTAAAAGTTACATGTGTTTTTTTAATATTATAGCTTAAACCTGCAAGTTAAATATTTCAAACTTAGAAGAAAAAACCTGAGAAAAACTACAGAGATACCTCAGACAGAGAGGAGAACACAGGCAATTATGTTGGACGGACACAGTAAACAGAGACAGTTTGTACAGTACATAAGGATACAATATAGATGTGAAGACTGACAATATAATAAGCCGCGTGTATGGATTGTCAATATCTACACTGTGTAATCCTTTAAACCTCTGTTGATGTTTGTTTAAGATTTTGAGCAGGATGTAGAGTGTGAAATACCATAGATCTATTGGAGTCAATCAATACGTCATTACATCATTACATCTCCGCTGACTGCGTTTGAAACACCAGTGTAAAACAAAGTCATCATGTTTCTTTAAAGCCTCAATAGTTTTCTTCTTTCAACAAACGCTTCACATCAGAAGGTTACTGAGACTGCATGGCAGAGAAAAATATACAAGCAGATATCAAGGGCTGATATTAATTACTGCATGAGGCTACATTGTCTTTTCCAAGGCGCTACGAGCCGCAGAATTGAATGGAGTTTAATGGCATTGAGCTGCAAGGTCAGAGGCCAGATTTGTTGATTGGGTGAAGAGAGAGAAAAAGCAAAGAGGGAGGAGAGAGAGGGGAAGACAAAGAGGGAGACACACACAGAGGAACAAGCATCACACGAGAGCACGAGAGAATGAGATTTACAACAAGAAGTTGTGAATCCACTTTGATTAGAGGAAGAGATGGAGAGATGTCTTGCAGACATTTGTACAAGATTTCCTTCCAAGTGTACTGAAACACTGTGGGGACATCACGGAGATGCCGGGGTACGTTAGAGCTGCATGTGTTCCTTTTAGCTAACGTCATGAATTATTTCTGCAACTTGCCCAAAAAATGTTTAAAATTTTATCTGTGCATTTGTTTGTTTGTTATTTTGGATTTTTTTAAAAAAAGTACTTCTTGTCCAGTGGTTTTTCATGGATGTGCTGAATGTAAAGTGAGCAGAATGATGCTTAATGCACGAACGACGACACTGGTTGCTTTGATAAATACTTAAAGCTGGTTCAAAATGCGATAATGGGATTCTCTAAATGAATATGGGGTCATTTTTTACCAGTGTAACTATAAGATGTTTGCAGTGTCTCATTTAATACTGAATAAGCATCCTCTCAGCAAAGAATACTTAGTCTAAGCTGATGCACTTTTGGCAATAGGAAGCATGACGCTTTCATTATGCTGCAGTAATGCTGTTTGTTGTTTTCAGAATTTTTTGGCTACAGGCATTTATGGAGTCAGCAGGACATGTCTTCCTTTATTATGGCTGATTGTTGTTGTATTTTCTTTGTTTTTTTTTATACCATGCAGTATCACTCGCATGCACTCTTTTTTTCTTTAGGTAATTCTGTGTGGTATTCTTAGTTTTTATGAAGGAGTTTCATCGTACATATAGGCCAGAATGAGGTGTGTGGGTGCAGGGGTAAAGGTTTCGCCGTCCACCTTTAACTGTCCGTGTGGTTGAGTCAGTACAGATAAAACACCTCCTGACTCAGACCTGATGTGGGCTGTCCAGACAGGGAGAGGTGGGTCGGGTGGTGGTGGTGGTGATGGGGGGGAGCAAGAAGCGAAACTACGAGGGCTCCCGGGAGCCGACACAATGTGTTCACAGCTGCTGCAGATGCATTTTAATCAGACCACACAATTTATCACGAGGCTTCTCGGTTCAGAGCCAGAGGAGGAAATTCACTCAAGGTTCCGCTTACTCTTTTAAAAAATGCTCTTTCAGACATGAGGCTAAATTAAAAATACAGTTTAGGTCAGTGAAACTGAAAGAGATCAGTGACAGAAAAATGAGGTGGTGTTGCTGGTTATGCAGTTTTTTTTTTTTTGGTGAAATCATTAAAGAAAAGAGAGGATTACAGACAAGATTTAAGAGGCTCCTTTCTTCATTTACTGTCTGACTCTTATCCGGTCTTCACCTGTTACTGGCAGCAGTCTGCTGTGATTGAAGAAACAGCCCTTTAACACCTGCAGCATAAAGGTTCAAGTCTCATTGTTGGCATCCGTGTGCACACACTGCTGGTTGTACCCATGAGCAAGACACAGCATCCCTCACAGGCTGCTTTTGTGGGCTAATCTCTCTGTGGGGGCAGCAGCTGTAAAAAGAAAATCCCTCGAGGCGTCTCTGACTTATCACTGTAGCAAGGCCTGAAATGTGGAATAAAAAATGTCAAACCTGAATCACGCTCTTTGTTAGTTGCACACTGCAAGATTAGATATCTCACTGAAGTTAAGCCCCAATCATCTGTGGTTTGTTTTTATAATCCATCAATAATATACTTACACTTATCTATTTTAAATGTTAGCATAATGCTCTAATGACAAGGACTCCGTTCTCTGAAGCAGTTATTGATTGTTGTAGTCGATACAGATAGAGTAGCACTGTAAGCTACATGTTATATTTAGTATTTGTGTAATGCAGTGTATGTTACATTGCTCATATGTAGTGTATATTATCAGTCTAAGTGGCGGACGGGGTGCAGATGGCCAAAATCTAAAACTATATTCATGCTGAATACTATATTTATTTAAAACTATGCAGATATTCATCAGCTCTTTGTCCATATATAAGGTTTTTTGCATGTGATTGTGTACAATTTATATTAACTTTTGTGAAATAACATATTTATCATCACTGTACCTTAAGCACAGCTGACAGTACTTTTCTATATTATTTTTAAGGGACTAACCAATTATAGGGAAACTTGAGACAATTTAGTTTATCAGTCAATATTTCTTTTTTTGTCAATAGGGCCGGCCCTACAACTGTTTGTGACTCTTTGACTGAGATGCTGAATAATGATATAATACTACTGGTTGGTCAATCAAGTGTTGCAGTTACTCCATTGGCTGTTGTTCTTTCTCAATCAATACATATGGACAATTGGAGTGCTGCAGAAGATTATATATATTATTATATATACAGCAATTCACTTTATAGACACTGAATAATATTAATGGAAAAAAATATTTTTTTAAGATCATTTACAAGAAGAAACTCACATGGGAACATTTTTTTTTCAGTATGTTATGAAAACTTCCTACTATAATATACTGAACACACTTATTCTCTAGCAAACAACATTATGTCATTTGCTTCTTGACAAAAAATCATGGCACTAATGATGTATCTGTGGTCCAGTCCATTATTGGTCAATTTTCTCCACTGACATTAAATATCAAATGATTTCAGGCAGTTTTCAAAATGTAAAATACAGAAGACTAAACATGGGATCAGTTGAAAGTCAGTACAGCAGAGTTGCTGGCAGTCTCTCCATTTGTGGCTCTAAATTTTTCATCAGAAGCAGCCCAATGTTCCACATCTTTTAGAAAACACATTTGTAATAAATCCTTTGGGTTGTTCATACCCATTTAGACTGTTTGCCCTTGTTAATATAAGATGAAGTATCTGCCCTGAATGTCCTGATCGTAGTGAAGGAACACAGGCTTCCCACTGTGGAGATTGTTATTACCTGCCTATGTGATGCTAAAAATCACATAACATCACCTCAGTATCAATATAAAGGTGCATTAATGTTTGTATTGTCTAATGGGAGTGGAAAGTAGGCGCACTTTGACTTGGAAAATTACACCTCAATGAAACTCTCAACACATAACATGTTGCTCCATACTAAACTAACAAATCAGTCAGGTTTTACATTACATGTCTCCATGTGATTGTAATAAAAATGATAATAATCTCAAGACCTTATTAACTGCTTTCACAGTGTTGTTTTCATTTTTTTACTGCCTATTTAATTACCAAGTTTTGTTACCTTCCTTTACAAGCTCCTTCTTGTCTCCAAAGTTCAGGATTTCAATAGCTATTAAACACAGGATTAAGTCTCTTCTCTGAGAGGCTTTTCTTGTGGGATGTGTTGAGATCTGAATGTTTGATGCGGCCGTTTTGACTTGTTTCCCAAACGAAGAGTTATCGGACACGGAAAAGAGCAACTGACTCAATCTACTGAGTTTATCTCTAATTAACACGGATTAATTGAGCTTTGACTTCGCTCCGCAAGCCAAGCAGAAGGGCAATTTGTGCATGGAAGCCTATTATTGCCCCGAGGCTGTTGATCCTCACTGTTGGGGCTTTAGGTCCCAAAACCCTCGACCATGTGACTGTGATCATGTTGCTCTTGCAGTTTGTGCGTTAATGAATTACACAGTTTTGTCACATTGAACTCAGTTAGTGAAAATGATTGTAAAAAACAAATAAAAAAATGCCAACAAAGGTTTTTAGATTTTCCACTGTCGTCTCTGTGTATGAAGAATAATCAAAGTTGCTGCTGCTGCTGCTGCTGGTCTTTTGTGTTTCATATTCTGCTGCCTCTAACATCATAAAAAATGTCGTCCTCCGCTACTAATTATTTGTGTTGTTTGGAAAAAAAGAAAGGATGGGGTCTGTATTGTTTATTTGTATCCAGGTCACATCCTCTGGAGGCATTATGTCGCATGAAAAGTGGATTGACAGTGGTTTATTAAAGAACTATGGTTTCATTCTGCATGTTGGCAGGCTCACCTTAAAGCCTCGCTGCCCTTTACAAAGATACTTCAATAATGGATAAGGCAGAGAGCAACGCAGTCTCTCCCCTCTCATTACGATCTCATTTGATTACTCGTCAATGCTCTTTTGAAAAGGTGGGTTAATTGCACACTCTGACTGTGAACTAACCTGCAAGTTAATAACATCTTTCCTTCAGGGTAGCATCATTATAAGATATAAGCCTCATTAAAATAAAATGGTGATTTAATAACTCTCCCTTACGATGACCCTTATGAGGATGTTCTGTTATTTTGTAGTTATCTGGGAAATTAAGACAACCGACACAGAGCTGTTGCACGTCATCTGCTGTTTTCAGAAAGCAAGAATGAACCATCTTTTCACCAGGGGGACTTTCACTGCCCAGAGAGAGCAACAGTGATTGTGTGCTGCATAATGCCTTCACTAACCATGCAGAAGTCCGTGCATGTGACGGAGCGGTGAAATGGTTTCGATTTGCGACTTCAATTAATTTGAGGAATATTGTGTTCATGTGGGGTTTTTTAACCTTTCCTTTTTTTTTGTGGCACTTTCTGAAAGAGTCGTCTTTCTTATTCGTTCCTCATTATAGCCAATTACAGTACGATGAGTGGGAACCAGTGAGGGCAGCCATGTCAGAATCTAATGCACAAGAGAGCTTGCTGTATAACTGCTGCAACCAGTATGTAGCACATTCGCTCCCTGCATGATTACACATAATGTTGCTTTCATTATCGCTGTATTTCTCACACCCCCCCGTTCCTCTGTGGTTAATTTTCCTCCTTTTCCTTCTTCTGCGAAGTAGCTCTTCCTTCAAAGCAGTCTTCTAAGTCAAAATATCAAAATTTGACGCTTTGATTAGGCTTTTTACGGGATGTTGATAATTGCCGGGTAAAGAAAGCAACTGTCTCCCACCATCCACCATAAACGCAGGGAGGCTTTTCTCTGTGAAGAGGAATCACATTATGTGCAATGATCAGTGCCTGGGGGCCACATCAAACACAGTCTGAAAACCTTTCCAGAGGAGATAGAGGCAGGCCAATTTCACAAGTGGCTTTTTATTGGTTGATTGCACAGAGGCCAAGTTGTTATCTAAATCCTCAAACTACTTGGGCAAAATAAGAAGTGCACTGTGAGCGTTCAGTGTGTGAAAACTTACCCCTCAGATGAAAGCCAAAGCAAAATATTTACAACCTATAGCTTGCCTGGATTATGGCTTATGAGACTAAGTGTTAACCAAAGTCAACCAGTGACAGTGTTGCTGCCAGTGCAGAAAATCTGCATTTAGCCAACTTTGATTTTCATGTTTTCACTTGTACTGACAATTTGTAAAGTCCTTTTAACAGATGAAAAGATTTTATTACCCTGCAGCCAAAATTCAAACTAAGTAAAAGCACATGATTTTATATACAGTAATAAAAACACTTTTACTGTGTTTCTTAATATAAATGTAGGCTCAAAACCTTTTGTTCTCAAGATAATGCTGCTATAAAAACATGCAAACGTCATGTAAAGTAAGGTTTACCTTTGAGTAGTTCAACTTATCATTATGCATGACTATAATTACTCCTTATGAAAGCTGTTGGGCTGATTACCTAATAAATAATTGGAAATAAAAAAAAATAGATAGTGGAGGTTCACTCTGCCCATCAGGGAGAGAAACCGTGATGAGCAAACTGACCTATGATTGCTTGATTCAATTTGCGCCAATTAAATAAAATCAACTTCCATGTTTCTGGGGAGTGTCTGGCTACTGTAAGTCAGAGGCGCTTACATGCAAGAGTTTGCTTTGAACTGCAGCTGTATTCTCATGTGCTGCGTCTAAAATCACCATGCATATATATTCATCTGCTTTGCTGTTTATTCTGTGTGCATGGACGCATGTTTGCTTTTCAAATGTAACCAAACAAAAGAATGCCGCAGGACGTAAACTCAAACTTTAGATCTTTGTTGTTGATGTTTTCCATAAAAGAGAATCAATGAATACATAAATGTCAGGCTTTCCTTTTGAAATTACCTCACACTGTATCACGCAAGCTTCTTGTCCAACAGGCAGGACTTTTCAGTATAAGGTCATTACAGGTGGACCGCATTTTTATAACATGAAATGTCTAAACATTGACTGAATAAGAAACTATATCATATAAAATTGGAACCTGAGAGACCAATGATATTGTAGTATTGTATATTAGTGTTTTCAAATAACTACACTTGATGTTAGTTGTTTAATTTTAAATTTATATAAGTTTGCATCTGGAAATTCTGTCAAAGTCCTGAAAATACTACAGCTTTGATTTGAAGATATCTTAATGATAAGTTTTAGATACACATTTTGTCATTTCTGTAACTGTATCTCTCAATAAAAACAATAAAAGCAAATATTTTAGTTGCAAAGATGTCAAAAAGTGGCCTGGAACCATGGCAGTCGTAATCCCATTTGATAAAAATCTGACTGACTCAGGCAGAAATGATCAGAGACGAGGTTATGTACTCAAGTTTTATTCACTTTACATCAAGTTGTATTGGCCGATTCTCTTCACCAAACTCCTATTGGTGTTACCTGGAAGTTAGCTACAGGCCACAAACTGAAACACATGGATACCTTGAATAAAATATAAAATGATTTCTCTGGATTTCAACATTTTATATATATATTGGATATTGTACATACATCTCAGAGATCTAAAAATGTCCTAAATTCCATGCAAGTAGCAAATAGGAAAAGTACATTATGAGGAAATTTTGTCTTAAAGATGTGTGACATAAAATATTAAAGTATTAGCAAAGGTATGAACACAAAAATAAAAAAAAATAGCAATCAAAAGGGTAAAAACATATAGTGGCATGACAAGAAAAGACTTGCTTAAAGTACAAGTACCTTGAAATTTATACTGCAGTCAAATACCAGAGTTAATGTATGTGGTTACGTTCCAGCATTGCTAACAGTGCACGCAGGGCTGTATTTTTCCAGTCGGGTAAAGACAGACATCATCGCTTCTCATCCTCTTACTATTTCACTCCAGGCTGTGTTGAGTAAAGTAAAGAGTGGCATCATGGGATGGAAGAGTCCTGCGTGTTTTCAGCGATTCATATGGAGATTAGCTTGTGATGGGAATAGAAAACTGTACACGTATTAGAAATGAGCCAAGACAAATGTGTTCTCATATATTTGCAATACTGAAGGAGTACATCATAATTTAGTAGCCTGGAGTGTTGCGTAAGATTGAGATTCACTGTGGGCCCCTTGTGTACATATGCGTTGGGAGGATGGCATTGCGCAGGCAACCTCAGCACCCGAGTGAAATGGCTGCTCACTGATTAATGCTGAGTCAGACACCATTAGCTGTTATCCTCTCCCTCTTAGGATCCAACCCTGCACTAATGTGGGTCAGGGGCCACATTATAGAAACACCTTTACTGTGCATTCTTATCTCATAGTCCGTTGCAGGATTCAGTAACAGGGCTTTTACTGAGTGTCGCTGGAATTTTCCAGAATACTGAGATAAAATGGAAATGTTGTGAAAAATGATTTAAAAAATGTATTTACCCTTAGGTTAAGTTTTTGATATTCATTGTATTCTAGGAGCTATATCTGACACAGCTCAGGAATTCTTATTTTTGGCAGTGCAAACTAAGCATTAACTTAATTATTTTTATACTTATATACTTTTACTTATGCGGTATAAATATGAGATGGTGAGTCTGGAACAAAGCCTGTGCTATGACTGTCATTTCAGGCAGCAGATTTCATTTTTTGTGCCACAAGTCTCTTACCTTGCAGTCACGGAGTCTGCATTGTGCCAGTTATCAACATTAATCAGAATCTTAATCAGAAATGTCTGCAGAAATGCAAGCGACTCCGCTAATAGGATTCCAAAATCCAAAAAAACAGGGTCAGACAAGGTAAAAATCAAGCACATTCATCCTTTTCTATAACTCCCTTTATTTTTGTCTTGCTTTTGAAGGGTGCAGGCAGCAAACAAGAAGAAACTGAGCAAAAAGTTAGGATTTTATGCAAGGATGTTGCCCCATGATTATTGCCCTGATTCTGTGCAGCACTTTCTTCTGCACAGGACACATTTCAGCAGGTGCTACTGATGATGCACTTGTATTATGGCTCTCTCATTGAGAAGCACCCAGGTGAGAGGGTCACATCACAGGCACTTTCTTACTCTGATTACACACTGTTCAAAAGACATCTAATCATTATACTGATTGGATACCCTCTTAGTAAACCATTAAATCATATGGTGGCCAGTGTGTGTGTGCATAAGGTGATTATTATATGGGAAGAATCGGCAGAAACACAGAGACATTAGAAAATCTCCTTTACAGAGATGTGCACATGGAGAGTCTCTGTATGTGTCGGAATAACAGTAGCCAGAAATGTTAGACTGAACAACACAAACAGCTATATAAGGATTCCCTGTACAAAGAAGAAAACGTATATATAATTATTGATAAAATATTTGTTTCTCATATTAAGAATAATTGTCAAGATTTAGTAGTTTATGATTTTTAATACCTGGGGCCATTAATAAAGTGTTCTTGCCCTTTAGAATTGAAATACAGCAATCCATGGAAACAAAACCAAACAGCTAAAATGCCTATTTTCCCATATTTTTATACAAACCAAAAGACAACAAAAACCCAGGTATTTTTAGGATGGGCCAATTACCATCAGAGCGTGGATGTTGAACATTATATGGAAAGGTGGTGTTTTTATTGCATGGAGAAAAGATTTAACTTTACATTTTAAATGAACTATTAGAAAGCTGTTGGGCACTTAAACAGGCCAATGCACATTTGGCAATGTTTTTCAAGTCGGCAGCTAAGGAGATGAAGCCATATGGTGCCCACTAACTATTGCAATAAAGCTTGATAGCAGACTGGAGGGAGGGAGAGTAAAGAAACAAACAAGTCTATGAATATGAGCAAGTTATAAATATTCACTAATTTTAAATTAAAAAAAGAAGAAAATCATGAAGCATAGGCCAGTGACTCACTAGACTACTGTAGAACATGAGTGCGTCACCATCTTAATATTGTATTTCAGAAATAGAAATAAACTGAAATATATTATCACTCTGCTATATGCGTTTGATTTGTTAATATCACCAGTTTAGTGCTTTATTAGAGTAAAGGGATGGCAAGAATTTGGAATTGTAAAGTATATTAACAATTACATGTTTTATTTTATTCTGCACATCATTGCACTTGATGTCTGTTGATGTGTGAGGTTTTGAATTTCGTCCTTTGCACTTTAGATTTTAGATTTTCCTTATTTTGGCCGTTTGCATTAATTTCTTAGGTTAACTTAAAGTTTCAGTTTAGATAGTTATGCCATTATATTATCTTTGCACCATAATCTGTCTGCACATTAAGAGCCTGAGGAGAAATTCAGATTATTCCTCTCTTCGTTTAAATTTAGCACAGCCCATGACACACCAAATGAGGCAAGGATGGTTTGCAATCTTTGCAACCTGTCACCCAGTCTGTTTGTAGCAAGCAGTGCATTCAGGTCATGTATCTGCTTATTTTACTGCGCTTATGTGATAAATATGAGTAGGTGCTTATGTGATATACATGAGTAGGTCTTCGGGAAAAAGAAACAACATAACAGATTTGAGATGGACCGGGAGTCAAATGTACAGAAATGCCAGATTATTCTCATCTGTTTTATTTATGTACACATCTAACAAGATCAGTTTAAAATGAAATGAGTCAATTTAAATATTTTTTGATTGTAAAAGCACAGAAAGCAGAAACACGAATTCCCTTTTTTCTCACTTTTGCTATATATTAGTGTTTACTGACTTCTGCATAAACATACAAACAGTTGATCAAGTTAACAGTTCACACTCGCCTACAGCAACCTTGAAGAGTAACACAGACACATTTTATTTGAAAAGTTAAACTGATCAAGAATAAAGCATGAACATGACAAAGGATTAAAAATATTGTTTTTAGCTATTTTTCATACTACAGGTGATTTATCTGTCAGACAGACTTTCTTTTGCCTTCAGGTTTGCTTCAGTCAAAAAAGGAAAATTCCTAGAATTACTGATTTAATACATTCACCATTAGGTTTTGTACTGTTTGCATGTCTTCCATAACTGGGTTAAAAAACGTTTCAGTGGAGCTCTTGTTGACTGGCTTGATTTATTTTTTTCATTCTGCCTCTTTTGGCTGTTTGAGGTTGTTTCTTCCAGTTATGGTGCAGTGCAGCAAAACAAGTTTTGTTAAATTTAAAAAAAAAACACATGGAGTAAAGAAACACAATGGGTTGTAAAGCTACAATTCTTTCTTAACACATTAATTTGATTTTGGTGAAAATCACATTAAGTGCCAACACTCACCAGGGGAAAATTTTAACCAGCACTGTTGGGCTTTGATCAGTATCTGGTGCATGAAAGGAAAACAAGGACAACAGATAGACTATAATGATGATGGAAAAAGAGAAAAAGAAGTTGTTAAATTCAAAATATTTGAAGTCCAGCAGTTCAACTTGTAAGTTTTTGAAAAAGCTATATGACAGGAAAGGGATTGATTGATGGTCTCCATCCTATCTGTTTTCATAATGTAAAAAAACAGTCCTGATGCTGTATTACTTGTGATATTGACCGTTTCTACATGAATACGGTGTAACCAAACATTTAACAACCTTTTCCTCTCCTTGTTTTTCCCTCTCTTTCTTGCAGAGCCGTGACAGAATGGTCGACTGTATGAGCAAAGTCATGCTGCACACGGTCGTCTCATGCTGGCAACCATTCCTGGGACTAGCCCTTGTGGCTGTCTTTGTGGGTTCTACCCTGGGATGTCCCTCGCGCTGCGAGTGTTCAGCGCAGAGCAAGGCAGTTGTATGTCACCGCAAGCGCATGCCCAGCATCCCGGACGGCGTCCCCACAGAGACTAGGATCCTGGACCTGAGTAAGAACAAGCTAACAATGATCAACCCTGATGACTTTATTAACTTTCCTGGGCTTGAGGAACTTGACCTCAGTGGAAATATTATCAGTTATGTTGAACCTGGAGCTTTTAATGCCCTGTTCAACATGCACTCGCTCAGTCTCAAGAGCAATCGTATTAAACTCATACCTCTGGGCGTCTTCGCAGGCTTAACAAATCTTACCCGACTGGATATTAGTGACAACAAGATCGTCATTCTTCTGGATTACATGTTCCAGGATCTGCACAATCTGAAGTTTTTGGAAGTGGGTGACAATGATCTGGTTTACATTTCACACCGTGCGTTCAGTGGACTTTTAAGCTTGGAGATACTGACCTTAGAAAGGTGCAACCTCACAGTTGTACCTACTGAAGCGCTTTCCCACCTGCACAACCTGGTCACTCTCCATCTACGATACCTCAGCATCAGCACTTTGCATCCTTACTCATTCAAAAAGTTGTTTCGGCTGCGGCATTTGGAGATTGATAATTGGCCGTCATTAGACCATGTGCCAGCCAACACCCTGCATGGCCTCAACTTGACCACTCTGTTCATTACCAACACCAATTTGTCCTCCTTCCCTTACCAAGCCTTGAAGCATCTTCCCTACCTGACACACCTCAACCTGTCCTATAACCGCATTAGACACATCGAAGGGGGGATGCTGATGGAACTGGTTCGGCTTCAGGAGCTCCATCTGGTTGGAGCGCAGCTAACTACGATTGAACCATATGCTTTTCAGGGCCTGCGGGGGCTCAGAGTCCTTAATGTTTCTCACAACCGACTGGATACTCTGGAGAAAGGTGTTTTCCAGTCTCCTGAGGCTCTAAAGGTTCTTCTGATTGACAACAACCCCCTAGTGTGCGACTGTCGTCTCATGTGGATCCTACAGCAAAGGCATTCCATCTTCTTTGGGGATTCTCAGCCAGAGTGCAGCACACCTGAGGGTATTCGTGGCAGGCCATTTAGGGAGTTTAAGGAGACCCTCCTGTCTTACTACGTGACCTGCACCAAGCCAAAAATCCGTGAGAATAAGACTCAAACAATCACCGTGGACGAGGGTCAGCAGGCGATGTTGCGCTGCAGTGCTGAAGGGACGCCAAGGCCCATCGTGTCCTGGTTGTCCCCACGTCGACGAGTTCTGACAAGTAGGAGCCATGGGAGAGTAACTGTCCACAACAACGGAACACTGGAGATCAAGTCAGCAGAGGTACAAGACAGCGGAGTTTACCTTTGCCTTGCCTCCAACACTGCTGGGAATGACACCCTGATGACTTCATTGGCGGTAAAAAGTCTGGGCTCACTGTACGCCAACAGGACCCAATACTACACAGACCCCAGCAATACCACTGCCAATGGGACAGCAGGTGCCACCCTCGGTTTAGACCTAAAGACTATTTTAGTGTCAACAGCTATGGGCTGTTTCACTTTCCTGGGAGTGGTCCTGTTTTGTTTCCTGCTCCTTTTTGTTTGGAGCAGAGGGAAAGGAAAACATAAAAACAACATAGATGTTGAATATGTGCCTCGGTCAAAGTCTAACGGTACTAACGTGGATTCGGCGGAGGGACAAGCTGGTTCTCGTCGTTTTAACATGAAAATGATGTGACCTCTTTCACAGATCCAAGATTTTGGATTGTGGAAATGCCCAAAGTACAGTGTATTTTTTTTTTTTGAAAATCGGAATACTGAACTTCCCACTGCTACAGGGAGAGTGGTAGTGAAAATGTTTGGGGCATAATGACAAGATAAGCAGTATGTTAGATCATGGAATCTCAACATAATGCTTAAATACTGTGTTTCAGATACGGAAAATCATAATAGGACGTCCTCTTACACAATTTCCAGTGGGCAACATCTTCAACATGGACAAGGAGTAAAAACTGTTGCTGCCATGGGGACATGAAGGGAATAGGTGTCATTCATTCAGCTTTTTGAAATTTATATCCCCAAAAAAGAACATTACAGTTTTGGGTTGGATCTACAGACTCAGCTGAACCATGTACAGTACAAATTTGTATCTAAGCTATTAACCTACTTTGTTTAGTCTTGCGCCATGCTTATTCACTGAAGAAATCAATGAAACCGGCCATTATTTCCTATGTTCAATACTTCGCATACGTGTACTTAATGCCTCATTATGTACATGTATGTACATACTCATTCAAAAAACTATTCATAGCAATATTCATGGGATGCATTAGCCAAAATTGATATACCCCATATGTTTAGCAAGAACATCCTTCAGACTTTTGAAGTTTCCATGGATTCAGGAAGGGCTTCAATGGGTCATTTTCTGTCCCTGCTCCCCCAATTGACTCCTAAATAATAATAAATATATATTGTTTATCATTAAAAAAATGAATAAAAGATTTTATTTATAAAAAGAAACTGAGCATTTTACAAAAATCAGTCCTCAAACACTGTTCAGGATCTAGCATTACACTTGGATATTTTTGTCTCTTTTTATTATTTTGACTGTACCTTTGCTGGTTGGCAAAATACATGTGTCAATTTTACTACAGTGACATTTGCATAATTTTCCCCAGTAGGAAATTTGGACTTTGTTGTGGTAGTTCCTCATTTTGTCGTTGAATCATTTAGATTGTGAAAACTTCAAAGTAAAAGTTAAAAAAAATGTATGTGAAATAAAATGAAGATGTATTTGTACAAAAGAGTCTGGCTAAATGGCTACTACATAATGAAATCTTCTTTTCAGCGTCACTGAAGGAAATCGTGATCTTCTTTTGAATCAACAGCAATGTCCTGTTAATACTGGAGTAAATAAACAAGGAATTTGGACATTTTTCAGTAAATTAAGGTCTGCAGAAACACTTACATGCATACTTTCATACCCTCTACTTGGTCCAACAAGTGAAAACTTTGCAAATGCAAATCACTTACTTAGTACTCAATGATAACATATACAAAAAAATAGAGGGACTATAACACGATAAAATGATGCACAACTGTAATGTTCTACTATAAAACTCGATTACTTAGATAACAGTCATAGGTTACCATAATATCTAAACATCAGTATTATGAGTTTTTTTACAAATTGGACAATCCCATGACAATGCATAACACACATTATTAAACACCAACCATTTATAGTTGTATTGTATAAATGCATTGAAATCACAGCTGAATTAAAATCAACTCTGCCATTGCTTTTAATTCAGTTTCCATAAATGCACTACAGTAGGCCTTGCTGTCAGAGGTTACAGCACCCCAATGTATAAAACTGCATATAATGATGCAGTTTTGAAAAAGTAGAAATGTTACCCAAGAACCATTAAACTGTTTTGATGAATGCTCTGGTATTTCAGTTAGTAATGACCTCTTTTAAAGTCGCCCACACACGGCATTTTCTTTTTTTACTGATACAAAGTGTTTATTTATGCCATACCATTTCAGCATATTTTTTTACATCATTCTTATACACACATTTGAAAACTGACTGCACGAAAATAAGATTGTATAAATACTTTTGATTTTTCTTTCCCAATTCAGTTACTCACACATAATTAGAATTTTCTCTAAATTAAAGGTAATTGGAGGCTACGTTTTAATATTTTGTTCATCTAGTTTCATAAACAGCTCTTCATTGGTGAATAAACACTAAAAATGAGAAGCTGATCATGAGGATGTGTTAATGTTTAAAGGTAGATGACCACACACAAAGCTCTGGTGACTTTTGATGATTTTAGTGTTGAAAAAAACAAACTGTTTTAAATTCATGTTCAGTTTACTTATTGAACAAATTTCCATATATACAAGATACGGTGTTAATGTATACGTTGACCATGGTCTTAAAACCGAGTAATTGCTTTTGCTGACATTAACAACTGAATCTATTTGCATGACACATCAGAAATTTGGTCTTTTTTTTTTTTAAACTGTCTTATTTTTAAGCATGTATCTCTCGTGCTGTCCCTCATTTATGCAGTCTCATTAAAATCCACAGAAGATCTTGGGTTTCTGAGCCTGCAGTCCCTTGGGCTGCTTTAGAAATCAGAGCACCAAATGCTACAGCTTCTCTAAAAATACAAAGGAAACAAGGTTTCCTTTGTAGGTCAGCGATGCCCACGTCCAGAGCGCTCATTTCGTCAAATTACAAGAAAATTGTTTTCCTCGCTGAGCCTTTGAGAGTGGCTGCATGCCTGCAGTATGAATTATGGTACAATGCACCTTCTACATGTATGTTCATATACACAGGGTACATTGTGTTCAAAGCAGCACTGAAAGAAATATACAGCCCGCTGTCTTCCTTAATTTTAGCCTTTTCATCTTAAAGTTATAAACTTGTGTACATCTCATAAAAAAACATACTACGTCAACATCCACATGTGCAAAAAAAAATTATTAGTATTTTCATTTTTACCCAGATGCATGCTTCAAAAGAAGTCTGGAATAGACTGACAGTATTCTGGGTACTAAGGTGTGTGCAACGCTGTTAAAGTTGTGTTTCCATGGTATTTTTCAGAATAATTATTTTGTGTTATGCATTCCTCTTTATACCAATTGATTGAATTTTGATTGAGCTGGTGCATTTGTATTGCATCTGAAAAGCTGTTAGCACAGTCTGACTGTCTGTCCCTCTTTCACCAGTTATTGACTGATCTGACCACTCTTAGTTTCAGAATAATTATTGAGGATAATTTCGCAAAACAGATGGCAGTCTCTCAGCCTAAAATGATTAATGTGTTGCTATTAAAATAGAACCGTTCTTGGCTTACGCTGCACACGAAGACTGACATATCACTATAACCATTCTCAATTAGTCAAATAGATTATTTACACTTCAGTCATTAAAGCTAAAATTGAAAATGACATGTAGTTTCTAATCAAGTATTGCAACAAATAATACTATATTATGTATTATAATTATATATATAAGTATTTAGTTGTGGTGAATCAATAAAGCCAAAAGTTAAAATACTAAGAGTTTTAATGTGTGAAAAGTAAAGTCAAACACTGTCTTGTTCAAGAACATCTGGCTAGCTGAGGCTGATCGTGACAGAAAGAAGAAGTAATTTTCTCTCAATGAACTGAAACAATGAGACACAGTCACAGCTGCTAGTGATGGAGACAGAAATGAATGAGCGTGAGGAAAGCACCTGTGGTAAAACCCCACGCTTGTAGAGTGGATTGATGATACCCAGTCAGGTAATGCCCCCTTGAGCAGGTGCTTGATGGGAGAAAAATTGTACCAGATTTTGAAACAGTCTCTAAAATTTTGTAAATAGCAAAACTGTCCCTTGAATTATGTAATATATAAGCCATAAATAAACAAATGTCAGATAGATGGTGATCTGCATGATAATGAAAAAGAGAGAAAAACTGGTTTATCAGCTTGTCATCTGCTTGCAGTGATCAATTTTATCCTGAGAGCAGTTTGCAATATGACCACAAAACCAAAATCACACATTAATGAATATTAGATTCTACTGAGAAGAAGATAACAGGACGCTGCACCCACACAAGCAGATCTGTGAGGCTTTGAGCTTAACGATTGAGCTTAAAAAAAAGTGTTATCTAATATACCGATGTTCTGTACATATAGTGTATTACTGTGTTCACTATCTAAACCTTAACTAGCAAATGATAGCTTACTAGCAAATGTTTTGGGGAACCTAAAACCTTTGCAAAACCGGAACCAAAACAAAAGCAGACTACTGAAGCAAGCAACAGAGACTAGGACAGGAACAATTGAGGTTGATTGAAATGTTATTTGCTTGTCGGGCAAAAGTATTGAACATACCAGCATCAATTACTGACCTAAAGATGGCTCTACACGATTACAGTTAATTCTGAGGAAACATGAACATCTACGTCAAAACTTAATGCCAATCTGTCCAAGAGTTATGGAGTAACTCTACAAGGAGACAAACACTTCAACTTGCTGGTGGTGTTACATGATCATCAAAAATATCTACACCAAAATGTTTCGTTAGAACTATTTGACTGCGGAATAACACAGAAGACAAGACAGTGTAAACAAAAAGTACCACCACTAGCAGATACACAGTATTTCTACAGCAGCAGAAGCAGCAGTAGTAGTCCTGTCAATAGTAAGAGAGGCTTCCTTCTGTACATCAAAGAATCCTGTAAGACACTGCAAGGATAAGAAATAAACATAGTCCACCTCCCCACACACACACACACACACACACACACACACACACACACAATCACACAAACATGGCAGATTGAATGTGAATGAATTACTGAATAAGCTGTCTCATGAAAAGAAATAAAGAGTTGTCAGCTGTGGATGGGGGGGGCTTATG
>JAPZDY010000026.1:19486990-19497191 GCA_029783645.1 Ctenochaetus hawaiiensis | reverse complement strand
AATCCTGTAAGACACTGCAAGGATAAGAAATAAACATAGTCCACCTCCCCACACACACACACACACACACACACACAATCACACAAACATGGCAGATTGGATGTGAATGAATTACTGAATAAGCTGTCTCATGAAAAGAAATAAAGAGTTGTCAGCTGTGGATGGGGGGGGCTTATGTTTGTCTGTGTAAATCTGTGTATATCTGCAAAACATCTCCAATGAATGAAAAAAAGTCCACACTTGCTCACTGAGATCTCTGTAGTTTTTTAAATTACACACCACGTTTTTGATAGATTTCCAAGCCTCACGGGCCACGGGGCCCATGATACACATAAAAGATGATATAGACCTGCAACTTGAGTGAGAAAAAGAAAGCCTGGCAAACTGCAACAGTGCGGTTTTGCATTGAGGAGAGAGTGGAGCTGGTTGTAGCTGAAGTCTGGGGCAGATGTTAGCCAGCAGGTTTTGGCTGTGTGTGCTTTCATTAGGTTTAGCTTTCATACACTCCCCGGTGACATGCTGGTCTGCCAAATGAGCTCCCATATGAGCCGACTCCAGTTCCAGCCCGACGTCCAAAAAACTGCGCTTGGCTGGAAAAGAGAAAGACATGCATGTTCTGCTATGCATCCTCTGCACACATTCAGACATTCAGCGACATGAAAAGAAACGCATGCTTGTGGTGAAAGACAACACAATGCTGAGTTTTGGCACATGTTAAAAGGCAGCAACACGCCGCCTCCTGCATATCACGTCATTGTCCGTGTGCTTGTTAAGACCGATCCTTTTGTCTTTGCTCACAAAACAAAGGTAGTCTGATTGGATTGAAAAGGAGCCGTTCCTTTCTTTTTGAATATAACTCTTTCTCACACTGCAAGGCTGCGGTGAAAAATGTCCCCAAGATAATGGAGGCAAAACATTATTAGCAACAAAAACCTCTTTACAATTCACACCGAATGTTCTCCTGCAAGCAAACAGTCGATATTTCTTTGTTAGCGTGTTGCTGCATACTGTAATTATGTTTTTGCCCTTTCTGGGAAACACGGTCATGAAAGAAGAAATGAGAGAAGGGAAATTGAATTCTTTGCTTATGTAATTGCTTAATGACGAATGGAACCATAAATTGGAGCAAAGAGACAGAAAGTTTTACATTCTTTCCCTGCAGAAGTGAGTGCAATAATTCCTCTCGGTGAAATATGATAATTATTTATACAGCTTAGTGGCACATCGTCCCCAAGTATGAATTTTATATAAAGTATTTTATTACCAGAGGAATATTTTGATTATTTATTAAACAATGTGAACACCAAGAGTCTCAGCCGAAGCTGAGGAGATGAGATCATATTCAGAGGTGTGGGCGGGCATCTTAAATCCAAGTGTGATTTGAACTCCATCAAAGTTCAGCCCTCAAGAAACAGTCTCTGACATTCTTCCTCATGAATGCTTAAATGTCACATAAGCATTTATCCACAGAGTGCTTCAGAGGAAGGTACAGTGAAGATAATTGGTCTTGCTTTAGTTCTTATGGTGCAGTTTCTCAGGCTGAGAGGCAGATCATGATTTGAACACCTGCACAATGATTTAATTAGAACATGGATTCAGCCAGACGCTCTCTGTGGAACCAAGGTAATTAAAAAGTGGCCTTAAAAAGTTCATGTTCATGTTTCATGATATCGCACGGGCTGATATCGTGAAGCCTCAGGAACGCCAGACCGAGTAAATTGAAATTAGGGGAAAACCTACAAGAGAGGAAAAAGAGAAATCACACAGCACCACAAAAAACGTGGCTTATCAATTTACAGGCCACTTACTGCCCCCATTTTACAGTTAATTAATCTGAAATTAATCACCAACTTCACAGCCAAGACAATGTCATTTATTTTAGATAAAGGTAATGAAAGGTGTTGGAATAGAGAGGAAATGCATTAATGTCAGCACACTGTTAACAATCAGCACTTACAGGTCAGTGTTGTTCATCGTCTTGTGCTGAAGGCTAATATCCTCTGGTTTAATATCTGTATGACCATCACATCCCCACGGCTGCTTTCTGTGTAACTCATGGATGGCTTTGCTAAAAATTCCAGTGTGTAAGATTTATGATTTCTATTCAGAAGGACATTAAGTTGGTTGCAATCTGCAACCTCTCCACTAGATTCCTCCCAATCCTTCACACTGGATTTTTAAGAAACATGTTTTGTCATTCCACTTCTTTAGCCTCTTTTTCTTTGTAACATACAGTTCCTTTAAAATTTGAAGTCAGGACTTCCTGCTCTGCTTCCTGCTCGTCATGCATTGTCACACGTCAGCTGTCGTGTCCTCATTGAACAGATGTTTTCTAAATTGTTGGATGCTCACTGACCTTAAAGAATATGCCAAAAATCTGCAAACAAAGCTCCCGGTTTTAAATAAATAGTTCTACAAAACATCAAAACAACATTTTGCTATCCTTAAAGAACTCTGCCCACTGAACATAAGTCATCAACACCTTCTCTTTGCACTCTGCTCACTTGCCCACGCACTATATGGCCTCCATGATCTGGTGAGATCTGGTGTCCCTTTTCTTTTCTCATCCTTTACTTTTAAAAGATGCCTCAGGGTGTTTGGTAACACTGCTAACATCTTTGTTACTTGGCTGTTAAAGGTGGTTTCTGGTATTATGATATCATTATTAGACCATTATCAGCCTCTAAACCCCAAATTCACTTATGTCTTCCTTTCTCTGTATTGATTTTATTGTTCCCTCTAAAAATCTAAAGGCTAAAATATACAGGACAGTTTTCTCTATAAGGAGAAGAGTCCTTGTTTCACCTTGCTACTGCCAGCAGAAAATCCATTTCATTACATTTGCTTAGCAGATTGACAGAAACAAGAGCTGGATTCTGTGTCACAGTTTTTAAGGAAATAAGATGTTAGTCAGTGCTTGCATGGTGTGTAGGTGTTGTTACAGAAAAGGTGGATTTTCAGCCTGCAGCTGTGAACTGGCAGTGACTCTGCTGTTCTGACTTCAATGTGAAGTTCATTTAACCACTGTGGAGCCAAAGCAGAGCGCTGCAGAGAAGAGAAGAGCCAAAGGAGTGTGATGGTTGAGCTGGAGTTTAGGGTTTGGCCATGGCTTGGAGGTACTGCAGGAAGGAGCAGTTCCCTTTGGTGCCCTGTGGGCCGGCAGCACAATCTTCAACTGGATGCAAACTGCAACGGGACGCTGGAACACAGAGAGAAGAAACAGTGCTAAAGAACTTGAGGACTAGATAAATGGCTACAGAGATCTGGTGGCGAACAAAGTGGCTCCACTAAAAGGGAGTTGTACTTGTGCATACTGGTAATAAGCAGCCAAAGAGGCAACCACTACAGTCACTGCCCATGCAGTTAAAAAATTTAAATTATTCTTAAGTTTTTGAGTGCTCTTGCATGATCTATAAATGGTGTGAATTTTTATTTCTTTAATGTGTCAAAATCAGTAGTAATTGAGGAGTGAATGATCTTATATGGATGATCACATCCTATGTGAACTGGGCACCTCAATCATCCATTTCAAGGGACTTCCACTGTGTCCAGATGGTCCCTGTTCTCCCTGTGGTCCAAATTTCTCCTGCTGTTCTCTCCTGTAAACTAGAACCAAATCCACCTCCTCAGGTCCCTTGAGTCCCTCTGGTTCAGGGACGAGTCATATGTTTTTAAAGAAGTTTACTGTTGCAATGTTCCAAAAAACACATTTTTCTGCTTTTTGTTTACAGCAAGTAGACAATTAAATTTAGTGTTTTGTACAGAATTTGAAACTAAATGACAGGGAATGTTTTGACAAAGACGCTGATTTTGAAATTCCTTCATTTGGAGCAATTTGAGTCAAAAAAGAGCTCCTGTCTGAGGAGTCAAAACCCTCCAGATTTTTAAAACAATAAATCTGATAGCCTTTTTTTTATATTTTTACTATCCCAAACATTTTTATTTTTCTAAAAAATCATCTTAGCGTCATGTTACAAAGAGAGTCTGTATTTCTTGATCTGCAAGTTATTGAGTGTATAACAACTATGAAGCATGTATGATAACCTGAAGCTGTTCAATGCGTTCACACACACACACACACACACATACACATACAGTACTTATGAGTGTCATCATCTAGTGAACCAGTGTTTTTCTCTCACATTCTTGCATCCTAACACGCACACACTCGTATACAAGAAGCACAGAATATAGAGACTGCCAGAGAAAGTGGCTCTGAGGAGGTTTGAGCAAACAACAGAATAACAGAGACAAACAATGTTTCATTGTGATGTGTGGTTGGTGTAAAAACGAGGTGCGTGTATACTTCGAGAAAAACACACATGAATTCACAGAGGTTGTTTATGTGTGACAGACTGTGTCTTCACACAAATTTTTTTTTTTTTTTTTTCCCGATGAAAGTTTAATGAAGAGGATTTATCATCGCCGGGAAGCTCGGGCAAATCAATTTTGACCTGAAGGACAAAAGGTGCACACAGAGTAGGAAATTACAGAGGAGTTCAAATAATCGCAAGGGGAAAAAATTACATATATGTATTGACAGTGAGTTTATACAAAGCTCAGGGCTAAAGCTATAGCTATAGGTTCTGTAAAACCTGCAATGAGGCCAATACAGAGCAGGAATAAGGCCTGTTGATAAAAGTGGGTTTTGCAGGAGGGAGTGCTTGTGTAGCTTGCAGGGCGACAGGAATCCAAGCTCGACATATATACAACCTGCTGACAAATAAATGAGACTGAATGTTCCAACTGTGGAAAATAAACTAGAATTTCTGCTGACATTTTGAATTGATTGCACTGCGAACGAGCTGACCCCACCTGTGCTGCGGAGAGATAAGAGATTTACAATGCACGCATGTCTCAGTCAGCAGCACACAGCTCTTTCCCATGTAAAATGAATACGACATGAGGGAAGAATAATGCAGCTTTATCCGGTTGTTTCATCCCATTCCTTTTCTAGTTTCTAGAGGGACTTCAAGAGATACTTATTTAGTCTGGGAGATGAAGTTATTTTCCTTTGCTATTGTGCAAAGGGCCACATGAGTTCACATGTGCTGGAACAGGGAATGTCACAACTCTCGGCAAGAGAAGATCAAAGACACACTTTTGAGCTTTGTTATGTATTGAGTTAACTTCCAACGCTCACGATACATCTCTCTCCCTCAACTCTCTCCCCTTTCGGCAAAAGACTGAAAATTAAACTCGACTCGTGTCATCTTACGCAATCCGTCTTCATTTGTTAACGCGTCAGAGTCAGTTGTTGCCGCGTTGCGAGCTGAGACCAAGCAACACGGCTTGTGACGGCGGCCTGTCATACCGTCAGGGCTGTCGCTTAGTTTCCAAGGTCTCAGACAACATCACCTCTTTTCAGCGATTGATTTGTCACGCCGGTGAAGTGAAGATGAGTGCTACATCCTTATGAATTTTTTCTGCTGCTGCATGATGTGTGTCGAGTGCTTTTTATCATGACCTGAAGGTCAGATAGATTACTCAGCTGGAGCCGTTTTTTTTTTTTTTTCGCTTGTATACTTCTCTTTGATTAATTTAGCTCCCCTGACATGAAGAAGTTAATTGAATCATCCTTGCAGAGAGAAAATGCTGCATCCCTACCACTCCATTTTCTTATTTAAAAAGGAGTTTTAACACTGAACAACCTCTGGCCAGACAAGAGTCTTAGCACCATTGCGGATACACTTCTACCCATAATAACATGTCTTAAAATGACATTATATACATGAACATTAAGTGCAAACAGGAGACAGTCAGCTGGTCAAATAGTTGTAGAAGAACGGAAATGAGGAAAAATAATTATTCCTACACTGAGACGAAACTATAGGCATGGACAACAAGGTCAGCAACACCTGTACTTCCTCATCCATCTTGACTGAACTGATGGTAGTTGAGTCATCGACATATATAGGTATTTTTTTGCTTTCTATTTGGGGTGAGATGAATTTTGAAGGGACAGATTAGTCATTGATTAGACCCAATCATGAAGCAAGGTGTCTGAATCATTGTTGCCCAAAAACAGTCTTGAAATGTACTGTTTTCAATCATGGCAGGTCAAATGGATAATCCATGTTGGTGTTGTCAAATGCTACATATCAAATTCCATAAGTGACTTTGCATTAATGTTTATTAACATGGAATCTTGATCTTCTGCTGACCTTAACTAAACTTTTGTGATCATTTTAACAACTGAAAAACAGTTTAACTAGCTTTAACAATGATGCTTTTACTGCCTTTACCTGGCTATGGATTCAATCCTGCAAAAAGTGCTAATCAGTGTGATTTGTTTAGTTTAAATAATATACAAAAATAACTGATAATAAGACGCCGTATGAAAACAAACCGCTCCATTAATGGTTACATTCCTGCCTGACCGTCTCCAAGGACCCTTCAAAATGTGTTAATATTTATGTCTTTTTCAGGCAGCATATAAATAAAGCTCAAACTTCTGTTGCTGTTTACTTGAAGCTGCAAGAGGTGAAGGTGCCCTTCATTGTCTTTAGTCTCTTCTTCCTCCTCAAAATGTCTTTGCATGGTCGGTATTGCAGCACAGGATTTGGAGTTGGGCTACAACGTGCTGTTAAGTGCTTCTTGAAGCTGGTCCCAATGCTTGGCTTGTGCCCAAACAATTTCAAATCAAAATCCCTTTAAATTGCCAATTATTTTAATCAGAAATGTTCATGTGCAACTAATACACAGAGAAACAGAGCTTCAAAGTGTCATACCACACACTGCGACACATTTGGACTGATTCAACATACACTGACCTACATACAGCAGAGTTTACTGCATATGAGAAGTGATTTTCAACTGTAGGTTCTCTGGTTCAGTTTGGGTTTTGATATGAAAGTTTAATTGGATTAAATCAAAATTGGAAGACATATTAAAATCATTCATTTAAATACCCTAGTAAAAGCACAAAAAATGAATGTAGGGAAAATAAATCTGAGTGTTTGTGAGATAATTAACGTGTCAGGAAAGAAAGTTGTGCCACACACATCTGTATTTATTCTTCAAATAATCTTTTCTCTTCATGAGTTATTGGACAATTGAATATCTCAGGGTCTCAAATATTTGTTTTTGTGAAACCAAATGAGAAGTTTAGTGAGGATAATGTCTCTGTGGTGAAACTGCTGACAGGTCATAGACATCTGAGAGGAGACCTACTTCTTTTTTGTGAGGAGTCACAAGCCAAACAAGTTGGGGATTACTGGTTTATTCTTTAAAAATGTGTTGTATTTTATAAGCTCATTATGTTTTTAATGTAAAGTCTTATAGTGAAAAAAGCAACAGCGTAGCAAAAGCAAGAACGGGGAACAATAGAGTGAGGTTCAGTACAAGTACCAAGTATAATGCATTAAAAAAGGATCCACAACTAGATTTATTGTCTTTTTTATTCTGCACATCCTTCTTCCTGCAAAATCCTAGAATGCAAGTAAACCACCAGCAGTTTGGCCAGTAACATCTGAACAGTAAAAAAATGTGGACAGCTGTGTCATTACCCCAAGTTTGGCATCTTAGGCCATCTTAGTTTTTTGGAGCCAAAAGTGACCTTATTTATACGAGTCGGTGGAGCTGGAGAGGAAACACATCACTTCCAGCGACTGTGTGACAGAAATGGCCACACCTTTAATTATGCAAAAATTATGTCTTAAAATAATTTGATGAGTGAGTTCAATAAAAAATTACCCCCTGTACAAATGTCATTAACAGGAAAATTAGCGAAAGAAGCCGAACCTGTTTCTGTTTCCAGGCTGCAAACATGTTTATTTCTGCTATAAAATTCTTTGGAAGTTCACTCACTTTGGGAGTCTGCCTCAAGTGGCCTTTTAAAGAACTGCATCTTATTTGCACTTTCGTGTTGGCTTCATTTCTAAGCTCCACCGCTGCTGCTTGGTAACATCACATGTAATTTGTCAGATTTTCCGCAGCTCCCTCTGGAGCCACAAAATCTCACTTCTTTCTATTCATTTTCTGAACCTCCTGTTTCATCATGAGAAACAGGTGAAGAGTCAGGGCGAACTGTCACCAGCCCATCACAAAGGTAACGCACTCAGACAGACAAACACAATCACACCCACAGGCAATTTTGTGCGTCTCCATTCCACTTAGACTGTACGTCTCTGGACTGTGTTAGGAAACCCACACAGACGCATGGAGAGCATGAAACCTGTTGGCTGTGAGGTGATGGAGCCAAACCGCCGAGCAGTGGAGCCTCACTCGCATTTAACCTGATCCGCCGTAGTTAAAAGTAAATGTATCTCTCCACCTGCCCTTTGTACCTCCACACGACCACTTTCCACTGCATTTCAATGTCAAACTGCTGCCTGGTCCTATTTGTCTCCTGCATGTTTGTGGAGGAAAAACACATTTCTCTTGTTTTTTTGTTTTTTTTTCACACAAAGGAATTCATTTGCATTTTAATACGCTGTGTTCATTTCACATAAATTCACAAAAAAAAAATAAAGCTTACAGGCTGCAATCTACAGTCAAAAGTACTACTGCATTCAAAATAAGTGTCTCACTCATCTAAATTTCCTGTTTATTTGTGTCAGTGCTCAGAAATTCATGGACTTTCACCAAGTTATAAATAGCATTTTTGTCTTCAGCAGCTGATGCCTGTCTGGGATGATAATGATAACTATTTGAGTTGACAGCTCATACGCTGCGAACTAGACACTCACACATGCAGTCAGTGAGCAGTCTGATGATTATACTGGTTTAAAGCAAACCATAAAACTGACTGTGTTTCATTAGCAACTCATAATGTCTTTGTTGATTGCCCCTTGACATTTGCCCTCGGGGGGAATCTTTGCCACAAAAAGTGCTATTTCATTTTTTTTGGAAAGCTCAAGTAAACTTTGTACCACTGATCCATCGAGGGCTGTGGGAGCAAGTCACCAGTGACGAGTCTCTCAGTGCTGCAAATCAACAAACATGCTTTGAAGCTTCTCATCATTTCCACCGTGACATCAATAAGTTTTGAATTACAGTGTTTTGTGGCTGGAACAAGCAGACAGAATGTCTAAGCAAACAACCTGCAAGTGTAAGTAATATCAAGGTTATTAGGAGTAATGTTGAATGTCAGTGCATGTCATGCTATGGAATTTGTTTTCTGCAATCACCTCACTGGAAAGCCACAGTTCCTCATTATTTGCAGGCAGTTTTAACACCGTTAGAAATAAAGGTTCCACATGGCTCCTCCTGAAGGGCTGAGGTTCCACCGAGAACCACCAAAGAAACGCCTTTGAAAAGTGAAAGAAGATCAGAAACTTTAAGGAAATGAAGTAAGCTTAATCTGATATTTTATTTTAGAAAGCTTGAGTAGATTCTTTCTTTTTCTTCCTCTCTTATATGTTACTGTTGCTGAAGGTTACGTGTTTCACCTGAGAACAGCCTGAGGTGCCTGGCTTGTTTTTTGCTAATTCCACTGTTTCTGTGCTCACTTTTGACCTGAGAGACCGACACAGCCTCCCTGTTCTGTTGGCTTTTCCTCAGAGAGTTTTTCTTTTCTGTTATTCTTCCAAGAACTTTTTTTTTTTAAATAAAGTTTTCACTCATAAAAATGTTTGAATGTTTTGACAGTGATAATCATGCAGGTTCTGGGTGAAGCCTTTCACAGGTATTGTTCCTCACTGGAATAACCCTTTTCTGCTGAGTTGTAAGTAGAACTTACTGAAAGGTTTTCAAGCTACACACTCAGAAAAGGTTCAAGCAAGAACCAAAAAAAGGATTAGAACAATTAATGAACAACAAGAAGAATATTTAAGTTTCTACTTAGCAACTTTATTTCTACCAATGTTACTGAATTATGCTTTTTAAACACCATTTCATTTTTCATAACTTTTGTTATACTGAATGTTTATGTTATTGTGGTATTTAAGAACCAGAAGAACAAATGGAAATGATCACTGAAATTTATCATTTCATATCACATCAAGCTGGTTTAACGTCACACACTTGACAAATAAACCCCCTAGCTGACCCAACTCTAACATCTACGTTTAAAAATCCCCTCTACACATGGTTAAACATTTAATTATTTAAGGGTGCAAATCTTTTTCCCTTCAGTGACCCTTAAAGGACCCTTTCCTCTGTTAAAGCATTTCTTGGATGTGTCAGGGATTGAGTTTGTCATGTTGTTGTTTGTCTCGTTCACTTCCTGTTTTATTTTGATAGTCTCGTCTCCCCTTGT
>JAPZDY010000026.1:19475317-19485882 GCA_029783645.1 Ctenochaetus hawaiiensis | reverse complement strand
TTGAGTTTGTCATGTTGTTGTTTGTCTCGTTCACTTCCTGTTTTATTTTGATAGTCTCGTCTCCCCTTGTATTGTCTCTATGTTTACTTCCTCCCTTTGTTCTTTTTCCACCTTTAGTAATTACCCTAATGTGTTTCACCTGTGTCTTGTTGTCTCCCTGCCCTCATGTGTATTTGAGCCGTGCTTCCCTTCCCTCTGTTGCCAGTTCGTCTGGTCTTCATAGTGAGCAGCGTTCCAGCAATCTTTGTCCTTGTGTGCAACCATTGTTCCTAGTTTCCTGGTTTCTGAGTTTGTCTAGAGATTCTGTACTTTTGTTTACCTGGTAATGAATTTGGACTGCATTAAAAGACCCTGAGACTGCCTATTCCTGTGTGTTGCTGCATTATTATGTCCGCCTGCCTGTGAGTTCCTGACAGGATGAAGTTATGGGCAGAGGGAAGGTCACACTTTCTCATCAGCAGTCATTAGGTTCACCTGTGATGTTCTGCCTCAGCTGGTGGCCATCAGCCCGACTGAGGGGTTATAAGAGGAGGCTGAAGCTGCTCCCTGTTCAGGTGATTGTGTGTTTCTAGAGAGTCAACACCATTAGTTGACTGTCTGTGTTGTTGTTTATGGGTTTGAGTTGAGTGTGTGTTGGATCTGTTTTCTTTATTTTTAACTGTGCAGAAGGCTTCATCTCTAAGCCAGTTTCTTTTTGCAACAAGGTTGTAAGAGTTTTTTTTTTTTTTTTTGTCATGCACAGTTTTTTTTTTTCAGTTATTTTCCTAACCAACAACCCCATTCCTGCAGGTTCTGCATTTGGGGAAATGTGACAAAGAAAATTGTTGTAGGTTGAACCTCAGACCCTCAGGAAGACCCCATTAGAAGCCCTTATTCCAAAGAGTTTAGCTGTTGTGAAGTACCTTAAGGCAGAATAAAGCACTGCTTAAAACAAGCCGACAATCCAATGCGACTACTGGCTACGAGGGCGAGTGCATACCATTTAAATGCCCCGCTCCTCCCCCGCCCACTTTCCCTCTGCTCTTTTGGTGGCCTGTGTTATGAAATGCAAAGCACTGAGGGGAATGGGAACTACTAATGAAATGCAATAATATCCATTACAGTAAACCACCTGATTTCCTGGCACAACTTTGACCTGCTGTACCTGCCATTGTTGTGCACTCTAATATTTTACTGTGTAATGAGGAATTATCAGCAGCACTGATGTTTGGCTTTATTTCCAACCAAAATAGTGGCTAATATGTCAAATGTTTGGTTTCTTTACAACCTTTGTGATCACCCTCTCAATGTGCATTCACTTTAGATGCATCCATCTCAAAATGCATATTCAAAACATTGTACTTCTCATCATCTCTTTTTACATTTATGTGCCCAATGTTAAATTTAAAACAAAACAAAGAGTTATGATTTTGACTTTGAAACTTTTGTCAGTATCCATAAATTATTGTGGTACTATTTTAACAAAAAATATATATCTTGATATAGATCAACATCATGTTAGGTGTTTTTTTATGTCATTCCATACCATGCAGGTATTGAAAAATCAAATAAGTTCAGGGATGCATGAAGTTGGGACATCATGAAGTGATGAAGGCTTTGGTAAGAACTTAAGTCTACTTTCATTCCTGTGTGGGTCACCTGCCGAAGCCCAAACACATGATCATTGTAGTTGTGCACAAAAAACGGAGGACAGAGACTACAAGTGCACAAGTAAAAATACATTAGGTCAATAATATAGTTCAATAAGATGCAAATACAATGCCAGCCATTGAAAAAGCCTCTGTTGACAGCCAGCTTGTTTAAATAGGAGCATATCTTTCCCATCAGACATACGACTGAAAATATCCAACGCTCTGTAAGATGCAGCAAGTATAAGTTACTGTTGTAAAGCTGTGAAACAAATTAAAACATAAGATTTCTAACTGTTCTCCAACACTGCAGTCCTAAACGTGTGTAGATCAGTTTTTTAACAAAGCCCAAAACACTAACACAGACACTCAGAGTGCTTTATGTTTATTGCAGAGTGCAGAATCGTTTGCTGTTGTTTATTTATACCCTCTTGTTAAAATATTTAGTTAACTGTCCTCCTCAACTATAAGCAGAAGCCTTGATCTTTAATAGCATAATTGTGTTTTACTTCCAATCTGTAGGAGCACTGAGCATCCAGGCGGAGCACTCTATTGTAAAATTCAACAAGATTGGTGCGCAGTGAAGTGATTCATGAGGAGCAGTTAAATTCATCCATGTCAAGTAACACAGGCTGCGCTGTAAAACCAACTGATCTTATTCAGGCTCATTTTTTTTCAGGGCAGAGCAGCTTATTCATTAAATGGGATGAATTATGAGCTCGGATGCATTTAAAACCAGTTACCTCCCCCCTCATTTTACTGAGATGGTTTAACCCAAACATTTATGAGAACTTGTGCTATTTTAAAGGTGCAGAATGTTTGTTTGCCAGGATGTTTTGAGGTTTAAACTGAGTCACACAATCTGCACCTGCATCCAACCCGCTTAGTATTCACCTCCAAAACGATGTTTTACTTTACTGTGTGCCAGTGTGTGTTTGTGTGTCAGGGCAGCTGTTTAAGAGGGATTCACTGCCAAGTAAAAGCTATGAATCTTCAAAACATTTTGCAGGGAAAACGAAAAAGAGGCACTTTTGTCTCATTGTTAATGTTGCATCTACAACACTTTAAAAGACCATGAAAATGTCACTTTAAGGAACACAAATAAGTTCCCCTTTCTTATTCTGACTGCTGTGAAATGCAACACATTTGTGTTTTACTTTGTTTTATGCAGAAAACTATGTATTGATGAATTTTCCCCACCATAGTAAAGCTGAGATCACACTGAATTTAAATGTCATAAAAACTGAGCAGTGTTGCTTTTCATTGACCATTTGATTTGTTTGAAGTTTCACTGCTTAAGCAGGCAAAGATAAAAACCACAGATTGTGATGATTTTTTTAAAAATTTTACCTAACTCTAGTTACATGCTTTTTTAATTAATAAACTGTAATTTTTTTACTGTTGCTCTGGAGTCTGGTAGTCCTTTTGATTTTTTTAATGCAACAGTTATATTCACCCATGATGTTCAATTAAAATTAATATATATGCAAATTAAAAGTGTTTGTTATTGCAGGACTTTTTCAGCCAATTTGCCCACTTTTCTTTTTTTCATTTTTAACTTGTTTTGTACTGGATTTGTCTCTTTATCTTTCTATAAGCTGGCCTTATGTTTGACCTTTTTTTACTGCTTAAAACAAGACATTTCTTTCAGTACAATTCCCAAGGGGGCATAGTTGAACCTTTACTTTTGAACCTTGATTTTTTAGTACAGACACACATCTTTCTATATGTCAGAGGCAGGAGGAGCATTCAGGTGAGGCACATCTGCATGGATATTTAAACAGTGTCTTCCACCTACACATACCTAATCTATTAATATTTCAGTAGCTGCTAGAAACCCTTAGCATGTGCTCTGTGAGCTTTAGGGTCAAGTGCAAGTAAAAATGACTGCATTTAGATAAGAGGGAAGCAGAAGCAACCAGTCAATAGTATTTGTGCTTTGACCTCAGATGGGTGGTTTTAGTATAAAGAGACTCGCTGTTATTGTTCAACTTTACAAAACATCCAGTGGGCAAGACAAGACAAAATTCCCCCCCAAAAAATTCCCACAGCATAAACAAACCTAATATTATTGGTTCTTGGAACCAACAATATGTTTAACATCAATGTTCAAAAGTCAAACATTCAGAGAGGAACATTTGTTATATAACACTCTAAAATTATAATATCTCTATAGGACCCACATAGACGAACACGAAGACTGGCTGTTCTCATACAGTTATTCTTGACTTGTGCCTGCCGCCAAGTTAGATTCAAAATTATTAAAACTATTTTTTATTGTGAAGTGCTGAGGGTGAATTTAGGTTTCTCACAGCCTGAGGAAAGAAGCTGTTCTGCAGTCTGGTGGCAAAACAGCAGAAACTTCTGTACCGCAAGATGACAACACAACAACTGGCTTTCAGTGTATCCCTTTTTTATATTGTTTTCACTAACAACTTTATATTTTTACTCCATTGCCATTTTACAGTAATGTTAAATGTTTAATAACTCCCTAAGCATAATGCAAACACTTAAAAAAACTTTGAAACTGTAGCATCTTATTCTTTCTTCTGAAACAGATGCATGTAAGATCTATGTACATGTGTACAACAGGGGGTGGTTGTACTGCTTTTGTCCACAGGGGCCGCCAAAATCAACAAAAAAAGGGAAGTACTCATAGCTGTTTTTGATGAGCCAATATCAATGTTTGTCTATTTTCCAAAATGTGAAGAAAGCATTAGGAGTTATTGGTCATGGCTGTTTAATGACACTTTGAGTGTTTTTACTGCAATAAACCATCTGTGAAATCATCTGACAGCTGTCACCAGACAGTTTGTTTTACTGCAGTTTCAGGAGCTCTCTGAAAAAAGGATTTTTATCTCCAATAAATGCCTGTTTGCAAACATGTGTTCTGCTTCATTACCAAGTCTATTCACAGAAATGCTTTTCCTGATAACCTTGTTTATATATTACACATACAGTATTGATTCATATATAAAAATATTTCAATGGCACAGCTTTTGGATGATAATGATTACAATCAGACACAAGGTGGAATTGTCACCTCGTTTATGAGAAGTGTACTTACTTACTTTATAGTATCCACAAAAAGAGCTGAAGGTGTTCTGTAATGAGTTCTCACCGTGAGCATAAGAGAGAACTTTTGACAGACTTGTTAGAAATATATTCCCTTAAGAAGCTGAATGTCTGTGAAAAGCAGGCTTTAATGATTCCCATCCTGCTCTTGTTAGGATTAGTTATGCACTCATTTTTTAGGAAAGAAAATGATCAAAAGAGTCTGACAAACAGATACAGAAAAACTTAGTCACAAATCAAATCATTTGCTCCATGAACAACAGATCCGGGTGTGTCACAGATTAAACTGTACAGATGCCATTTCAGCTTCAGCACTCTTTTCACACATCCTTAAGGCCTGCTAAGAAGTCTAAATGTGCAATGCATTTGTTTCCCAGAGTGACACTGAGACAATTATAACAGTTTTAAAAAAAATTATAACAGATTTTTGTTTGAATTGAAAGTCTCAAATGCTTCCTGGGATGTATCTGTCTACCATAATGAGAGAAATGCAAAATATGTGTGAAAAAATTCAGTAAATGCTGTGTATAAACAGCTCTGGTCACACCTAACCTCAAACTGTTAAAACTTTTTTAATATTCTTTGAAGTGTCTATTTTGGGGTAGTGTTTTCTGCAACACTATTAATAATAAATTAGGGAAACATGCAGAAAATTTAGACAGTTATAAAAAAAGTACAATTTCTCTGTATTTTTTACATAATTGCTGTATTATTTGACAGAGAAGCAACGATGCACAGATGCTCACTCGTCTCTGGCCCTTTATCTGTTACACACTATTTAGTATGACACACACTACACTGCTTCTGTACCAAACAACTTGAATCTTTTCAGACTGAATTTCCCCACTGACAATGAGCAGTACTGTGTCATGCCATGTGAGGAGAAACCTAAGAAACCGACAGCAGAGAGAAAGGTCTCTTGTGTAGCCAGATCAGAGCTTAACTTTGAGGCATCCTGCCAGGACAGCTGCACCCGTTTGGAAGGCTTGCAGCCGCAGCCACGAGGAGACTCAGAGGAGCGTCTGATGCATGGATATCACTGCCTTCCCCCTCAAAGATGAAGCGGGGAAGAGGCACAAACGGGCACAGAAGAGGAAACCATTCCCAGGAACAGCTACCTCAGGATCAGCAAGGACAGAGAAGCCTATTACTGACAGTCTCAAAGGGACATGCCGGTGGTGCTGCCTGTTTGGAACAGCAGAAAGCTAACAGAAAGTTTTAAAATTGATTTTCACTGCTTCAGGGCAGCATTCGGTTTTAATTCATTTTGCAACAGCATGTAAATCATATCACAAAAAAACAAATGTTTCAGAGACAGGTAACCATCATGAGCACTGTGCCCAGCTGATGTTTAACAAAGGTCTGTTTGTCTGGTAATGTTGTAAAAGAGTGCCTTTCACATATTAAACATTTCCGACTACCAAACAGTGCTTTTAAAATGAATAACTTGACATAATCTGAGCAAATAGTCATACAGGAAGTGTAAGCAAACATGGTGTCTGTTATTTTGTGTGTTGTTCCAACAGCTGCTGTGTGGTTCTTTAAACATATAGCATCATTTAATTTAACACAATTAGCAAATTTCCCTTTGTTCTTGTAAATTGGCTATAAAAAAAGAAATCTACAAAAAGTGATCCAGGTTGCACCTCCATATATGTTTCAATCCCCAGTGAGATCGAATAATAAAAAAACAAAGCTGTTTGTTTTGGCTCTGTGTTGAGGAAAACTAGTTATGGATAAAGACTGTAAATTTAATTTAGCTTTGAAACTGTTGAGACGAAGGAAGGAGGCTGCTCATTTAAATGAGATTAAATCCACATTTTCCTTTTGTGTCTGTGTTCCCCTTAAATGTCTAAGATTAGACAAAAACCCCTGGGTAAAACATGAGTTATTCATGAACAGCGGAGCTGCACTTGGCACCTTGTATTCAAATGAAAGGAGCATCAGATAGATGAATACTAAAAGGGGAAGTCAACAGCGGCGTCCCAAGAAATTTAGACTCCGAGCAGAAGCTTTTTGTACGCGAACCGCTGTAATTGTTTACAAATATACATACAAACATTATTAACTAGAAAACAAACATTCTTAACTTTTTGATATCATTGTTAAAATACAGCAGTTACAATGCAAATTCAAACACGCCTGAAGGTAAACACCAGACAAACACATTAAAAACTGGTAGGCTTATGTCAAAACTGTGAGAATGTTTGCTAATTATTTTGCAAATGCTGCTCAGATTTTGTTCTCAAGTCAAAAGAAAATAACAATAGACATCATAAGGAGCAAGTTAAATCATGTTATCAGTGGTAAATTTTGCAAATAACAACACAACAGCAGAAATCAATGTTGGCATTGTGCATTTCTGTAAGCCACAAATATGATGAATCCTTACATTTTTATACATTTCCCTCATTTTAAACATCATCTTTACTTAATGACTTAATTAGGTTCATTATATTTGTTGTAACCATTGTGTGGTTTTGGTCTGGTTAGTTTTAGTCCTCTTGGTTTGGGTTGTTTTGGTGTAAAAAAAAATGGTTTTGTGGCCACAGATTTGTCGTGGAAATGTCTGACTTCTCATTTAAAGAACAAACGTTTTTTTCTGAAACAGAAAGCAAACAGGCGTCAAACAGCCATCTGCCAACTGGCAGCCATTTCACGTAGCTGTCACATTATCACCATCCTGTTCTCCTAATGAGAAAGTCATCTCTTATTAAAACTATCAACCACTTCACATTGAAATGAACTGTAGAAAACTTTATGGCACTCTTAAAATGAACATATCTACCAGATTTGATACGAACATGCTGCTACAAATATGATGATAATAAATAAGCAGTTTTAATTATTGCCTTTCATGAATCTAGAATATTTAAAACACCAATTTGTTTTATTAACAAATCACTCAAGCACTGAGGAAAACACCCAGTGAGACACGAGGAAGAACAAAGAGGCTGCTGTTCAACAAAAAACAAGAAGTGAAGAAGAGTCCACGTCCTCATCCAACTTCAGAGTTACATGAGGACAACAGTACCATACAGAGAAGCAGGATGTACCATCAGAGTGACAGGAAAGGGGCTCTGTTTTTTAAGTATGACGGTGTATTTTTTAAATTTTTGTAAAAGGTTGTTTGTTAAATTAAATAAACCTGAATGGAGCTAAAAGCAGGAACTTCTGTTTAGCACTGAAGCAGTTTTCAAGGCAGCGTGGGTGTCAGAAAGCCAATCACTGGAGTTTATTTTTGTGTCCAATGATTAGACCTTTCTGGGCAGAGTTTCACAAGGTGCTAAAATGATACTTAACACTGATCGGCCCCTTGCTGTTTCCCATTAGCATTATTTTTAGAAAACGATTTGCAGCCAAAGCATCCTGATGAATGTATGTGAGGTCTAATAATAAAATAAAATTGTTCACAAGCCACTAGCTACTTCCTGAACCCCCACAGTACGTGAACGGATAATTATAGTAAATGCTATTTATTGTAGGTGTTAGGTCTTGTGTACTGCTTGCAGTTTGGTGGTGGACAGGCTGCATACAGGGAGCTTATTGAAGCTTTGTGGCTGGAAACAACCGTCAGTTCAGTTTAAACTGACTTAAACTCAGAGGCTAAAAAACTCTGTCAATTTACTGAGTTAAATTATATTTTTTTGTGATTTTTTGCAGACATTATTAAGGAATATTGATCAATTCTGATTTTAAAATAGCACTGAAACACAGTTCACATCATTTTAAGGAATTTTTTGAGCAGGTGAACAGACTGGTGCTGTTTTCCTGGTGAGAACAGTCTCAGAAATCTTGTGTTTAAATTGGCACAAATACACAAAACTGAAATGATTCCTTGGATTTGAAGCCACCATGAGCATCGGACAAAGCTTTGGCAGCTGTAAGTACGTCTTGGGACTCTGTAATGACTTCGATAATGAGACTGAAAATGCCAATCTACTAATATTGGCACATTTTCGCCAGAACGTAACTTGTCTCGCTGAATGAGGCCAGGTCTCATATCTTGCTTTTTTTTTTCAATTGTGAGCAGTTTGGTTTGGCAGACAGATGCTTTCGGTTTGTTGGTGCTCTAATGATGATTGGATGCTGCTTGTTTCCATGGTGTTGTAATCCATTGGCTTAACGTACACTCGGCTGGACCAATTTGCAACCTGTATTGACGGCATCTGCCCACAAAAGAGAGGAATATTTGAGTTAAGTGTTTGTCCCCAGTACCTGGAGCCACATGCGTTGCTTTAAGCAGGGCAATAACAATGGAATTCCTTAATGCGTAGTTTAAAATTACCCTCTGTTCTCCGATATGTCTGTGTTACATGGAGCCCTGGTGGCCGGAAAGGTTGATATATGGACCAAATTATCAAGGAAGAGATAAATAAATCTGTTCTTCCGCTTTTATGGGCATCTTTTTTGTCAGTGAGATGATAAAGCTCAGTAATCCTTTGTCAAACAAAGAATTAGAGGTGAGAGAGAAGCAAGAGGAGTGACCCATATGGATCGGGGAAAAAATAAAAACAGCGGCCTCTATTGATTTTTTTTTTTTTTTTTTACCTCGCTCTGTGAAGGTCATTGAAATCACTGGGTAATTGAAGTTCTTTTAATGGAGCCACTGAAATATTTTCAGTCAGATGAGAGGGTCCACAGGAACCAGCTCGAGCAGATAAACCCCCACTGCTGTCCATTGTGTGGATGTATTATCAAGGGAGGAGAAGATAAAATATATGGAACGGGATTAAACATTTACATCAATATAATATGACAAAATGCTGATTCAACCTCTCACACGAGTAACTCTGCGAATTCATTAATTTTCTCTGCTTGCTTAGTCCTTCACAAGGTCACGATAAATCTTCTGTTGAGTCAAGCAAAAGGAGTCTCCTTGTGTGGCTCAGTGGAGAATCATATTTAATGATAAGGTCTGATGTCTACTCTGCATCTCTTTTTATACCTCAAATCCACTGATTAGTTCAAACATGACTGATCTCAAGACATTTGACTCGAAATGACTAAAGACTCCTGGGAACTTTCCTTTAAAAGGTGACGTTTTAGTCTCAGTAAGTGTGGCCTTTATATCTTTTTTACTAAGCTTAATGTCGATAAAAAACAATTTACAAATATCAATGTAAAGTATCGTCTGCATAATAAAATTAAAGAACAAAAAATACGTTGTTGTTGTTGTTGTTGTTGTTGTTGTTGTTGTTGTCATAGTAATTAGAGTTGCACTCATATTCAAAACTAAATACTGAAGTTAATGTTAAAAGTATTAAAATCTTTTCTGAACCATAACAATAACTGATGGGGGAACAAAAAAAACTTAGACATCTGAAAATGATGAGATGCCATCAGCCCAGACGATTAAATATCACTGAACAGTTAACAACGTTTTGCATTTTATAGAACGATAATGTTTTAAATGTGAAATCTAACTATGAAAAGTGGCTATTGCCATCAAATAGCTGTGGTGCTGTAAAAGTTTTAATTATTTCCCTCTAAATTTTTGCTGTTCAAAGTACCATAAAATGAACATGAGAACAAAATTCTTCAATACTTTACCCCTCTGATCTCTAACATGCTGTTTTGATCTTTTTCATTAACTTTACATTTGCCATATAAACAAAGTCTATAATTGGCAGAAAAACAAATACAAAAATAACACAGGAACCTTTATAAGACCAAGACTTTATAAATCTTAAATTTAATTCTACAAAATATTATAATGGACCAGTTAATGAAAATAGTATTTCTTTGCTTTTGCAACCAGCTCAAAACTATTTGTCTGCCTTTGTAAATCTCTGAATACAACAGACAGTATGAATGAGATTCTGTGTGAAAGCCACACTGCCAGCTGTTTTTTTTAACATT
>JAPZDY010000026.1:19458338-19472743 GCA_029783645.1 Ctenochaetus hawaiiensis | reverse complement strand
TGATACTTTTATTAACCTGACGTCCTGCAGAGGAAGTCAACACAAGCCTCATTACGATTCCTACAAACATTAAGTAAGTTTGTTGTTGTTTATCCGCTTTGTTACACGCTGTGCACAGTTTCCGCTACTGGCAGAGCGCTCTGATTACTTATTGTAAAAAATATATATATATTCAGGACATTTTAAACTGTCTGTAAAGCTGAGACAACACGATTTTGACTACTACCACTATAACGATTACCCCTGATAATAATATTAATTACAATAAAGTCCTTTGGTGCGAAACTTTAAGAGTTTCCTCTCAGAGAACCTGGAAGGAACGGGTCACCAGAGAGCTGATTTTGGCTTGCTGCAGAACTATGAGAGCCCACCAACAACTACCCCTTTATCTGTGATCTTCCCCCAATCCCTCTGCCCTGCAGCAATCCCCTCAGCACCCAGCCAGGTGCATGTGACCCCTGAGGGCTGGCTGGCCAATGAACTCCACATGAACACTGAGACTCTAACATAGAAGTGGTTTTAACAATGGTTCAGTCAAAAAAGAGGAGAAAGAGGAGCAGTCCTGTGTCCTGCAAGAGATTAATCACCACAGTCATGGACTTCACAAGACCAAAAGTACCAGACTGGGGACAAAAAAACATCTTACAGGAGACATAATTTGTGCAACACACTCATCTGTGTATGACCTGTTTTAAAAATGTTGTGTTATAAAACTCTGAGACAGCTTATCCCAACATTTTTCCCTTTTTTAAATCAATATCTTGGGAATAAGTGCGAGTGCATTACTCCAGAGTACAAAGCAGGCAGTTGATTGATAGGTCCATCATGATGAAGCACACACCATCAAGTTGCTCTCTTTAAAAAATACACAATAAGAGACAGTGAGCCTTATGAGACTCTAAAAGGTTTGTCTGTTTGTTTGTTGTTGTTGTTTTTTTAGCTGTGAAAGGTCTTGTGGGGTATGCCTTGTTTGGATATTCCCAAATAGCTATCCATCCAAAGTCCTGACCAGCACTTTGGAATAAACTTAAAGTTGCAGGTATCAAAATAGCTTTGAGTTTCAGTCAGTTATGCAGAAAATAACACTGCTCCTCCACCTCCAAATTGTTCAGGGAAGTCCCACTTAAATTCCTGCCCCCCAGGATCACATCAGGATACATCTTCCACCGAAACTAGATGAATTAGAAATAAACAATATAAAGCATCACCTCCAGCTCACTAATGACTACCCATGATCCTCTTCTCCTTCCTCCACATATTCCACCAGGGAGAGGGAAAGTGATGTGGGGTGTGCCTGAAGTTTTCTGCTACCCTTATTGCTTTTGCTGCTGAAGACAATATTATTATCTCCAGCTGCAGGCCTCAGAGCACACAACTTGTAAATAATAAACCAAGCTGGACAGAAGCCTGTGAGGCCACTGCTAATCCTGGTATTATTCCACTTTTATTGTTGCTATTTGCTCATTATTTCTCATCTCCTCTGGCTGAAGACAGCCAGTTAAATTATTTTCACCCCATTGTTTTCTTCTGCCACAAAGGCCAAATTAGCATTAAGGACAAGCAACATTAAGAAATGCCTTTATTTCTTTTTAGACCTCCTTTCCTCAATCTCGACTCTTTTTGAGCCCACAAGGCATCACAAACTGTCACTTTGGGCGTTAGTAGACCCTAAAGTTGTGCACATAATTATGAATAATGTTTTTTATTACATTTTAATTTGCAACATCCCTCTATTTAGAGAGAATCAGAAAAAATGGTTGATAGTTATCCCTAGATTCAGCTATAACCCTGTTGCATCCTTGTGGAAGTTTTTAGAGAATGAGATCTACACAGTGCAAAACCAGATTGATGTTTTACTCAAAATCCAATTCGAGTAGTGAAAATCAGGCATCTGAGGGTGCTGTTTGAGTCTCCGGAGAGCTGCAGTATTCTGTATTTCCTGAGAATGGAATCGTTTCACCCAGGTTTGGCTTGGCAACAACCTTCTTATGGGAGGAAAGAGTCTGTCAAAGCCTGAGGGCAAAACTAGTTGTTCGCTTCAGTGTGCTTATTGTTGCTCCGAAGACACCTAAAGATATGCAGCTAATGAAATGGCTGTGAAGGCTCTCACTAAATGCAAAATTGCTTTCTGTGCCATAAGCATAATAATTCCAGCTCATAGCATGCCTAATAAAAGTTCTGCTGCAAAAAACATCTGCACTTAAAATTCAACAAAACCAGAGCCTTGCTATTTGCAACCTTTGCAGGTTTCCAACCAGAAACACTTGGTGCATCCTGTATCCCTGTATATCCCTTTGTTTCTGTTGCCTTTTCACTTTCCTGTAAGACAAAAAATTGAAATAATGTTTCATCTTTTTAAATACTCTAATGGGGAACTCGTCTCATTCACCAGTACAAGCTCTCTTTATAGGTTTTGGGAAGTTTCTAACACTGAAGCTCCAGATGGCTTGTTACACAGAACCATCTGACGTCCTCTGAAACTCTTTGGAAAAGGGCAGGCACTTCCAAAAATTTCTGGCAGGTGTTTGAATCAATCATATGTGTCCATTACTGTCTATCAGGGGCTAACTTTAACCAATCAGATCAACAAACCATATAATCTAGTAAGAGATCACAACCAGCTGAGCTACTTGATAAACCAAACTCTTGTTGAAGCAAGCTGGGGGGGAGTGAAAACATCTTTTTGATTGAGAGAAACCTTCAGTGCCTTTTTTTATCTTTCCTCCAGTAAATAAATACGTTACAGTTCTGGTTTATATGATGCTATAGCAGCATCTATGTTAACCTTTTAGGAGCTTCCGTCGTTGCTGTAACTACAACTCTCATCAGTAAAATCACTCTCATAGCTGCAGGTTTTTCCATATAGGATCCATATAGGATGCTGTGCATAGCTTGAAGCCTGACAAAATGGATTTACAAGATCACATGATCAAGCTGTTTTGCAAGGTTATGGGATTGAAGGTAATGGTCAATAAATGCACTCACTCCATATCATGAGATACACAGATAGCTTGTTACAATAACAACCAGGTAGGTTCTAATTGTAACCTTATATCCTTTAGTTTATGCATTTATATTTATCAGTCGGCCCAAATTCTTAAAGCCATGTTATCACAGCCAATACAGTCCAAAAGACTCCTGAGTTAAAGCACCATCTCTCGGCTGCTAATGGACTGAGGCCAAAGTGAGGTAAAAACTGTGGTAGAGGTCCCCACTCAGTGATCAGAGCTCCAGTAAAACAGCAATCCACAGCTCTGACTGGCTCCTTTGCACTCAGGGATATGATTCACAGTGAACATCAATTTCTTGTTGTTAAGTACAAAGCACACCTAAGGCCTAGTGCTCCTACTAACTGTATGACTGTGAAATAGTGTGCTGCCAACAAAGAGTATGCAAGCAAAACAAAAAAGATGATGCACTTGGTAAGTTTGTGTGTGCGCTTTGAGTTAATCAACTAGAAACCATGTTAAAAATTAAGCAGGACATGTTAGTGTTTGTGTGTTAACCTCTTGGAATATATTCTTTTGTTTTTCTTTTAAAAGGAGAACTGAAAAATAATAACAGAGCTACACAATGATAAAGAAAAAGAAATGTGTTTACGGAAAGCTTCTTTTAACTCACAGTCAGAATCATATGGGAATCACGCTTCAGTTCAGTCAGGGAATTTCAAGCTTACAAGAAAAGGCAACACTCTAAGGATTTTAAGTGTATAGAGTTTATCAAAATAATTAAATATTTATGAGGTTTGGATTTAATCTTTTTTGTGGTATTTTTGTCTCATGTAATTCAAGATTGCAAGTCAGCACTGTATGGGAAACCCATACACTCTGTGACCGCTGGACTCTGTATGAATGTAACAGGGAGCTGTGCTGAAAAATAAATGTGTTGAATTCGATTCCTTTTATCTCAGGGGCTTGAACAGTTAAAGCACAGTAGGTTTGTCTCATAAGCTGCAGAAAGAAATGAACAATATCACATAATTATGTTGTGTGGTGATTGATATGTTGAGGACTAGCATAGCACAAACACTGCCACAGTTTGTTGCTTAGTGAGAGAAGGCATGATAGCTGTGCTTTAAGCTACATGCTAACATCAGCATGCTAACAAGCTAATGCTAAACACATTTAATGTTTATACCATGTTTACCATCACAGTTTAGCGTGTTAGCAATGTTCACTGCTCACACTTAGAGCCACTTTCGTGTGTGGAGCAAATTTAAACAGAAAATGACAAAAATAAACCTCAGAGTGGCGCTAGAGGAACTGTCTTTAGATCATCATCTGGAAACTAAGAGTGTCCGTAACGAACCAGATGAGCAATTGTTACGTTTGTTTCTGATTTTCAGTCCTGATGCATGTTAGTCAGGGTATCTGTTTGACAGCATGTAGTCTCTTCCCAGAACAAGAGCTCATGTCTTGCTGGGTTTTGTTCCTGATAGCTAAGAGCAAAATGAAGCTACAGGGGGTTAACGCCAGCTGAGCAAAATAATGTCAACTGATTCACCACATCTTATATTTTGTTTTCACATATACTGAAGGTGGTACCATAATGAATCAATGGATACATCCTTCTCTGAAAGGCACAGAGTGGTGCTCTTGATGTAATGAAGAGGACATTTTTTCTGAGCAGAATTTAGACCTCTAAGTACCTACTAAGCATCAAAGGAAAGCCAACACATATCTTACTATATTCTATACAATGATCTTATCACTGAAACTGTAAATTGATTCTTAAGGAACAATACAACAACCACTGCTGTACATGCTGGCTGACCTTGAATGCAGAATGAATGACAGCTCCTTTTGTAACAAGCTATGTGACAGCATTTTTATCTTTATTTTTCCATTGTGAGAGATAAAGGAGACCAAGTTTATATACAACTCCCCACAGGGGTTGATATTGTAAACTGTCTTCCAGGCATCCTCACTGACAGCAAGAAAAACTGCGACATGCTGCCATAACAGTAGCATAAGAGATTTACTGCGTGTAATACAGCCTAGTGTCTTATTTATAAAAGAGGAGCGCTGCCATTTTACAGAAGACTCCCTGTCACAGCCGTACCTTTTGGAGAAAGACAGACTTCTGGCGAAGTGGCTGCACCTGTCACCTTCTTCAAAGGGTCTTCGTGCATCTTGTCTTACCTTTCCCCTCCCCCATTGTGAAGGAAGCACTGGCTGGCAGGTCTCCATTGATCTGTTCCAGAGCTGTGATAATTGGGCCATTAAGATCTCAAAAAGACACCCAGGATGTGGCAGAGATAGAGTCTGACAGTCTGCCAAGAGAAAGGACTTCCAACTCCTTGGCATTACTTGTTAGGATTTCTTTCGTATGCCATGAAATATGTGTAGGAGCAGCATGCTTTTTTTACTGTTTTTACTTGGATTTATCAAAGGTGGTAGAATGCATAAACAGTGGATGCACTAAGTCAGACACTTTCACGAGAAATCAGAATCACTTAAACTGTTCGCTAAACGTAGAAGTATCTACATAATTACATTTACAGTTTTTTTTTTTCCTTCATCACTAAGATGGGCCTAAAGAGTCTGGCATCCACATGGTTTTCATCATCTCCTTCTAAGCACAGCAGAAGTCTCCTGATGCAAACACATTCACACTTCTCCATTAGTTTAGATATTTCTGACACCCTTAATTTTTAGTTAACAGATCTTACAGAAATAACCTAAACTCTAGTGAACTGCCTGTGTTAATCAGAAACAAAACACATAGTTGATAGAAATTACTTGAATGCACCTGTGTGAAACTTTAATGTGCAATTTGTCAATAGAAAAACAGTCCTTATCCCTCCATGGAAGAGACCACCTTTGTGTTGTTGTGTGCATGCAGATTACAACACAGACTGTTCGTTGCATGTTCATAATGTCTTTGAGTGTTGGAGAAGTTTGAAAGCAAATTGTCATTTTTGACTGCACCTTTTTACTTTAAGCCCATGTGTGAATTTTTTGGGAAAATGTTACTTCTGAATGGACACATGAGTTCATGCCAGTGACAACTCAATGGGGTTATCAAAACTAAAGCCCTGCTTTCCTGAAAGATGTGCAGCTTTTAACGGTAAGAGAAGGCAGGTGCATTGCTGTTTACTGAACAGGCCCACTCAGTCTGATCCCATTCAAACAAACACTGATGCTTTTAACGTCTCGTACAGACGCACAAGGTATACTTTAGCATCTATATGAGATGCATGGCAAACATAGCAACTGCTTGACCCAATTTGGTTAAAAGGAAATCCCAAGAGGGGAAACAACAAAGACATATAGCAACACAAAGAGACACTAAATGATTACAATAATACTACCAAAGACGCATTACAAGAACAAAGACATAAAACAACCACAAAGTGACCAAAAAAAAAGCAAGAAGTTGCAAAACACCACAAATAGATGCTGAACAACCACAAACAGCCACAGAACAACTAAACTGAGACACAGAATGACACAAAAAGAGACTCTCCTCCAGTCTTGGCATCACGTCAGTGGACAGATGTTAAACCCGTCACTGCAAAGGTGGAATTTTCCATCAGACTGTGCTTAAGCAAACAAACACATTTGGTCAGTCTGGCTCAAATTTTCCCACAGACCAATTAAAAAACATGGAGATAATTTGGAAGAGGAATCAACAGCAACTGCCAACCCTGTGTCAGAGTCGTGATCAGGTTGCTTTCAGCTCCATTAACCATCTCCACTCTGGTGTCCTCCCCATCACATGCTCAAATACTTATCATCCAGCTGTAAAGTTCCTGTATCATAAAACCAAATGCTGCAAAGAGGCAAGATGTGAAAACTAGACAGAGTCAACAGAACAAAATGCAGCAATTCTGTATCGAGCATAAACAGAGTGAGTAGATTTTGTGTGTTTAAATCAAAAGAAATGGTGCAGCATGGACAGAAAGACTGGGCCAAACCTGGGATCACTGTGCATATTTAATGATGATCCATACACTTGTACATCCCTCCCAGACATAAGCAATATCTTTTTGCCCACGTACACATTTCTTATTAGTAATGTTTTCTCTGAAATTTGGAGGAAACTCTGGTTTGTTACAGTTTTGGTCATCATTTGTAAAAGTTATGATGACATTAAAATCACCAAAGTAATTACAGAAATCTAAATCAATGGTGAGGCCATTACAATAAAGTCATAAATGACTGACTGTGCCAGACGGATTGTAAACAAGTCAACAATTCAACTGAGTTCATCCCAACAATTCACTCTTTGTTCGATGGAAAAACCCAGAGTGAGTGCACACAAAATGTCGGAGTTAATCCCCCATTAGAAAACTTTCTGCATGCATAACTAAGGTCGGTGCAGCAGGTCAGATCTGAAAAAGGAAGCAAGTAAATAAGCTGTGATTGATGTTTACAGTATGGGCATTAAGTTTGTTATGGTTAAATGTTTTGTTGTCTTTTAAATGCAATTTTAATACCTGTAATGTAATATCTTTAATGTATCTGTTTGACCTTGCAAACACTGTCTGTACGGTGCGATAAAAATAAACTTGCCTTGCCTTACTAAGTTTATTATGAAGTTTATGTCCTTACATGTAACGTAAGCGATGATTTATTTCTGCTGTGGGGCCTCTTAGTCACAGTCTCTCCCACTTTATTCAGGTGAAATAACACACTTGCACATTTACTGAAGAGTTTCCTGTGAAAACACAATATTGCCACTGAATCACATCGCACACCTGACCCATACTGTGATTAATAAGCTTGTTACAGTTTCTAATCAATTAATCATCGGAGCCTTGTTTTAAGACTCAACACACTGTTTACAGAGCTTGCACTGAGTTACAAGTGGTTTTCTGACAATGACATATTTCTTTTCTGAAATTGTTCAAACAAAGCCATTAATACTGAACAAAAAGCGTTTATAAAAGAAAACAATATTTCACAGAAACTTCACAGATGGAGCTACACAATGGCTGCATAAGAATTTTGAAAAAATAAGGTTTTATGTCTTAAAATCAACAAATTTTTTTTTGGACATCAGTCAGAAAAGAACATTAAATGGAGATTTTGCTGAAGGCTTCTATCATTGTTGAAGATGATGTTGCTGCTTTTTTGTAACTGAAAGGATTTTGTGGATGCTTTACTCATTTCATTGTGCTGCAATGCCCTGATGCTTTTTACAAGCCTTAACCGCCCCTTTCTTACAACTATATTTTGGCAGATCATCTTCAAGTATACAAAGAGGATTGCTTTTCCATCAGAGTGATGACACTTGGCAAAGAAAGCAGTCGAAGCAGCGGTTTGGCCCTTCAAACCAAATCCCAGAAAACACAGATGGGTTGAAGGTTTGACCAGATTTTATGTATTTTATTTCTGACAGAATCAGGTAATGGACTCTTCTTTTTTCAGAGCAGAAAACATGATGCCATATTCTGAAAAATAAGAAAAACAGGATTAAGTTCCTGCACACTGAGTAATTATTCCATTATTTAGTCTCTATGCTGAACTTACTTACAATTACACAGATAAGAATCATGAAATAAACAGACAAATTATAGGTGTTGAGTGTTAAATTGAGTGTTTATCTCAAGCTGTGCTTTAACCTTTGTTGGTAAAGAAAAAAACAATAGTGCTGATTAAATCGACAACAGCTCTCAGCAAACGTAATAAATCATAAATAATGTCATCCAAAAAAGCTTTATATTGCTGTACAAATTTTACAGTTTGAAAGTAAAAATCGAGACACAGCTGAAATGATTTAGGTTTAACAAACAAAATAATAGGAGAGACTCTGTGTGTGTGTGTGTGTGTGTGCGTGTGTGTAGGTGTGTGGTTTTTGTGTGTATAGAAGACTAATGTTACAATAGTGCTAAAGCCACAAATGGAAGTTTTTTATTTCCTTCTATTTTTTATTTTCTTCACTCTCTCTCCAAATGGATTTTTGGTTTCAGCTGTTAGTATAAGGCAGTTTCCTCAAGTATGTGTATACACTTTATACTTTTGACCTTGAAGAAGAAGATGAAGAAGAAGACAAGTTTGGAGGAAAATGAGTGTATTTATCACTGTTAAACAACCAACTAAAACCCTCAGGTAATATACAGTAAATACTGTGAAAAAATACTGTGACCTAAGCTAAAAGAAAACTGAAGGCTGACGATTGGATGGATGCACTGTTTCTTGCACTGGCTGTGAATTTTGGCATTGATGTCCAATATGGACATGATTTCAAGAATTCAGGCCAACTCAACTTCGACTAGCAGGCTGAGATGTGCTGCCTATATTTCTGCATCCATCCACACCCTCAGGCTACTTTTGCTTTGATATATGACCGTCTTATTACTCCCCGCAGGGTCACTGAACGTTTCCTTTGAACATAAATTGCTGATGCACAATAGCTGCATATAATGTGTTCTATCATTACTTGTAGTCACTCACACATAATGTGGTGTTGAAAAGATTGTTCACCAGCATGTAAGTGATACATTTGGGCATTTTCTTGGTGACATTTTGACAGATTTGATGTAGTACGAGTCTTAATAACAATAATCTTCCTCTTTGAAAGTAACACAAATGTTTGTCTCCTTAAGCAACAGATGCATGAACATGTTGAAAATAATATTTTAGTACATATAAGGAGAGAGTTAAGAGCACAGCTGGCTCATGATGCTATCACTTAAAGGCAGAAGGTTAAAAATGTTGCCCTCAGAAAAAAAACTCCAGATGAGCTGATCATTGTCCAGATCATTTTCTTTTCATGACAGGATCAATGTTAGTGAATTAATCCCTCCAGCCACCATATGTTTTAAATGCTGCAGCGTCACTTCTGAGAGTCACATCGCTTTGAAACTGCACACCAGTGATCTTTAAATATTAAGATACAAATCTGTGCAAGGTATCCAACTGTCACACGACAGACATCATAAAATTTAATGTGATGATCATTGTCTAACTTTGCAAACATTAAAGTCTGTCTAGATTGTGTTCACAGTTCTTACTAAAGAAACATGATCACATAATAGTTAAAACTCCAAATTACTGAAATCTTATGCAGGGCCTATTGTCTTATCACTAAGCATTTGAATAAGCTTTATTAAATTTATTCAGATATTTATATTTACATGTGTGTGGGTAAATTTAGTGTTTCTAATTGGCCGGTCCTCTTGTATTATTCTGTTTATAATCATGTCTTCTATCCATTTAATCTCAGCTTCATTTGTAAAGAGCCATTGAAGCTCAACAGGAAAAAAAACCTGCAATGAACAAAAGATGCAAATCCGACTGAACATCTCCCCAGATTGTTTCTTCATGGTATGTTTCACCGTGAAGTAATGTAGTCTTTTCATGGTGTGAGGAGTGGATATTTATATGCTAGCCCTTGTCCTGGCTGTATGGTAATTGAGGGGTAGGCTTTCATTGGAGGGCTCCTATCACTATAGTGAAGAGACCTGGCAGGCGTCAGCACACAGGGAGACCAGAAGAGCCAAACCGTTTGCCGTGCCAAGCATTTTACATCACTGCGAATTCCATCATTGATGTGCCGCAGGCAGACAGCATGGAAAATATCAGCCATAAAAATAATTAGCTAAACGTGTTCTGACCAGCCACCTACAAACGATCTTGCTGCTTGTGTTTGTCCATCTAAATCTTTTACAAGTAATTGATTTAGTTTCAAAATTTCTGATGTTTAACCATCTTCCTGCTCCTCTTTGTTTCATTGCAGGAAGGAAGACGGCATTTCTAAACACATGGTGAGAAGATCTTCTAAGGCTCTGCACTAATAATCTTTTCATCTATTAGCTCTCCAGCATACTGAGGATCTTGCAGTGTCCTATCACAATATATATGCATGTGTGGTTTATGTATTTAGAGCATTCTCGCTGAGCCTCACAAGCCAAATAGCAGGCCATCACAAGTAGCACTCTGTTAATTAAAGTCCAGTGGAAAATAATTAATTTAGCAAGGTTGAAGTTACATAACGTACCCAGTAGAATAAACTGTGCAACAGAGTTTGCAGCAAAATTATGAAAGAGACTAAAAGTATACAGACTATAACCAGCCCTTATTTGGAGATTATATTGTCTCTGATCTTTAATTTTAACAGTTTTAGTTTTCAATCCTTATTACTGGAGCCAAATGATGTGACAGTGTTTCATGTCACAGACTGTAAAAGTCTATGAGCTGTTAGCGCATCAACCAAAAAGTAATGTTCCCTTCTCTGTCTGAATTTAATCCTTATAAAGAGATCTACAAAAAAGGTAAAATCTCCAATATTTCTCAAATGTTAAAAGGTAAATGGACTGTTTTTATACAGCGCTTTTATATTCTGTTGACCACTTCAAAAGAGCTTAACACTGAAAGTCAACAATTACCCATTCACACACACATTAACATGCAGACTTGAGGAGCAGGGAATCGAACCAACAACCAACAAAAGTTAACACCAATCTGAGAATGACACTAAAAACTTATTTGCAGCAGCTTTATATATTTTAAATCATCATCTGGGCCTTTAAGAGTCCCATTTCGTACACTTGGAAGCGTTGACTGAGACAGTAAGAAGGTTGTCTAGGAAAAAAAACATGCATTAGAAACAAAATGTCGAATATTCTTGCCCTCATGCTTGTTTTTATGTAAACGGCATATTTTGTTTCAGCAGCATTGCCTATGAGCCTCTCGGGCTAACTGACATCAAGTAACACTACGTGAGATCACTTCAACCTGGAGGAGGCGGTTTGAACACACACAGTGAATAAAAAACCCTCCACCTCTATCTCGGCTGCCTTGTATCGCTGCACTAAGCTCCTCCTGCCAAACCTCGCAGACTCAAAGGAGCCTGACCGTTACACCGTGACACCTCACGCCTCACATGGCTCGCTCTCCACAGCGTGAGTCTTGCCAAGTACCGGTACTTCTCGTCGCGACTTATCTTCTCCAGCTTCACAGGCCTCAGAACTGCAATGCTGTCGACCAGGATGGTCCAGGCATCGTTTCTGACTGCCTCAGCAGCGCTCTGTGAGGGGCAGGGAACAGAGGAGGACCTGACCTTTCCTGGAGGTTTTATTATCCTACTGGACTGTCACACTGACCTCAAATAACGGGGAAAAAGAAGTTGGATGTACTAAAATCTGCCAAAATCTGCACAGCTAGTACAACACACATGCACACCGACTCCTCGAAACAGGTTGAAATCACCTGTGAGATTAATGCCAAAAAAAGCTTAATGATGAAAAATAGGGAGTAAATTTTAATTTATTCTCAGCAACCCCCCAAATATAATAATGATTTAAGTTGTGTTGTTTGAAAAACGCATAAAGTGTACCGGCTATCTCTGAATTTACCATCTATCTTGTTTTGGACACACAACATTGACTTTTAGAGGTTATTGGCTGGTGCTCTGTGGCTAGCCTGTTTGCATTGTACATGTCATGCTAATGCATCAGCTGATGCACTGATGCAAACTATTTCCAGATCTAAAGTGGACGCAGGGCCACTCATTTTAATACAGTTTGGCCATATTGTATATTTACAGTACAGTTTTGCACAGTTTGTATCTGTAGGTGCAGTAAGAAGTTGGCTGTGCTGAACCACTTTTATAATTTCACAATGACCTTAAAGACGATGTCTGTTTTTCCATGGATGGATATATAGAGATAGTCTTCTCACTGAAACAGCCAGTGTCAGATAAGAAAATGATATTATTATCTGTACGCTGTATGGAAAATTTACTGCTGAATATATTTTGCATACATGTCAAAGTGTAATTAAAGTTTTTTAAAAAAAAAAAAACAATTTAAATAACTTCTCACTTCCTTTACAACAAACTGGAGCTCTACATATTTCAGCTTTGCTTTCAAAGGGACCACAGGTGTCAGCATCCATGATCTGCATGACCTTTCGCTGAGTCACTCCTGCTGCACACTGGCCAACACCCACAAAGTCCTTCCAAGCTCTTAGTCATGTCCCTGTTTTGGCTGCACTGAGATGCAGAAACCTGTTTCTGTTTTTTTTTTATCACTCTTTGAGGCACACGGATATGACCTTTTTGATGTCTGCTTATAAAGGACAGAAACTTTATTCAAAATGAAGAATATGTCACGGCAACCTTGACAAAAGATCTTTCTTTCACATATATTTTTATCTTGTACTTCCATTCATTGTAATCTGCTGATAAGAGGCAGTAGTTTAAGATGTAAAGATTAGATTTTAAAGAAGTACAGTACAAGTACTTTATATCTGGTATTATTTTTATCACATAACACAAGCACAAATTTGTGTGTGCCGTGACCGTCACACCCATTAATTCAAAAGAGATAAATATATATGACGATTTGATCTCAGCACATCCATCTGAAATAATCTTCTTAAAATCGCCTCTCAGAGACTCAAATTAGTTTACGTCGAGAGTGTGTACACCTCTCAGAAGGCGAAATCCAAGGTGAACCGTCCTCAACGTGTAGTGTGGCGCTCCAACACAGCTCTTGATTAAGTGAGTCAATTGGCCCACGGAGGACACTTTTCTCCTATTGACCCCGCTGATGTGTCATCAGCAATAATCTCAGCGAGCGTTTGATAGGAAGTGCTCCTTTCATCGAGCTAAGGCACTGATCTCTACTCCCTGACAACCTCATCTCCCATGCTTCAGGAAAATTGCCAGATGATTTTAAATGAGGGCCAGCTGACACCCTTCAGTAAGTGTAGATGAACCGAACGGCGAGGTGTCATTCAAAGGAAGCTATCAGCAGGAGTTGAGCACAAAGTAGGGAACTGTCTGTCCGTCTGTCTGTCTGTCTGTCTGTGTATGTGCCTGTATCACAAAGTGAGTTTAGCTCAGTCAGACTCTCTTTGTTTCGGTTATCTAGGCTTCTTGAAAGTGAGCGTTGATGATACGGCTGAGGCTGGTTATAAAAAGTGGCTGCATTATGTGCGAGCTGCGAGTGTGCTCTCATGTTTATCAAAAACACACTGAGGTCTGTGACCAAAATTAAAACCACTCACGCAGCTGTGCTGAGCGTCAGCAGAGATGAGAAAGAAAGCCTTCATGTTTGCTGTTCCAGCCACTTAGACTACGTCGGCAAGAGGGATTTAAAGTAATGAATCTGATATTTATGCAAGAGCTCATGACTTTTGTAAAACAACTCCGGTCTTAATTGTCTCTGATCTTCACACATGCTTAGCCTTATTTTGATATTATCTGTTTTTGTATGTTTTTCTTTTGTTCATTTCCTGAATTTTTTATATTGTTTTTTTCTGCATCCTTCATGTTGCCACCTTGACCTTGTCTCTATTTCATAATTAGCTCCCAAAGTCAACAGACTTTACTCTTTAAATAAGAAAGAAATCAGTATCACAGGATCTTGCTGTATCAAAAACCAGATTAAATTATCATAAACTACATATAAATAAAATGGTACAAACAAAAAAAAATGGTAATTTGAATAT
>JAPZDY010000026.1:19433469-19445389 GCA_029783645.1 Ctenochaetus hawaiiensis | reverse complement strand
GAGTAGCCTTTCTGCGTAATGGAAGATAATAACTGCTTTCTGGCTGAAAAATGGTACTTTGCTGGCATGTTGGGTCTAATTGCTACAGAAATAGGTGACACGTTGTTGGCAGGAGGTGATCTGGACATTTTTAATAACTCACTTTAAATGGTATGGTATAGTGAGTGTTGTATGCTAATCAGCTGATTACTGTCAAATCAGCCATTCCAATCACTCTGCTTTTACAGCAGGTCACTATAAAATAGGAAACTCATTTACCCTCAAGCCATTTGAGAGAAAAAGGTGGCAGGAGATGGAAATGAATTCAGGGGAAGGGTATATGGAAGCACATTCAATATTTATATCTTTAGAGTAATACCACATGAACACACACCGCCGAACATGCTACGCGGCTAACTTACACAGCAGGAGAAGTCATCAGGGTTATCATGGATGTCATTATGTCCTCTTACAAAGGAAGTTCTCAGTGTGTCCCTTTGATTAAAATACCAGGAGAACTTGCTGTGTGTTGGATCACGAAGGATATTGTATGATATAATTAGCACCTCTGATGCTTTTGATTGCATTACTGAGGAATTTTTTAAGAATGAATATCCTATTAAAGGGTTGACATTATTATAGAATCTTATTAAATTTTATTAAGAATCCTTGCTGGTCCTGCATACTTTTTTTTCATCACTGTCTTGATGCAAATGTTTATGTGCAGGAGAGAAACCAGATTTTTAACCTGAAAAACAGCACCCCTGCTGTTTTCAGGCTGATATGACCATTTTTATCAACAGATGATTAACAATGCTGACGTGTGTACAGTCCCGGTACCCTGTGTTTGTACCTTGAACAAATATATATATTTATGTATGGATATTGATTCTAATAAGAGTAGAAGCTCACCGTGCTTACACACAATGCTATTGATTTGGCTGAATGCGCAAAGCACACTGGCCTATCAGTTTTCAGTCAGTAAAAGAAAGTCTAGAGCAAAGATACAACACTGAATTGATCAGTGCAGGTTTAAGTCCTGCTATTATTGCATTTCTTGCTATAACTGTTGTATTCATAACATAAACATTGCATTACTTAATTTTATTGACTTACATTTTAGTATTACGTTACTCAGCATTTGGTTATTTTGATACTGTTTGTTTTATAAATCTACTTAACCCTGTCATGATTGTGTGTTGTAAGTTCAATAAAATACTGTATTTCCTAAATTAAATATTTCTATTAGACATAAAGACACCTTCCAACAGAGATATACACTAATTATTACTCTGCAAATAAACATGTTACATGAATTACTAGTAATCTAAGTTGAATCTAAGATTTTTGAGAAAATTTAACACTATTATGAGATATTTTGAAAGGATAATAGATATGTCATACATGTATTTCTTAGATTTGTGTGTCCTAAAGTGGCAGCATGTTGCAGTCAGGGGACCATAAGAGGTTTTTAGTGTTACCAACCAAAGTAACATAATTTTCTAATGCCCCTTAAATGGAAATGATCATGCAAAATGATGATTGTTCAGTTAAGTATGACTGCCCACATCATTGCCTACTGCCTGCACTGGGCACACTGTTAAATAATTCTGCACAAAAGTTAAATAATTCTGTACCAAAAGTAAGATCATATCAGATGAGGTGCTTGGAACAACCGCTAATGAAATGGGGGGTCTTTAGTCTAATGTGCATCTAAATGGGTTTCCTTGATGTGAAAACATTTGGCAATTCCTCATTTAGACAATGAGCAATATTGCCACTGAAGCAGTAAAACTGTACCGCACAGCTGAAAATGTGACAATTTGCAACCCAAAAGCTGGAACAAAAGTTGGGCTTTTGATGGAGCCGGTCTTTTCTGGCACTCACCAGTTGGATGCCGTCTTGCACATTGCATCCACTAACCTTTCAGGGGTCTAAATTGCCAGTGGAAATGGCGTGAGAGCTGACAGAGGGGCCGGAGTTTGAGCAGATGAGACATAAATGTGATTGGGAACTTGATCAAAAGCAACAGAGATCCACAGTGGAAAGGAAGCGCTGCTCGTTCATATTGCTTCAGGCTGAAAGGCAGAGGATGTGATTTTCTTTTCAGTTTACTGATGGGTTTGAAGGAATCAAAGCCTGATGTAAACTTTTGTTACTATAGACCCTCTATTAAAATGTCTCACAGAGATGTTTGTGAGGCATCAAGTTAGACCGAGGCAAGACAATTTTTTTTTACTTACTTAATAAATCTATACACACCGTGGAGAGCAAAAAGAGAAGTTATTTTTGTTCAGCAACTCATTAAAACATGCTTGAGGCGATATGATCGTATCACATGTTTTTGAGGGGAGGAGTGTGAGTGTTGCATGCTCAAAATTAGGCCATCCAATCCTGTGAGGAATCTATGAGTGACGTTATTTAATCGAATGAAGAGTGAATTGTGAAATAAAAAATGAAATCCACTTCTGAGAGAAGATATTGTTTCTTTTACACATAATTAGGGTGGGAACTGTTCGACTGATACCTTCTTAGTGGCAGTAATTTGACACTTATCATCCCAACCAAAGGAGAGACAACCTCAGCACATGAGGCAGAAAACACAGTTTTGCTGTTTGTATGAAGATGGTTTTTGATCTTTTATATAATAATAAAAAGTGAAGGTTTTGCTTTTTTTAAGATAGTTTGATGATTTAGGTCATTACAACGCAAAACACTGCAGATATTTACTCTTTTGACACACAATTCAGTCCGAAGACATAATTTATTTACATTTACAGTGAAAATAAACATATTGTATAAACTGGCTTTATTGTCATTTCACATTGGACATCAAAGTTTACCCTGCACATTCAAATGTTGGCTGACCCATGCTAGTAGGTAAAACTCATATCAACCATCTGGGTGCAGATAGCAGTCTGTCAGTCTGACGATGAGCACCTGGAAATGTGTAAGTAAGTAAAACTAACATTGCAGCATTTATTGAGAAAGTAAACAAATGATAAAGTATATAAGGACATTGTTTACTTGCAGTTCTTAGCTGGTCTGAATGAGAACATTAAATAGCTTTCACATAGCATTTTAATTTATTAGTCTGAAAAGTTATCGAGATGCCTTAAAGTTTATTCATCTAGCTCAAAAGTTATGTTGTACATAAATGACACTACAATGGCAACATGGTGATATTTTATACTTGGCTATCGTTATAAAAATATATACATAATTAGGTCTTAACATACTGAGGAAATACAAAGTCTTCCTTGCTGCTCATCACAGAAAATTGCTGAAAACATCACAGGGTTTGTGCACAGTAAACATGAGCTTTAGGTTGTACCAAGAGAAAATACTTTGCTTGGATTCCAGCCCATTAATATACCTTGAAGCCAGCATCAGCACATGAAGCACCATGTAAAATCTGCCCATGCTGACATGTGTCATGATCATAAAACAGTTTCTTTCAAAATGTGCTTAAAGGGTTTCACCATGAAAACGAAAGCCCCAAGATGAATTTAAGCTGTTCAGGAAACATCATTAACTCCTTCCATCTGTAGAGGTGAATAAATGTAACATAAAACTATAGTTTATTATCTGTTAAATTATCCTCATATTTTCCGTGCTGTATGGGTTGTTGGTTGTAAACACTGAGACAAGCTATTTATTGATCATTTCAGTGGACCAATATATGTGAAAAAGTGTGATGTTTGCAGTACCTCGGCCAATTAAAGTGGAAGATTGCAGTAATCTTACAAAATGTCAAGATCCTCACAAACTGGCGTTGGTTAAATTGCAGCATTTCTCCAGAAAAATAATAAAAATGTTGATTATTTTGCGCTATACAAAGGAAATGATTAGGCTGCATGCATGCAAATGAACAGAATGTGACCAAGATATGTGGACAGAAGACTTTAAAGCTAAAAATGACTGAATGCTCTTTGGCAGACAGTTTTTAATGTTGTCACTTTTATCTTGACATTTCTGTGCTGCATCTTTCTCACTCATTGACTGTCCTACCTTTCCAGTGACTCCACTTGATGTAAAAAAAAAAGTAGCTGCCGTTGCTTTTTAGTCAACCTCTTGCGTAAATGTCTATATGCTCTGATATTTTGTCTGCAGGAGAACATTGAGCTATTTTAGTAATGTTTTCCTAAAATACCTGATGAGATGGGCGGTTGACTGAGTGAGTGGGCACTTGATAGAGCAGAGAGGGGCTGAAAGCCGGCAGTATGTGCGTGTGAGTGAAGGAGGAGTTGCCCTTGTGCTCAAAGTGGGGTAATAAGAGCGTGTGCTTAGTCTTGCCTCACTCTAACAAAGGATATTATTAACTGAGCTTACACTTCAAGTGAAGCATGTTACTCTGCCACTGTAATTTGTGAAGTAAGAGTCCACCGACCTTTGGATTTTTTGTTATCAGAGACTGATCGCTGCATAAAAGATGCAAGCAAGCGCGTCTTAAAAGAGACTTGACGGAGCACAAATCAGTCAGAGGTTGCTGAGTTTCGTGGCGGCCTGGAGGGGGGGTCTCATTGGGTGCTGTGCATGTTATGACAGTCCAAGGGTTTTTTTTCATATCTTGACAAATGGAGTTGTTTACATCAGACACAGCATACAGAGGACATGGCACCATCAAGACAGATGGCCTTCATTTTTCCACACGTTCCCTCTCATCTCCCTAATAGAAGCGGAGCAGGCTGTCAGACGAGATGTCGAGGAGGCTTTCATTTACATCCTGGATAAGGATCAATAACCTCTCTATTTAGAAATCAATCATTCCTTGTCAGCAAGGCTGAATTGTGTGATTGTTAGAGGTGTGTTACGATTGATAGCGTGTCTTTTCAAGTGACTGACAAATATGAGATGTCAAATGAGGCAACATAAGAGAGGAGTTTGTCATAGGTTTTTATCATTTTTGTTGTTGAATCTGTAGTTTATAAAATTTATTTTAGGCAAAATATATATTATTTAGCCAAAAAAAAAGTGCCAGATGGATGGAAAACTTTCAAACAGTTCAATTTTGGAGTACAGAACCTTTTTTTTTAACCTTTGATACACTCGGTGCTTTTACAGAGGGACTGGGACCTTGTTCACTGTGGAATTGACAGGATATTTTCTGAGACAAACAGGTCACCAGAGTATAACAGACAGGGTCCCATCAAACCATCTGTGAGAGACCAACAGTCGCACGCTGTATCTTGGGAATAATACAGAGATGACATCTCTTCATATCACTGAGGTCCAGGTTACCTGCCGAAGCTGCAGAAGTCTGTTCGCCTTGCAGCAGCTCAGAGGAACAAGACTGCTTGGTTAGTGTTTGTTAGGCAATAAGAGTAGGTGGACGCTCAATAAACTGAGCTGAGGTCACCATCAATCTCTCACCCAAAGGGAGAGATGTCCTCTGGCTGAGGATGATGAATGGTGGCCACTGCAGGAGAGGAAACTGTGATATTATTTGGCATTGTCTGAAGCCCTTTGTAACTCCACATCAGAGACAAGTTTCAGTATGTTCACAAGCCTGCAGGCACTGCTGCGAAATCCTCAATGTCTGTTGTGCAGCTTATGCAATGGGATTTTTGTGTTTAAATGTTCGTGCATCAGAGCACGGAGAGGAAATTAACTTCAGAAGGTGAAGTTTTTTTTGATGCACACGTAAATTAGATTACATAATCTGGCCTTGGACACATTCAGGGTTAAACTCTCCTTTCATATTATAATAATTTGGCTCATACAAGGACATGTTTTTTTTTAATACTTTGGAATTCATTCAACACAAACTTTGTTTTACAAGATGAATCTGCAGTGCAAAGTACAGCATAACCACCGCACTGACTGTCACTCACAAATGAACCATCTATTATGAGGCGGCGGGAGGGGGGCGAGGAAGCCATCCCTTTGCATTTTGGAGGAAGCCGTCTTGAGGGGAATCACAGTGAGATGGAGAAAAATGACCCTTCATCTTTGACGGCAATGAGAGAGAAGGAGAGCTGACAGTTATCCAAACAGCTTTACGTGCCGATCCGCAGCTCAGAATCAGTCACGCAGGCGCTGTGTGTGTGTGTGCGTGTGTGTGTGGTGTACTGAGAGGACGGTGACCCCTGCCAACAGGGTTCCCAGAAAAGAGACTGTCAAAGAAAAGAGACACTTTACACTTAAATGATGTCTGACTGCTTCTGAGGGTCAAGTGCTCACGGCATGCAAGCATGCAATTTCATTTTCTCTAATAACTGAAAATACTGGCCTGCATTGATTTCAGCATCTCTATGGCAGCAGCTGCTGGTGTAAAGTTACCCTTTGATTTGAAGAGATACAGATGAGAAAACATGAACCCTTTTAGGGAGAATCCAGCTCAGTGCTACAGAATCCAAATTTTCAGTGTAAAAGTGCTATAAACGCCTACAAAAAGAGACACTCGAGCATTTTGTTTCAAGAAACAAACCGTCACTCATTCACTCGTCTCTTGTCCAGTGTGTGATTGGCTCTGCTTCTTACATAAATTGTCTCAGTAAATGTAATGAACTCAACTTTGTAACACTGGTATCAAAAGCTATTAAATGAAAAGGCTGATTTTCCTTTGAGTACTCTAAATCTAAATCTAATTTTCATCAAGCTCAACTGTTGTCAAATCTACAGACTCCAATATGAAGTCGTGCAGCAAAAATTATCCATCACTTACAGAGCGTAGATTTGTATTTGTGTCTCAGTTTCCCTCTTAAATAAGCTTGCAGTCGAGTTTTCCAACAGTCAGCTTTTTGCTGCCAAGAGTAATATGACTGCACTTACAAGACTGTAATTTTAATTTAATCTACAAACTGTTTGACATTAGATAACCATAATCCTTAAACAATAAAATTTGTCAGAGGTTTGCAAGATTTTACAGCAGAGACAGAACATAATTAATTAAAAAATCGTTTCTCATGGAAAATGATGTATGTTTATGCAAATATAAAGATGTTATCGACATAAGTGTTAAAACAGTGACTAAATGAAATGTAAAAGACAGAAAAACAGATGTGACAGTCATAAGTCAAGCCAAGCATAAGCAAAGAAACATACTTAAGATTAATTCATTAACACTGGAGACTTTTGCTGCTGTGGCTCGATTTGTCTGTTACATTGAGATTAACTGCTCATGGATTAGCTCACATTAGATACATTTTGCTGGGTAGCTTTCATCATCTGTAAATTATAAAAGCATATGAAAATGATGAAGCATCACATATCTGTCATCGTATTCAATGACATCATCACCCCAATACAAAAATGATCGCACAGCGAAAATTTACCATTTTTTGAAATCGTCATCTGCTCCCCTCATCCATCCAACACAACGCATAAATTCCTGTTATTTGTGCAAATTTGTACACAATTTGATGTCAGCATTGTGAACAAAGTGTTGAACTACTTGGTACACTCCTAATAAAAAGTGAGCAAGAGTATAATAACTAAAAATGCAGGAAAATGAAGAAGAGAAACCTCAGGAATAGATAAAGGACCTTTGCATCAGTTGATCTTTGACCCATGAATTTATTTTTTTGAAACATTATTTTTTTATTGTGCTTTCAAATAGAAATAATAAGGATGTAGAAAATATGTATATGAATACTTCATCTTTTGTTATAATGACACATTTTATTGCTCCCAAACATGCCAGGAAGTTGCCTTGTAAGACAGTTAGCTGCTGTTTCAGAAGCCCTGAGATAAAAAATACAACCTGCTTATCCCAGGTCTCCACCTCTTCCTTTCCCTCCTCCTTTTAAAAAAAAGAAACCTCTTCATGTGCTCGTGTACACCAACCCAAGATGAGTTAACCCCAGGAAATGGAAGTGCAGCCCGTGAAATGTACAAAACTCAACCAATCACAGCTTTATTCTCACTTTTGAATGCCGTTAAGAGGATTCAATACAGAAAATGCCCCCAAAGGTCAAGCCCATAATTACACTCCTTTTACCTAAGTGAAGTGCATGTCACAAATCCAATCATCATGTGAATGAGGGATACCCAATCTCCAAGTGAAATGAGTTGGTTTTAGAACTATGCTCTTGCATTATTGCACTTGCATTTTCCACAGCGAGGCACGAAGGACCCTCAGTGACCAGAGTCTCAGCCAAACCATAATTGATATCAGTCTCTTGGTGGTGTTTACCAGCAGGATTCAAAGAAGTGGCTGAATAATGATGTGTGTTTTTATAGATGTATTCGCTGCATTCATCGTGTGTCACCTTACTGTACAACACAGACACGTCTGTTTTATCTCCAGGGTCGAATTACAAACTCAAAAAAAACCTCTCTGCCTTGATTTCTGGTTTATTTGCTTCTGCAGCTTCCTCACATTTCTGCCTCTATGGGAAAAAGAGGTAGACTAAATGCTTTATGCGATATAGTGAGTGTGAATTTTCCCCCTGCAGTAAAAAATCTGGTGCCACAGAACTTTTCTTGTTGTTGCAATGATTTTCAGTGGGATGCCACTGTGGTCAAATGATTAGCTGGCATGTGGGATTGGCAGCAAAAAGTTTTTTCTCAACATTCACTCCTGAGGGAATGCCTTTCTCAGGCAACAAGTCAAAAACCTTCCAACCTCTCAAAAGAATAACGATCCCATGGGACAGCCAGCAGCTTCCTGTTAAGAGTTTGTTTGTATTGTTATTCCTTACACAGCGAAGTCTGGCTTTAAAACAGTGTTTTTTCCACCGAGCACAACATAGTTGGATTTATTTTTAGGTACACAGACGCACAATGGTGGCACTTAGAAATATGAACGGTACTGTAAATGAACCAGCACACGCTCAGTGTTCACTCAGAGGACGTGATAACAGCACTGAATATTGATTTAGAACAGAAAGTTCAGCCATCAGATGAATGAAATTTGTCGGACAGATTTAAGGCAAAGATGAATCAGCCCAAATGTCAACATACTTTGGTGGTAATTGTTTATTTCCCTCCTCTCTTACTGAGTGCACATGTCATTTACCTCAGAAAACTTATGTTTAATCAAAATAATTAGGATATTTCACTTCTTTAAAAATGTACCTTTTGCAAATGCATTGTATTGAATAAAAGAGGAACCAGAGCAAACTGTGACATAGTCAAACTAGAGGCATCTCTATGGTAAACTACTCATTGTTAATGCTTAAGTCTGCGGCAAGGCCCGTGCTTGTTTAAATGAAGTGACTGCTGTTGTCAGATTTTGAGGGGCAGAAAAAAGTTTGAACTCCTGCAGATAACAAATTAGTCACTTGCTTTTCTTTCTTCTCAAAGCAGTAAAACATAATTCAGTCTGTATCTGCATGTGTCATTGTATGAAGTTGTGAGAACAAAGTCACGTTTCTCTCGGGGCTCCACCATGAAAAATTTGCTCAGCAGAGCAGATTGTGCCGTGGCTCCATTCTGGTGACAATAGCAAACACCCTCCTTATGAAAATCTGCCTGCTGATTCTGCCAGAAGGGCAGCATGTGTGAGGTTGTAAACCTCCCAGGGACCCCTGTAAAGACCTCCTGAATTGTTGTAAAATAAAGTCTCTCCTCGTCAGTTGAGTGTTGTTAGGAAACCAAAGCGATAATGAAGGATTACCAAGTGCTTACACTTGCGTGTTGGAAGCCATGTTAAAAATGCAGCGCAAACGACTTCACTGCAAGTTGCCAAAAACAAAATTACAGTCTGTTTTTTTTTATTTTTAGGTCATGATTAATTTGTGGTGGTGCAGGTTTTGTGCTGCGTGTTAATTCATGCAAAATAAGCTAGACTATTGAATTTATGAATAACATCATCACAAAGGATAAAATGGCTGTGCGTACCGGCCCAAAGCTAAAATTCAACCATGCTAAGAAACACAATTGTCTTGATACGACAATTATTCAGCTTGCATATTTCTAAGCTTATATAAACTCATTAAATATGAATATTTTGTAAGAAATTTCAAACCTGTCCAAAACTGAATGTTTCCTTTAGCTTGTTTCATCCACCAAAATCAAATCTACACAGAACTGTGGTGTATTTCTTTGCTCAGAAGTATTTTCTGTTCATGACATTATTTTGTCAGCTTAATGTCTCCTAAAGCTAGTTTGTCATGTTTATACCTTGAGGGAAGAATATGGTCAAAACTCATATGATTCACCTCTTTCCGCCTAAGGTTGTCCCTTTTAATTTGGATCATGGCTTCTTTGGTCTGGTGAGGGCATGCTGAACGGCAAGATAGCTAAAAGCCAGTCTGTTTATGTTTTGTGGTCAGGGAGGTTCATGCTGAGCAGCAAGGTTCACCTTTTCAGCGAGTTCATTTTGTGGCATCCCAGAGGCTAGTCCCTCAGATTAGCACAGCTGGGATTATCCCGCCCAGCCAACGTTGATCCTTTCTGGTTGAGAGAGGAAATGCAACTGCACCCAGTACAAGGCGGTGTGGTTGGAAGCAGAGTCAGAAAACTTGGCTGTGAAGATTAAGTGTGGACTTAACAGCAAAGACAAAAAAAAAGGTAGAAAAACTCTAATGGCAGTGTTTTAAAAAATGACTTGCAGATATTTTGAGAATCTGTCGCAATGCTTTTTAATGGTTCAAAATCATTTGCAGTATTATGCAGCTACACCACCCTGCCAACTCTAAAATGTAACCCTTACAATATATGCATAACAACACCCCTCAAATCTTAAAAAAAGGTACCTTGTAAGGGCATTTGGACATAATGGCTGGATCAAGTGTGCCACATTAAGTTTGAAAGTAAACAACTAGAGCAGTGGAGTGTCATCATACTGTGCAACCTGCTGACCTGCATCCCTCCAGCCTTGTAAGCAGCGATGTTTACAGTGTTTTAGCCAGGAGGCGTGCGCTGCACGAGAAAAAAAACATACCCTCACCTACAGTAGTTTAGATTCTCAGACAGTGCTGAGGTCTGTGTAGGACACCACCAGCATGTTGAGGAAGTTCAAAGTGAATTTGACATCCAGGGTCCATCACGGTGTATTTTTTTTATTTTTTTTTATTCAGTGGTGGGGTGACAGCCCTGTGCATTATACATGCAGCTCAGCTATAAAAACAGAATGAAGGAGTAACTGCATGAGGTGATAGCTTTCAATTCGTATGCTGACAGGTAGTTTAGACTAACTGTATGTTAGGAGGTAGATATGACTGCCTGTATGTATGTCTTATATATTTCACAGCACATGTTTCTCATTGCTTTTGCTCTTCACTTGCCAGGGTCCAGACCTTTGCATGTGCCTACTCCTTTTTAAGAGTGTGGTATTGCAACATTAAACAGCAGCTCCTCTTGGTCTTGCATTCGAAATATATGAGCCAGCTTGTACTCTTCTTCACTCACTATGTTTCTGTATCCAAGCTGTCAGATGTCAGTATGTCAAAAAATGTCATAAAGACATTTCATTTGCACGGCAGTTCCAGTGGGTGTGAACTGTGTGTTGAGTGAATAGAGGGTTAAACGCTGCAGTCCTGTAATTGTAGTCTCAATTGAAATGCAATGATTGTTCTTGTCAGCAAAGATGACTGCTCTACCTCTGGTGTATATTTAAGAGGTGTCAAACAGGATGCCTATTGCTTCCAGGAGACTTTGTTGATGATGAAAATAATTGCTTTGGATGGCTTTCAAATTTAAAATGCCAAAGGCTTTTATTGGTAATGCGTCACAGTCAAAAGTCCATGACAACATGCCCTTCTCTGTCATTCATTGTCTGTTACAGAGCCAGTAATACAGTTTATACAACAAAGGATCTATTTGTGGGGAAGATTTAAAATAAAATGCTTCGTTTGTAGGGAATAATCTCAAGATCAAAGATGCTACGTTCACATTTTTTGATGTGTCAGTGTTGCTGCAGATTTCATGGAAAACATAATTATCATAGTCTACAATGTCATCAGATCCCACAACATCACACTACTGAGCCTTATTATTATTATTGATGATGATGATGATGATGATGATGATGATGATGATGATGATGATGATA
>JAPZDY010000026.1:19375749-19403322 GCA_029783645.1 Ctenochaetus hawaiiensis | reverse complement strand
AAAGGATCTTTATCTGACACTGATACGTGTTTACTATTTTCTCCATTAACTAAAACAAACCCGTCACTGTTCTTAACAAAACCAGATGGGCCGGTTTTCTGCATATAATTTTAATCTTCTAAGAAAAACCTTAGACTGTGTTATTTCAAGGAGCCCAATTATTGTCAAATGGCGTAATTTCTGTCTCCATAAGGATCAGTGCTACTTGAGAGGAAAAAAAAATGAGAGGGCAATTAATGTGTCGAGTTTGTAGAGATTCAAAGAAAGCTGTGATAAGCTAGAACTTTGCTGGGTTAAAGATAATAGGAAAGGTTAGACGATAAAAGTGTGACACCGTGATCTTCATGGGTATTCTTGAATCCCTGGTCTCCACGCCTACACGTTTGCTTCCTCCATGTTTTTCAGATGAAAATCCCCATGTATAATGAAGACCACATAGCAGATAAATGTCTGCTGCCAAGAAATCTCTCTATAATGAATTAAGCTTTAGAATAATTTAAAAATGGCAAAGAGCTTCGTAAATGGGGAAAAAAAAAAATCCTCAGGGAAAATGAAGACCTCAGCGTCACCCACAGAATAATACACATAGATTTAGCAAAAAAATTATAATTCTGCCGCACTTTTGCATAAACGTAGCCTGAGGCTAGCTTGTGCACCAAAAAGCAGCAGTCCAAACCTCATGGCTCTGATAAATCTGTGCTACTTAAAACCCTCTCAGTTTAAATGTTCGATCTGCAGTGTATACTGTAAAGCATGCAGGTTCACATGGAGCGGCTGCACTTTTCTATTCTGTTGGCTACGCTATTAAATATTTGCCTTATCTTTTCTGTAAGGCTCATATCATCTCAAGTGCGGCTCGTTGTGAGGGAAATCCCATTTTAGCTGTAAATTTTTACAACTCACTTAACCACACATGCACATCCTCTTCCTCCCCTCCATCCTCCTCACCCACTCCTCTCTCTCTTTCCTCTCTCTCTCTCTTCCTGCCCTCCTCTCTCCAGCTTCCTGTGCTCTTGGAAGAGGGTGATAAGTATAATCATAAGTGACTGGTTCAGCTGCTTGAGTTGCCTCAGCGACAGAGGCCGATGTATTCTCATGATATCCAGACACAGCTGTAAATGCCAGTGCACAATCCACACAAGCCTCATAAGCACACACACACACACACACACACACACATACGCAAATATGCACACGCCCACAGTCTAGGTACTTCATTTTGCATGCCAGTTGTTGTTAAAACGCCATAAACATGAGCATATTTACAACAGAAGGCAGTTAGAGATCATTTGTGCAGCTCTGCAGAGAGGCTTTCACTGTCTCCGGGGAGAAGAGCTCTGCCTAACTGTCTCCGTATAGTTACTTACTGCAGTAGTTAGCACCTTTATTTGCAAACAGTGAACACGCCCTCTGTGTATGTGCCTCCACATGTGAACATGCTTAGATCTGCATATGAAACCGTAGGTATATATATATATATATATATATATATATATGTAAAGTGTTTACAGACTCACAGTAATTACCTCTCATGCAGTTGCTGTGCAGAGCTGCGAGCCTCCTACTATGACATGAAACGTCGTTAGCCATCGACAGCATGAGACAAAGAGCGAAAAGCATGACTTGTTTACAAAATGAAGCGGCAGGCTTGCAGTGGAGTGAAATTGACTGCAGACCTTGAAGACCATTACCATGGTAGTAACCTATTTCATTTCTCACTTGTCTTCACTGAAGGGCGAAAGTGATATTTAATTGAGTGTGTGGACAGTAATCAGCCAATAGGAATCATTTTTCAATGAAATGGAATTTAAATTGAATCCTCGATAAGGTGTTGCAGGTTCCGACTGGATATTGATCACAAGGAAGACGTCTCCCTGTACGCTGGCAATCTTCAGATGTTGTGCATCTGGTTAGAGTAGCTCTTTGAGATTGAGCTCAAAGGGAGTTCCCACTCTATTCCTCAGCACAGAATGAGTCACCGGGGGCAAGATGGAGAGCTCTTTCCCTCGACATGGCACCCGCACTTAGTATCTGTCAGTGGCTAGGCCGCATATCCTCAGGCTCAATTAATCAGAAGCCCACCTTTGGAGAATTGTGCCCTGGCCTGCATTTAAAGGTACCAGCTGCCGTCTGTGCCAGTTGTAACCCTGGCATGAGACAAGTGAAACAGGTTGGCCTAACTTGGCGGGAGAGCAAGATGGTGTTAATACAGACTTTGGGAGATGATTTCCTTTGAGGGAGATCCAATCCAGTGTCACAGCGTGGTGCTCAGGAAGTGCTTGAGCCTCCAACTGATGGAGTTTCTAATTCAATCTGTTCCAGATCAGCAGGGGGGTCAGTGTTTGTGCCAATGAGTAACCCTCCATCCTGTTCTCTGGTCACTGAGGAAATGCTAGGCCTATTGATTATAGGAGCCGATAGTCAATCAATAAAGTAGACGAGAGCACAAGCAGTGGTTCATTCTTTCTCGTCTCTGTCAATCATCCACCGATACAAATCTTCAAGCAGTCAGCTGGTCATCGTTCGGTAAAATATGTTGTATACCTGTGTGTTTGGCACCAGCTGATGCAAAACAGAATTTCAGTCTCATTAAAATGAACATATGAGTAATCTAGTTACATCTTCTTCTATTACTCTGATGCATTGCTGCCATCTAGTGTTTCTAATCAAGTGCACATGTTCAAGAGTAATGTAGGTGAGAATCAAGCAATGACAACATCAGATCTGACCAAACCATTTCTTCAGTGCTCTGATCATGCTAACAGAGGAATGTTTAAACAAGTTTTAAAAGTTTTGATTCACTAAGTGACTCTTGAAACCGTATAATCAGAGCTGGTAGATGTTAGAGGCCATAAAACCTCCCATACACCTATAATTTTAATTGAAGTAAAGCTTTTTGTGTTAAAGATGACGATAAATCATCCCGGTGATATTTATGATTTATGCAAATGTGTAATCTGTGCTCACATTAAGGTCTGTTGGACTTTATTTATAAACTGAAGTATGTCCGATCTTCATAATATCTGTGAACTCATTGACTGTAATTTTCTTTTTATGGCTGAAATAAAATGAACTTTTAATTTTACTTAACCGACAGAGCAGCTTCCCTGACCTTGAGGACACTTTGAAAGTTTTCAGTATTAATGAAAAAATAGGTGTGTGTATGCGTGTGTGTGTGTGTATACACCCTCGGAGGCTCTTTGGCCTTCAGTGGGCAAAGGTGAATATCTCCAAATTTATGCAAAACAGCAAATATTTTTGATAATTAGGGTCGTTCAGCCTCAGTTGCTGCCTAAATATTATGCACCAGTTTGATATCTTCAATTTATTTATAAGAAACTGGATCTTGTTATTTCCCAGCAGCACCCTGCACACCTGTATGCAGCAGATTTTTCATGGCATAACTAATGTTTATAAACTGCAAGCAACTTGTGGAACTTCAAGCACAACTACGCTATAAAATCCATACAGGAATGGTGAGAAACAGCTCTTAGTCTTGGAACATCTATAAGAATAATTTAAACTAAAGCATCAGGAAACATTTAGCTGTCAAATGTGTAAAACAACGAGGCATTTCCAACATGAAAAGATTCTCACCATCAGTTTTGTTCAACTTTTAACTATTAAAATGTATAGTGCTGATATAAAGTGTACAGTGCCTCTACTAAAGTACATGATTCATGTCATATTTACCAACTTATGAACTTCTATCATCAGTATTTTAGAGAAATATCTCATTGCCACTTCCCTTTTTCAACTCAGTTTTATCCAAACATGTCAGATCATTTAAATATACTGAGTTAAGCCTTGAACGTGCATAATATGTGCAATATATCGTCTCTCTCTGCTGGCATAAAGAATCTTTTAAAGGAGCAATTATTCGAAGGTTTAAGTTCCTCTCAGTTCTGTTCATTTTGACATTTGACATCTCTGTCAAATAGGAATTTATATTTAGTCTGGTTTTATCACTTATGGTGCATGAAATCACACAAAATCCGAAACATGTATTAAAGCAATGGTTTCAAGTGTTAAAAATCTAAGGGCAGAGATATTTTTTCACACCTAATTAGAGTCACATTAATACATTATTAACCTGCTGGCCTTTGATATTCACCTTTCTACATTTTCTGCTTGTTATTTCTGTTTCTTGTCAGCAGTTTCAGTCTGACCTCCTCTAGCAGAGAAAAACATCCACAGATCTCCTGTAACTTTTCCTCTGCTTTGTTTCCTTTCTGTCCCTCCTCTCTACCTGTCTTTCAAAGGTTTTCCTCATCTGTCTTTGAGACCATGATGTGGGGAATCGCCTTCATCGGGGTTTTCTTTCTTCTTCATCTCTTGTTTCTACCTCACAGATCTTCTCAATTTCCTCCTTTTTTTCTGCCTGTGTCTCCTCCCTCTCTCTTCTTTCCGTCGCGGCCTCTCCCTACATCTCCAGCATTTGCTCTGATGCCTTCTTTAGCTCCTGTTTCAGCTCTGTTTTATTATTCTTTTCATCCCTCTCTTCTTTCATCTGCCTTTCTAGCTCACTTGTTCTCTTGCAAGGAGTTTTGAAGTCTTGAGGTCATCAAAAAACTTCAACTGTTCACTTCGTTCCTCCAACCGTTCCTCCCTCTTTTTCTTACTTCATTTAGCTTTCCTCCTCAGTAGTTCCTCATTTCTTTGTTGGCTTCATCCTTATTTTTTTTAAAGTTGGGCTTTTCTTTTGGGGCTTTTTCTTTATTGTGAATTTCTTGGGTTGGTGTCTTTTTTTTCTCCTATTTGTTCCATTTTCATTCTTGCTGATGACACCTCACTTAGAGTATAATGTCTTTTCATTTTTTCACACTGTCTCCACTGCAGCAGTCTGTTTATTGCCTGCAGTGTGTCAACCTTTGATTGGAGCTCTTGCTTTTCTATACTGCTCCCTTTTAATCCCTTTCCATAGTCATGTTTTCGGTTATATTGCTCTGAATTCACATATATCAAATCACATAAGTGTTTAAAATAGTGTAGAAGTCCATTATTTTAATGTCAGGGACATAAAAAAAACAATACTAATAACACTTAATGGTCTAAAAACTTGAATTTTCAAATAATTTGTTTTCAAAAGAATAACACTGACATTTATGGTTAAGAATTAAATATTTCATCATGGCATTTCCATTCAATTTGGTGCAAACTTCCATGTTTCTCTGCAGGTATAATGACACTACCATCGTCTTCAGCACAGCTTTGTGCATGATGCAAAACTGTTTGCATGTTGACACACTATTCCGAGATAACAAACATTGTACCATTAGAACTGAACGTGATCATCAATATCTTTCTCATTTCAGCAGCAGCAGTTGTTGTGACTTTAGTTTCAAATATTCATAGAAAATCCCAGAGAGCAGACGTGTGCAGCGGCTGCAGCTCTTCCCGCTGTTTGTCTCTATGCTTGTTGCACGCAACGTGGCCATCAAAACGCATGATAGATTTCTTCAGCAATATCAGAAATGTAAATATTACATGTTGATTTGGATTTCAAATGTCAACCTTATGGACAAAGCTTTGAATTATTTGATAAAGCCCTAGGAGAGGTTTGATGACGAATGATGCTGAGGCTGAGAGCAAACACTGTCATCAGGCTTTTGCAACCAACAAAGGCAGGTCAGGGAGGCTGCATGCATCAGCTGTGGTGGCTGTGACAAAGGAAGTCAAAGAGAGAGGGGCTGGGGCTTGTGCACCCTTGCAGAACTCAAATGCAAGGACAGTATCACACACTTTTAATTGAGAGTGAATGTGATGGGCCACATTTTAAAAGGTAAACTCAAAAAATAGAAAAAAGTCTGTCTTGGCGCATGCCTAATTTCGTCTAATGTTTCCTACAACAGCAGATCACAGAGATACAAACATAATGTGCTGCAAAGATCTGCTGTTTGCTCTGCTAGTATCTTTAATCTGCTGTTTTTATTTGATGGCAGTTCAGTCAAGGATACAAAAACAACTCATGGTTGTCCCTGGGCCAAAATTCTGCAATAAGATACGCAAATCAATTAACACATGAAAAAAAAATGACTAATGCATTAATTACATAAAGCACTTGTGCGTGACTGGATGACACAACCGAAGTCTAAATGTCTAATTAAACCGATGTCACATAGGCTCTCATTGGTTCATTTATTTAAGTATCAAACAGCTTTTAATGATGACAAAACAAGAAAACAGAAGGTATTAGTCACTGCAGTGTTCGTCATATTTGATTATATGGAACCGATAATCTGCAGCTCTGGGATAGTGTGTAATAGAGCGATGCACTTGCAAAATAAATATGCACGGCATGACTTTGTTGTACATGTCAAAAGTAATATATGTATACTGTCACTATACAGAGCACTGAGCTACAACTGTAAATCTCCCAGCAGCCTTTTTGGCTGTTTTATTCCTGCATGCTGACAGATGTACAATCCTCTGTGTGACCTCAGCTCAGAAATTTTCTATCAACATCTAGGTGTTAAGACTTATTCTGCTCTGAAAGCTCCTTCCCTTTACTACCACCTCAGACATTCCCATACAGGTAAATACGATCAGCATCCACTCTGATTGCCACAGTCGCTAGACGGAAGTGGCAGGCGAGACGGCAGCGCAGTGAAGAAGATTATGCACAAAGCCTCCTGTGATGAGTTTAATGCCTGCTGTTTGGAAGAGGAAAACCTTAGTGACAAACCTCACAAATAATTCAAATAATGACAGACAGAGAGTGGCACGGCACTGACAAATTCCCCCTCTGTACCTTTTAACATAAGGAGAGATATGTGCAGAATCCTTAGTGATGAGTTCCAGTGAGGGAGCACCCTTTTAAACGCTCAGCCTTCAAAAAAACGCTCCCCTGCTACTTTTAGTCTTTCAACACAAGCCGGAGCTGTTTGATTTATTTGGGAAATATGCAGAGGAACAGTAAACTATTCATTTCTAACCGAGATTTCCAGAGAAAGTTATGTGAATGGAAATGGCACCATGAAACAAGGACATGTAACACAACAAAATATTAAGATTTAGTTCAAGATTCAAAGATTTTTCAGAAGCTGAGATTTTATCCCAGCATATCATAATTTCCTAATTGCATTCTTTGTTGATTATTTGGCCAAGACAAGGTCAGCAAACAGCACAAAATGCTAATTGTAAGTTCAAAAGACCAACAGTTATGCCTTTAAATGTCTGATACTAGTTTACTTTCAGAAAGTATGTAGAAAAGTACAAACATTCACATCTGAGAGGCAAAGACAAGCAAATGTTTGCCATTTGGGCAACAATATGCAAGTATTTTACCTAAAATAAGGCTACAAAAGCATTTTGATGGTACATTGACTCTTTATAAGGAGAATGGCGCCTCTTTCATTTTCACTCTGTGCTCTGAAAGCCTGTTCCTGCACTATGTAACTTGGGCTGAGGGGGCAGATCTTCTTTGTTAAGTGTGTAATGCTCAAAGGCACCACATCACACACCACTAGCGCTATTTTTGGTACAGCTGGATCTTTTTTCATCATATTTCTTACTGTTATGCAAATTAAACCTCCCTGTGATTTGTGGAGTTTCCTGATTTGTTGCTTAGTTTAGTAATCTTAGTTTGCCATGCAACTAGCTGACTATGACTGGACCGGAGTGGGAGCTTGGAGCACCAGGGGAGTGCTGGTGTTTACACTGCTGGCAGGGACGCTTGAGGCTGCTGGGAGGTGGGGGGGTTATCAGGCCTGAGGCGGTGGGGATCCAGGAGGCGAGCCTGGTCGGGGGCACTGAGGCACGCAAGGAGGAAACGGGCTCGGCCTGCGCAGCCTCTGTGGACATCATGACAGAGGTGATGAGGCTAAAGAGGATGTTGACAGAGGAAAGAAAAACGAGAAAATAGAGAGTGACCAAGATCCGCAGAGCAAGTTTGAATGAAAGAGGTTCACAAAATAAACACTGACAGACAGACACTGAGTCAGACCTTTCGCTGTTTGACTAGTTAATGATTTTAGCTGATTCATTTCATTATGATCTGTGTGTTAGCGAGGTGTCATTTTTTGATAATAAGTAATAAAATGTATATTTACAGCTGTCAATATTTAAAACACAGGTGAAAAAAACTGGAGGGAAAAAACTGGAGGGACTAAAAAAGGCAGGAAATAACAATTCTTGCATTATTTTGCTTTTAATAAACCACCTTTGAAATCAATCAATAATCAAAATTGTCTCATTTCTAGTACATGTAAATATGAAGCACTTTTTTTGCCAATTATCTTGTAAATGCCTCATGAAATACGGGTCTGTTCTTTAAATGTAAGATAACTTTTTTAATTAAAAAGGGATAAATAACATGCTTTGTATTCCCTTTTAAATATACTACTTTAATCTATAAGTGCTGTTAACTGTATCATTTGTTTCTGAAAATACCATAATACAGATTAATCATTTTAAATCAGCAGCCTCTATACATCACACATTAATTTAATTATTTCTTTCACTTTCATCCATTAACACAATTTAATTAGTGTTTGTACTGAAGGTTCATCTCTTTGACATCTTTATAATATCGCCTCGCTGCTCATCTTATCTCCGTTCCTGCGGCAGCGAACGTATTAAACATCATGTATGTGCCCACTTAAGTTAAGCCTCTAGTTATGTGGATAAAAAAAACGCACAACCAGCACATTAGTTTTAATAGCTTGAGTCACATGTGTTGAGGATAAAAAAAAACATAATTTCCTGGGAGATATGAGAGTCTCACAGCAAAAGGTGTTGGCCTCTTTAAGTGCGATGTGTTTGAGTGTTATTTCCAGCTTGGTGGGGGACGAAAAAGAAACCCAGAGGATAAACTGTAATGGTACTAAAAACAGCTACTGCCTTTTATTTATTCATCTGCACTTTGAACTTCATTTGCTTTAATCTACAATCATTTGATTTTTTTTTTTCTTTCAAGCTTAAAAATAGCTAACAGCATACAGAGGAGTGTTTGGAACTGGAAGTTTGATGTTTCAGCTCAGACTTGAATAAAAAATTCTGTCTGAAAAAGGGTTTTTCTTCTCTTTTAACAACTTCTTTAAATGTGCTGTGTTTTATATATTTTTTAAGGAACAGTGAAGTGAAAAGTTATATGTCGGTAAATACAATGAAAGTCTGAATCAATGAATGAGAATAACTCAGTTAGTTGTGACAGCTGAAGCTTTTTATTATAAGATATAATGAATTTTTGTACTTGACTTTTTCTGAAAAACCAAAGGTGAAACGCAACAAATTCAAAAGAATATCTGAATTTCACATCAAATATAAAGAAAAAATACAAATGCATCAAGCAGTAAAAACAGCTGAAATTCATTTTAACCAAACCATTCAAACATGACTATTTGATCTCAGCATGCATGAAATTCTTGTCCACACAAGGCCATTTCAGAGCATTAAATTCTTCCTCATCTGTCGCACTGAATCTGCTTCGTGTCTCTGGTTGTATTTTTCTGGGGAGCCGTTTTACACCTCGGTTGCAGTTGTGAAAAGATGGCTTCATTTTCTCCTGTGATAGAATCAGTGTTTTCCATTCAGAGCACGAGTCGCGGCTCATAAAAATACTTAAAATACACCCTGGTTGCATCAAATCAGTCTTTGGCTGCAACCCTACTGCCACACTGTTTGACATCTTCTCATATTCCTCTAAAAGTTCATGAGCAGAAGATTTGTTGCAATTCTCTTTGTTTGTTTTTCTTGTTTTATACAAGTTTTATACTTTGTGTTGTGGATTTGCCCATTTTTCACTTTCACTTGCTTTTTCAAATATTTTTAAAATTCATTGATATGCAGCATTAATATAGTTGGTATCTGAGGCGTGTATCGACTCCCATCGATTAAAGTGACCTTGATCTACTTTCATTATTCCAAACTAGCAATGAAACTTTGCCACACAATTTTTGTTTAATTACCAACATAGTAAACAAAGGTTATGAAACAAAAGTGAAATCAATGAGTAAAAATATACTAAAGTCAGTTGAAGATGGAAGTTGAGTCAAACACAGAAGCCTAAAGTCTGAATGTGCAACACATTCAGGTATGAAAAGTGAATTTATGTACGGCACATTGGTATGTGGACAATATGCATTTCTGCCCTCTGTTTGTGGATGATACATTGAATGTATGTGCAGCGTGCGGCCTACAGAGGTCACCGTTGACGTACAGATTACAGTTTTGTATTTTGTAAGTCAATGTGTTTATATGACTACCAAATATTGCTTTAACATATGTAAAAAGGCCCTAAGCAGAAAATTAATACAATGTATTTTTTACTTTAGTTGTTAATACATTTGTGTTAAAATATAATAAATTACATCTCTGTATTATATCTTCTTCTCTCAAAGAGATGCAGAAATATGAAAAGAGATTTTGCATGTGTGTATATGGGTGTGTACAGTTAGTCAGGGCTTATAATGTCTTTACTGCTGGTAAGAGGAGGAAGAAGAGGAGATGATGAATTTGTTCACTAACATAAATATATGGCCTTCAGGTTAAGTATTGCTCCCTCTGGTGGCCAAATTGAAGACCGACAGCTCCCCATACGCAGTGACTGACTGCAGCTTTGCTTCACATTAGCATCTCAACAGTATTAAACAGTCATGGTGTGTGAGTAAAGCATTGTTAGGCACGTTCTTTCTTCCTTATTAATTTCTTGAAAGTTTGCAGCAAAGAACTATTTATTTAATTATCATAATTTGTTAATGACAAAGAAATGTAGACAAAGTTCTGAGAATATAACCTAAGTGAGTTCATTGGAAGTTTAGTTCAGTTTTGACTTAGGGATATTTTTTTTAATAGCTTGCCAATTTGGGTCTTTGCAACAATAATTTATAATCATTTAATTACTGGAACCTTTACTTTTCATGTATACTGACTTCTATTTTGCCAACAGACTAGTTTTTACATTTCTGCGAGTGTAGCTGACCTGCTCTGCACTAAATTTAGCATTTTAAATTAATTGAAACCGTGCCATGTTTTTTCTCAATTTTCCCCATGTTCAGTGTCAAATTAAATGGTTCCTTCCTGGAAAATTCTCAGGAAATTACTTGAAATACACGGACCTGACAATGAATTGCTACCTCTGATTTAAATTGCTCAGTGCCCCTTGTGTTTTGTTTTTATTAAGATAGCCAGCTTCTTGGGAAACTAATTACTGTGAAAAAAGTGTCACAGTCTTATTGACATCATAGTTAATTTGCAAGGAAACTAACACACCCTGGAATCCAGCAGTAGTAGCTTAGGAAGCCTTGAACAGTGTTGTTGGTGGGTTTTCAATGTAATTAGTCCCAAAGGACCTGCAGGTGGTCATTTGAGAATCTGAGTCTGATGAAGACACAGGAGCGTCAAAACACTGTGAATTAATCAATGTGCTTCAGTCCCTTTTGCTCCTCTGAAGTTTGCTGTTTCAAAGCTGACAAACACCTCACTTGGCTGTATGTTTTGCTCAGATGATGCGCAGAGATCGTTGCATTAACTAGATCTCTGTTCAAGCTGTCGCATTATCAATCAAATTAGCCAGATACTTCTTCAGCTTCACTCTCTTCCTGCTGCAGTTGTTGCCGTAAAAACTGAGACTAAATGGATTACAGCCAAACACAGAACTGTTGTTTGTCATGTTAACTTATATTTGGAAGCTATATTAAAGTCTCAACGCAAAATGAAGAAATACACACACACACAAACACACACAATGCAGTTGGTGTCCATTTGACGCATGTGGTCAACCTTGGAAGTTTCAGCAGAGGTGAATTACAAACTGGCCTGAAAGATCGACCAGGAAACCAGTCTAATGAGCCTTGAAGTGATTTGATATGAGGAAAGCGTGGGAGAGAGAGAGTGAGGTGTGTGTGTGTATGTGTGTTTGTGTGTATGCGTGCATGCGTGCATGGGAGAGCATGACAGGCAGCGTGTGAAGTGAACATTTCCCACCACACAACTGGTGATGGTTGCCATGAGAACCAACAGGGGCAGATGGCGCCCAAATGGTGCCTGAACCACTTTCACAACACACACAGAAACACAAATACTCACACACACACACACACACACACTCACACACAATATCTCTGCGTTCATGACAAGGATGCAATTAATTTCATACTTCTGGTTTTCAGAGCTACTCTTTTATGTGAGGCTTTCCATTAATTCGGCATTATGTTCTCTGGCAGGCGATGAGTTCAAACATGAAACATCAGGCATGAGAGAACAAGAGTGCAAACCCCAAAGAAAACAGTCTGGCTTCTGCCCATTTGCTTCTGTTTGGCAGCAAATTTTTTTTCAGGGTGTGGTTGCCTTACAGCAACAGACACACACACGCACACCTACATGCACACACACGCGCACACACACACACTCCTGATGCAGGTTAGGCAGCATCAACTTTATCCATCAGCTTGTTGTTTTGGTTGTTTAGATTCAGTTTTTGCCTCAAAAAGAAGCAGCAACAACACCTGTTTGTTTCTCCAACGATAAATCTCATAGTTTCTTACTTTTGACAAATGAAAATACCAGAATAAACAGTGAATTGATTTGATTTTTAATAACAATCGTTAATCTTAGTTTCTTCCTTTGAGTCATCAATGAGCCACTTTATTGTACTGGTTTCCTTCATTACAACAAATGAATGGAAATGAGGAGTTTTCACAGACTGTCCTTCAGTAAATACTCTGAATCACACAATCTTTAAACACAGTCCTTAGCAAATACACTAGTTACTTCTATCTTATTAATATTTGCTAAACATGAAAGTGTCCATATGTATTAGCAAAGACTTTTTCCATTTTTTTAAGAAAAGAAATCAGAAACTCATGACTTAATTTAAGATTTTCATCCTTAGTGGGAATGAATTAACCATCAACTAGCTGGGAAAATATCAGTCAGGTCAAAAAATTTACCTTTTTCTCTGAATCTTTTCAATTAGAAACCATTGTATTAACCTTTATTTATGCATTCAAGGGTTACAACTTATACTTCTGAACACCAATCGCCTTATATGACCATCATAAACACAAATAAAGCTAATGTTTTTCTTGTTCTCTCATAGTTTTACCTTGTCAGACAGGTGCCTCATTCCATCCTTTCACCCCCCAAAAACATATTTGACGAACACTTGAGATCTGTGCATCCTTGTTTGTAATCATGCCGTATAAAAATCCCAGGCTTTATTTTGAAATGACTCCCTGCAACATAAATATACATATTGGTAACTTTAAATAGCTGTGTTGCATAATTCTGTGTCTGTGCTTTTGATGTGTGAGAGCACAGAGCCACAGCTGAGCCTCGGGGCTTTGGATCCAGCAGTGTGGCAATTGATTTGGCCGAATGTAGCGGGTCAGACTGTGCAATAACAGAAACACAGAGACAAAGAGAAACAGCGAGAAAGAGAGGCGTGCAAAGAGGGAAACACAGAGGACACGACAGACACAAAGGATGTTTTTATGTGGTCACATGTCGACTAAAAAGAGGGTGACTAAAGGTATGAAACATAAGAATAATAAGGAAACAGTCACATGAACAACCTTCTCTTTTTTTTCTTCCTGGAAAGAAGTTTCTGAGTATTTTTATCCCCTTGGAAAAATGAAACTTGCTTTGTAAAATTTCCAATTTTTTTTCTGACTCATTTTCTTTTCCCTGTTAGTCTCTGTCAGCTCTCATGACGGGAGGGCGTCTTGCAGAGAGTTTGAGTGGAGAGGTGCAGTAACAATCTCCACTTCTCACTCACTCAGCTGTTCGTTCCCTCAATTTCCCCAATTAAAGCCATCCAACAGTTTCTGCTCAATATCGCTCCAAGCTGAACTCAGATTTCACCCAACTCACCTCAAAACTCTCACTGCTAGTTAAAGAAAAGGAAAAAATAGCTGCATTGTGTTTTATTATTTACTTTAAACACTGACTGGGCAAATTCTCTTGGTCAGACATTCTTTAAACTCATGAAGGGAAACTGGAGATGAAGCGACACTCCAATATTTTGAACAATCTGCTCTGATCTCCAAAAATCCAACTAACACATTTAGTTGTTATGACAACCTGCAACCACAAGACCTACACTAACTTCAACCCCATTCCTACCAGTTTCAAGGATACTGTTATGTGGTTGACCTTTCACCTCTCTGAAGGAGTGCGTGCAACCTTTTTCAGACAGTTAGAAAACAATTATTTTACACCAAGCTGATATGAACAACATGAAGAATAATATATATTGGGCTCAGTTTCCTCGGTTGGAAAACTGAAAATGTCGAAGCAAACAGGAAATAAGGAAAGAGAGATGATAAAAACACAACGCCAAGGTTATTTCTTTGTTGTAATATTTAAATGGTTTTGTTTTGTCAGTGCTGAGAATGACACACGTGAAGGTGGAGCAGCTTTCGATCAACACACAGTGTGATTAAGGGTCGATGCAAAGTTTTCTTGACTTAATGTCTCAACTGAAATCACTTTCTGTAACATGGATCAAGCTAAATTTTGCTGCGTTACCATCTCACCTGTGTAGAGTGTGTGTTTGTGTGTGGGTTTGTGTCTGCGTCTCTGTGTGTGTGATGAAATGCAGAGAAAGAAGAATCATGGAAATGCAGAGTTTGTCACTGAAGGCTCAGATGAGTGTGAATCTTGTCAGGTGTTTGTTGTATCGTGTGTGAAGCTGAAGTGATTCAGAGTGAGCGTTTCCATCCTTTTTTAATATTAGCATTCACATACAGAGTATACTTGTATAGCTCAACCACTTTTACTTCTATATTCACCCTCTCACACTTGCAAAGAAAGACTTTCTCTCACACACACACACACCATCACAGTGGGCTGCCATCTGTTCTCACCAGTCAAGCTGTCTTGGCAGCCCCTCGGGCCCGGGCCACAAATCAGTGACTCTCTCCCTCTCCCTCTCTCTCTCACACACACACACACACAGACCAACTGACTGAGAGGTTGTAATCACTGGCACTAAAGTAAATGAGTCACTACTCCATTGCTCTTCAAAAATGTGTAAATTTCAAATTCCACAATAGAAGTGTGTCACATTATTGCTGCTTTTAATCGTATTTACCAAACTTTGACCAAAATAAAAGTTACAGGTATCAGTGAGATGGTATTTTTCAAATGGCTGCCCTCCACATTTAAACATGTTTAACTAACTTACAAACAGTTAAAAAGCTGGTAAGAGTTTTGGTTAGTGACGTGTGTTTGTCACCTGCTTCTTTATGAAGTTTGCAGAAATTAAAAGCAGTGAAGTGTCACTGGCACATCTTGTTTCGCTGAAAAATGTAAAGGTTTGGACAGGACAAGTTCCCTGCATTTAAAGTTGCCTGTTTGTCCTTTACAAATACCATGATAATGGTAACACTGAACTGTGGTGTTACTTAACAGGAGTAATGTCATTTAGGAAAGATTGCAAATACACTGAGGGAGTTTTTCATGTGTTCTCCAACACAAACTGACAGCACCGTGATCATTAACTGTGTGTCCTGTAAAAAAAGTTTTTTATAAAGATGAGTGAGTCAGTTATTATTTTATTAAAATAACTGTAGGCAAAAATCAAACAAAATGTTCTGTTTCTTCTTTTTTTTTATTGTTACATGAACATAATGCAGACAAAAAAGAGGCTGAGCATCATTCATCATTTAGCGAGCGAGCTCTGACAGCCATACATGCAGAGTCAACTCTGATGATAAAAGAATAAGAGGAAAAGAGAGGATGGAGAGAGGAAGAGTGTGTGTTTGGGCGTGTATCTGTAAGTGTATGTGTGTGTGTGTGTGTGAAATCAAAGAGTAAGCCTGAGTGGTTTGATGTTATTGTCATATATAAGAGAGTCTCACGCTCTGTATGACACTCTGCATGAACCCAGGGCTTAATACCCGCACACACACATACACAACACACACAACCACACACGCACACACATGAAAACTCTCATATCCTCTCACAGGCAAAGTAATGCACAAACAAGCTCAAACACACACTCAGTGCCAGTAGCGCATTGAGAGTCTATGGCTAACAGAGTGTTTTGAAGTGTGTCTTTTGTGTTTATGGTGGCTCCTGTTGACAACGACAAAAGGCTGCAGAACTGTGACACACATGATTGATTAGCTGGGCGGATTCCCACACATCAAAAAAAACACAGCGCTTTAAAGAGATCTGATGTGCTGAATCTTTCCCAGAAATGATTGACTTGTGTTTAATGTTTTTTACATTTACAGCATCAGTTTCTCTTCAGACAAGATTAGGAGACAAAGGAGGTGAAAAGTTTGACCAGAATCATGTTTATTCTGCTCATAATAACTTAGAAAAAACACCTCCTGTACAAATGCTGGATCAAAATGTTTGCCATGACAAACAAGCTGTCACCTGTCTACAAGGTGCATGTTGACTTTGAGCTTTCAGTGGAAAACTGTGCCAACATGTGGTTGGTGTTCAGTAAATAATAATAATAACTGCTGCAGAAAGCAGAACTTTTGCATGTTTTACATTTGTAACTGCTTTTCCAGCCTACGTGATTATTTAGATTACTTTAATTTGTAGAACTATTGCTTCCCATTGCAACGCTGCAGCCATTTTTGCTAACGACTGACTCCTGCAGAGTATTTTCTTCCAGACAGTCCAGACGTGTCAGACTCAGATTTACACCTGCAGTCTGGTCCAGCTTTTTATAACGACAGCCTGAAATATGGTGTCAGACAAAATAACCAACGATAAGTTACCAGCAATGCCTCGTTAGCGGATAAGCTAAAAAATAGATAGTGGACCTGCTGGCTGAAAGGCTCCTGGAAGCTAATTATCTGATAAGCACATTAGCTCAATAGCGCTTTGTTTAGCTAACTACCTGACTTGCTAAGTGGTTTGCTTTTTTAACTAAATTATGTTTTACATGTATCTATCTTTGGACAGGCTGCAATTTTAACAATTACCAATATTTCCTCAGACTTTTTTTTAATGAAACATGTTTCTAATTACAGACTTTGGCACTTGGGTTTTGTTGGGAAACACTGGGTGGCATCATTCATTCCGGGTGCCATTACCAACTAATAGGAGTCACTGGTGAAGCAACACCTCTGCTTCCCACCAACAAGCACTGCTAATCATAGACCAAGCACTGCTTTCAGGAATCAAATCCAAGTGGTGGATGGGAGGATTTTTGCATCATATTGAATGAACAGGTCTAAAATTGTAAATTTTTTTATACATCCATTTTCAGTGAAGGTAACGTTTTTGACAAGAATGAAGGAGAAACAAAGAAAAAAGACAAAGAGCCTCAAACTGAAAGAGAGAAGATTAACCTTCTACCATGAAGGTGAAAACAGATCAGACCTTGAATCGGGATATAATGGAGGTCAAATACTCAATAGAGAGAAATTAATGAGTCTCATTTAACTATCAGCTTAATGTGCTTCTTCATATGTACAGGTGTAAATTAAGCAGATAGTATATATTTAAAGCCATTCTGTGATTTTCCCATCAAACCAGCTGTCACAGTGATGATTGATTTTATATGGTGGATCATCCTGGTGACTATACACTCCAGTTAACAGCATGAGCATCCACTGGCGCTGCACACCAGTCATTCAAAAGAGCTTTAATGACAAATATAAAAAATATAGGTTGGTCAAGATGTTCATTCACTTTCTGAATATGAATTTTTTAGACAAGGTATGATAGCAGTTAAGCACCTTTATATTTCGGAAGAAAGACGATGCAGTCATGAATTAAAACTGATGCAAAACAGGCCACAAGGAAACATGTAAATAGAGAGAAAATCAGAGAAATTGAGCGGGAATAAAATGAATAATGAGGAAGATGGTGAGAGAGAGGCAGAAGGTGGAGGACTGCAGTGGGTACCAGGGTCTCAGCTGGTTGTGGCTAATCATGTTATTCCAGTAGGAAAAAGCATTAGCAGCAAAATTAACAATCAAACACTCAACATTACCCCATGAAGCAAACCTAATGTCAACTGTTTACCATCCTCAACGTAGAATATGCATTAAAGGCATTTAAAGAATATTTTTTCCTGTGTAATGAAACTTTTTTAGTACTCTGTAAGCTTGGTAAGACAATAACCAGGCAAGGGGAATAAATTTAGGAGAGAAAAATGCAGAAAATAAAACAGAATTTTACTTGAAAATTATGTTTTATTTGAAGGGAAATCTTGGTTTATTAAGTTTTTTTTTTTATTTTATATTTCAATGTGTCATTTTCAGAGGCTGGTCTCTGTTGTTATCACTTGATAACAGGCTTTTTCCAACCAGAAGGTCTGATCCACGTGTTGAAATGAAACCCTGCATGTGTCTGAAGGCTCTGGTTATGACTATGACATTATCCTTCATGCACTTTTTAAAACTATTTCTCCTTGATGGATCCTTTAATTCACTTTCTCCTTTTTTCTCACACCCTCCCCTCCATCACTGCTGCAATGCATATAATAATGACTCCTATCATCTAAATCCTCTCTGCCCTTTATGTCATTCTCGCCTCCCTCTGTCTCTCTTGTGCATGTGATGGCTTTTCTTCTCCACCTCTCATCCCTCCCATTGTTCTCTTTTCCTCCATCCCATATCTTATCCTTTTCCTCTATTTCTGTACCACTGTCTTCCTGCTCTTTCTCTCCTTCTCTTTCATTTCAGTTCCTCTCCATCTTCTCCTACTGTCTCCCTCTCTCTCTCTCTCTCTCTTTAACCAGTACTCTGTGTGTTTTCTATAATCCTCTTTCTGTGGAGGTTTAATCTCCACTTTTAAGAGGGAAGTGGCTGTAGGCCTTTCGATGGCCCTTGGATAACTCTTCTTTCATGTATGTGTGTGTTTGAAGTTGTGTTGGTGCGTCTGAATCTAAAATCCTGCGTAAAGAGATGGTCTGTGACTGTTATGGTTCCAATAATGAAGCTTAAATATAACTTTTCATTTGATTTGTCAGCATCCAGGTCACCAACACGTTTTGTCACCATCACTCCGCTTTTCTTTTCAGCTTTTTTTATTTTATTCTTCCTGACTTTTGACTTTTCTCCCATTCTTTCTTTACAAGGTCAAGACCGATAAATACAGTATGTCTGCTGCTGGCATAAAGAATTTGTAGTGATCATAATCTGCAGACAGGCATAAGGATACAGTCTACAGATCTAAATGTGATTTTCTCAGCTTAATGGAAGTAAATCCTGACCTTGCTGATCTTGAAAAAAAATAGAAAATTCATCTTAAATTGATATTTTTGGCTTAAATTCTCCACACCATGATTTATGTTCATTAAAATGATACAGTTTTGATTTCTTACTTTAATAATTCAATCCCTTTTCTGAAATGATATCAGCTAAAAGTCTCAAAACAGATGAACTTGTGTTTTGAATTGTATTATTGACAGTTGAAAACAGACATCTTTCAGAGTGTTGTCTCCTTTCTGAATTTTTTTATAACTACTGTAATCTCTAAGAACTGAATATGTATTGAATCTACTTTTTTTTAATACAAGTATAAGTTGTTCTTTAGGATTTTTGTTTGTTTTTGGAGCATCTGCTCTTGACAAGGCCGACCCCTCGCTCTGTCCTTCTTTTTGAACCTTATTACTCTCTCTGTCCACACACACACACACACGCACACACACGCACACACACGCACACACACACACACACACACTGGAGTCCAGGCTGGGTTTCTGGACCTCATTAGTTTTCCAATTAGCTGCTGTCATCTGTCCACCTCGGTTACTTGAGGCAACTATGACACCGCAGCCAATTCTCTGCCCTGATTCGTCTCACTGGGAACAGATGGACTTCCCGTTTTTCTTTCCAGGGGAAAGTCAAGATGATTCCTCACTCTGAAAGTTTGACCGTTATTTTTGCCCCTCAAGTTAGAAAACATTACATCAAAAGAAAAAAAAATAGAGAGGAGTGTTGGAGCAAATAATCTTAAAATAATGTTATTAATAGTGCCCCAACAATTCCCTTAAAACAAGCTTCATTCAACCATGAAAGTCTTTGACATGGTGCTGTTTTTAATGAGATATTTGAAAAGTTCAGGCTTCTTAGATTAGTTGGTGAAAAAAATAGTTGGTAATCTTAGAAAAGAACATTGCTAACTTTAGATAAAGTGTCAAAATGGCACAATCAGGGTAATAAAAACACAGGGAATAGACCCAAATGCAGAAGCTATGAAAAGCTCCTGCAGCTGCTGCAGCTGAGGCAAACAAATCTGAAAGCTAAAGGCAAGAATTCAAACTCGTGTGAGACGGACAAAAGTAAAAAATGTAATAAGGACATAAAGCATTCATTCACCTAAACGTAACATTCTGGCAACTGGTAGGAGGAAACACAAAGTTATAAATACATGAAAGACTAACTGAAGAGCAACAGGTCACAAAGAAAAACTGCTGGAAATAAAATCACAAAGGCAAAAAAGGCAAAAAATTGACTCATAATGTTTTTAAAATCACTCAGCTTTATGAAAAGTTTGTATCAGTTACCAGAGAGAGGCTCCTGTGGGCGTATGTGGGAATAAAACAGATATTTGATTTTTCTGTCTTGGTGAATCTGAGTTGTTACACACATTCATCAGCACAAAGTCAGACACACACACTTGCATAAGCAAGAATGCACAATGCAAAATGAATCTGCTTTCTTTCAGGCTATTTGGTCCTGAACCAAAGTTTCTGATTTAAAAAACAAATTTACTTGATGTTGACGATTAAAGAAAGCTAAGAAATCAAGATTTGATCAACGTCTGTACAGAATTTAATGAAAATCCATCTGCGATATTTCAGTCCTGATCAAAGTGGTGGACCAAATGAACCAATCTTAATTTACCAAAAAAAGCTTTAGTGGGTTTAAGTTTAGTTTTCTGAACGTTATACAATATAAAGCTTATATAAAACTTACAGAATTCGTCTGAAGATTAAAACTTAATTAGTCTGCTTTCATAATTCATGGTTGTTATGTTTTCCTCGTTGCTTTCTGTATTGATTTAAACTTAGTCTTTGTGATGTGTTGCTCTTATGGCCTTTTCTATGCATTTGAGCTACAAGTCAAGCTTTGACTATTTGATCTCAAAGCAAATGTTTAACTTAAAGAGCCTATAATGGCATCAAATAAGGCAGAGTGGTGCTTTGTCGTGTGCTTATGGGTAATGTGTTCATCTGAAAATTTCTCATTTGTGTTTTATCAGTTACATAATAATTGGGAGGAATATGGAGAAGAGGCGATCTGAGAGGCAGTAACAGAAGTTAACAGCATGAACTCTCTCTCCCTCTCTCTTTCCTTCACCCCAGGGCACTGCCATCTGGCCCTGCCACCACTTTACCAGCCACACACACACACACAGTGACACACACACACACCGTCATCTGTAAAATTTGTTCGAGTACTTAAATTTAATGCACTTGCATGTCGGAGTATCAAATGTTCCTCGGTTCATTATTTTTTCCTCTTTCCCAGGCGACATATCAGATAAGGCAGTGAGAGCCGTGTTTTTTATTTTTTTTATTTTCCTGTTCTTCTGTTCCCTCAGTTTTACGTGTCTTGTTCTGGTCTGTTCTCTCCTTTCGCTGTCGGGTCTGTCTTTAATCACAGGAGCATGTGTGTGTATCGCATTACTCTATTAGCACAAAGCAGACTTAATAACAGTGCTGTGAGACTGTAGCTCAGACGAAGGTGCTTTTAGAGTCTGTGTGTGTGTGTCTTTGTGTGTGTGAGATCTGGATTGCGAAACTCGAGTACATTATTTTTTGTATGTTAAAAGCACGGAGCCCCTGTTCTGTTCCCATCTATGATTTCAGGCAGCAGGAGTCAACAGGAGTTAGCATAAACACAAAAAACACACTGCAAAATGCTTTGATAGCTGTTGATTCTGAAGTGCTACTAACACCAAGTGTGTGATTGAGCTTGTTTGTGCCTGTGAGAGGCTGTGTGTGTGTTTGTGTGTGTATGTGTGTTACTGTGTATGGCTGTAATCCCAATGCAAAAGGTTGCATAAAGGTTATAACCTTCTTACCAGACCAGGATTAATAGTTTTAATAAATGAAAAATCTAATAAGAAAACACAACATTGGTATTGTTTGTTTAAATAACTGTGTCTATCACTGATGATGGTGCATTTGAGCCTCGTTTTGAGCCTCAATCATAAACTTATAAGCCTAAAAAGAGAGCTGAAGTGATCCTGGAACTTTTGTGTCCTGTTCTACAAGTAAGAAAACCTTCAAAATCACTTGGGAACCGACAATATTACAAATCAAAGACTCACAGATTTTAGCTTTTAAATGCAAAGAAATCAATTTTTAACTGTTTTTTGGATTGCACAGCAGAGCCTTACTGCCGAAATGCATTATGCATCTCACTGTCAAGCACATTAATCCTTTATAGAAAGTTTACATTTTACAGATTTGAAGAGCAACAGCAGTTCCTGTTAACGTTTTCCCAAAACAGTGCTCTTTGACAGTGCACAAATGTTGGTCTCGTGACATTTACTGAGTGGGGGAGCATGTTATTGTCACATCAAACAGCCAACTTTGAAGTAAGACGATGAATTACATAACTACTGCTGCAACTGCCAAAAAAAAAAAAACTCTTCAAAAGTATTTTTATTCCATTAACAGTCGGATTGTTGTCACTGTCTGAAGGGGGATTTACAGCCATGATGACACAAAACTTCACGTTTAGCTGCACTGCTTTTTGCACAGTTTTTACAACATGTTTATCTGATATGTTTTTGTCTCGTGTGTGTTTTTGCAGTCTGTGGAGAGTGACACCAAACCCACCAGGATTTGTAGATGCAAATGAGGAAGTCAGGGAAAAACTGAAGTATGAAAAACTGTTTCTGAGCTTCTGTTTTTGCCTCAGTTTGACTGATCCAAGTTGTGTTCATTCACTTTGGGAAAAAGGTCGGGCTCGCATTTCTCGCCCAGTAGAGGAAAAGGAAAGTGGAGAAGGAAGGTTTTATTAACTGAGGGACTACATTTGAAGGTAACTGATGTGTTACAGAACTGTGGAGACACAGAGCTTTTTATTTCTGAATGAATGGAAAAGCTGACGAATCCGCCTCCACCTTCATTTGCAATATTTTTTCTAGATTACTTTGCATGAGCAGCTTATTTATATTTGTTCCCTCTGGATGTCTGTCAGTTCGACACTTTGAACACACTGTTTCCAAGAGAATGAGGGAAAAAAAGGGCTGAATTTCAAAATGTCAGAGTCTCCTCCACTGCTTGGAAAAAAAGATAAACACAGATAGTTTACATGAGCGTGCCACCTCCTTCAATAAGGGCTGATGGATTTCAGATCTCCTGGCTCCCTCAGTGAAACCTCTCCTCCTTCATCCTGTTGCTTATCAGACGTGCTTTCATTCTTCTCAGGATCTTTTTCTCCTCAAGTCGTAACAGCTTGAGGGCTCATAAGTATTCCTGTTTACCAGGAGGAAAGTTTCATTACTGATTACGGCCGTGATGATTGAGAAGACTTCGGGCAAACATTCTCCTCGAGTGCGAAGGAATGAGATCCTCTTATCTGGAAACACGCTGATGATTTCAGCCTGTTTGTCAAGTTTGAGCTGCAGCTTTCTTATCGTCACACATTTCACCGCACAGCCTGGCTGTCACTTTTCCAAAGCTGCTTACCCAGACAAAAAAAAATGTTTTGCAAAAATTATTAAAACATTGATTTAATTAATACAAATTTAAATCTCGTAATGACACTTTAGCTGGAGCCTGAAAGTGCTTCAAAGCAGATGGATCTCAAGTTTTGTTTTGTTTTTGTTTTTTTTCATTCATCCATGCCTCAGCTTTCCTTGGAATTTCAATTTTTCTTGCCTCTCCCTTGTGATCTGACTCAACATGACCGTTAAGTGATTGTTTGCTGGCACGATATGTTACGTAACTGCAGTTTATCATCCCCCCTTCTTTGTTTTTTGCTTTCTTACTTATTTTTCTGAAATCTGTCTCTACATCCCATGATGCTTATTTGTTTTTTCTCAGATTGTTTTTTGCTTTTATCTCAGTCGGTTTTATGGTTTTATTAAATCTTCAAAACACATATAAGTAGCTAAAGTAGAAACCTGATTTTAAAAATTAGTTGCAACTCTTTTCGTATGATCCATAGCAAAATGATAGAGGGAGAGATCCCCCAAACAAGCTGGACCCCGATCTGAATCTGTGCCCAATGTGGCCCTGATGGACACCAACAGCTGCATGGAGCCTAGACACTTTGAAGCAGGTTGATTTGATTCCAGGATTGTTTCTTCAAAGACTTTCTGTGGTTTCTTTCCAGACTGAATGACTGAAAACTGTTCAGTTCAAATATTACCTTCATCTAACCTAAAAGAGAAAAAGACAACCAGCTTTAATGTTTCTATTCTTCACCAAAACTGAACACGGCAGGCTGACAAAGTAATGCAATTGATTCTCTGTGTTCTCTTTGATTAGACAACATATTGATCTATACAAATAATCACCACAAAAACCTTCGCATAGGTAGATCTGTTCATGACTGACCAAATATAAAGGCTCTTTGCTTTTGTCTTAATAAACCAAACTTGACAGCAACTAAATAGAATTGAGTGCTGAGCAACAAGCAATGTAAACCAGTCCTCATGCATATCAATGGGTAAGTGGGCGGATATAATAATAGTATTTGAAATAATAGTAAATGTGTCTTAATTTGTCTCATCAAGTAATTGTTGCTCTAAATTCAATTCTAGGCTGAATTTTATCTTGACATTGATCCTGTGAGGCTGCATTGTTTTAACTTTTCAGAAGTCTGGCTTCTTCTGTTTTATTGATAAAGGATTTTGTAGAAAAAAATGTATATATTTGTCAAAGTAAAGTATTTTTAAAAATACCCTTGCTTTCAGAACAGCACTTTAGTTTCTTCCATTCAGCAACGCAAATCATTTTTACCAGGTGAACAAACAGCTGCTGCTGCTAACAACAGGCCTGCAGGCAAAACAGAGCACGCAAACAAATAAAGACAGGAAATGAAACAAAATACGAACCAAACAAAAACATTAAATCCCAGATGATGAAATGCATGCCACAATGTCATGAGCCAGCCCTTAGTATTTTAGACACTCGAGTGTTTTCATTTTATGTAACATTATTTTTCCACTCCTCTAGGATTACGGTCAGTGCAAATATTATATTCTTTACTCCACTACATTTATCTGCCACGCTCAGTTACGAGTTATTTTCAGATTACGGTTTATCATACTCTTCCTGTCCAGTGAAAATCATATATTTTAAAATTAGTGATTGTTTGTGTGATTGTTTCCCAATGAGTTGTAAAAAATTTTCCCATTTTTTTAAGCCAAAATAATTACCTGTTTGTAAAAACTCTTAAATTGGCTGGAAAAGAAGCACAATAACATTGCAAACATATGACTTTCCTGTAGAATTTAATGTATTTATGCAAACTGAACCTCCTAAAAGTATATAAAGCATGTTTAGCAAAGTTTGTGCAATGTAAAATAACAGCAGCATTTAAATGCAACATACACATTAATGTAGTGTATTTTTTTCAGAGATATCACATATTATAGCAAGAAATCCTAATAATTTTGACTATTGCCAGCTTTTGGTGAGCACTTTAGTGATCCTCATCCACTTTGGATTGTTATTGACATGTCTTTATGTCAGATTTTTAAAATTGTGGAGGACAGAAAAGAGTAAGTGCAGGTAAAACTGGGGAGAACAGAGAGTGACATGGAAGCGAAGTGTCAATGAATGTCTGAACAGGCTAAGAAAGGACAGAAAAATCACAGAGGAAAATGATAACAGTATGAAGCAGAAGAGGAAAACGCGGTAATGCCAAGACTCCCTGAGGGAGATGAAGGAGGATATGGGGTACAAGAGAGGACAGGCTCAGCTGAGTGCACGTGAGACTGCATGGGGTGCGCTTAGAGATGATGAACACGCTCGCAGGCAATAATCTATAAGCTGTGTGCAGGCAGGGAAGTGGACTGCATGAGCATGTGAGCCTGATGATCGTGCATGCAAAGCCGAGTTCTTCTGGGACGAAGGAGACACTGATGAATGTAGATGCACGTGAGGTGGACTTGTGTGTGTGTGAATGTGTGTGTGAATGTGTGTGTGAAAGAGAGAAAAAGATGAGGGAATGAGGAGGAAATGAGAGTCCTGATCTACTTCCTGCTGGAAGGAAGTGGGGGAAAAGCTTAGGCTCTTCATGCTACAGAGATGTATGCACTAAATGCTTAAGGTTATATATGCTAGAAGATATTATGACTTCTTTAATTTTTGTCCTTCATTGGGTCATAAGTCCCTTTCACACATGCACTGGTGCCTTTAAACCTTGCAGGTTATTGTCCAGGAAAGTGTCAAGCGGGTTGGTGTAGGGGATAAAGTAAAAGCTCCAGGCAGTAATCTTTGTGTGTGCGTCAGAGACAAGACTTCTTGTGTAAGACTCCTTTGTCTTTTTCAGAAACTTGCCTTAGGAAATAACATGGTAGATAATTATCTTCTGAAACTTTTTATTTGGATTTTTCATTTGGAAATTCTGACAAATAAACCCTGGCATGCAAACTACTAAATGCAAGTCATTTTCTTTGAGCAACTGGCTGTTCAGATTGATTCTCAATAGACATCAAAGTGACAAAATGACTTCTTTCTCATTGCACAGAGACGGACACAAGCTTAGATGTAGGAAAAAAACCTAAACCACTTTCTCTCGGTTCAGACCAATGTTTAGAGATGAAATACCTGGTAATTAAACTTTCAGCAGCTTCCCATTATGATTATAGCCTGTAGTTTATAAAGGTTGGGTAACTTGGCGATGTGGAAGCATTCTGGCAAAGCTCTCTGTGTAAAAAGGATAATATCATCCTCTGCTCTTTGCACTGGCCATTTATTGCAGTTAGTGGATGTTTAGTGATAGAAATTCTTTAATATTATAGTTGTTTTTGGTACAGTTTTTTTTTTTTTTTTTATTTCAGTCAAAGTTATCACACATTTGCTATGTGAATATGCAGTCATTGTAGGTTTTAACAGATGCTGTGTCAAATTGAGACATATGAAAATTGTGCATGAAGTTTTCAGTTTGTTCCAGTCTTGGTAGATACACATGCAGCGCTATAACTGTATAGGCGATCGTCCTGATAGACTGTATCTTTGTTCTTGTAAGAGCTGCATTTTGTTCTCCTGAAGAATTTTCACTCACTCACTCAGATGTTCCCTCATGTTCACACGTCTCTACCCACAGAAGACAAACAATGCATTTTTGTAAGGTGAAAATCACGTTAATCACTGTAATCATCTCTATAATGTCACATTTCCTCACAGACACACTGACTGCTGGGTGGATGTTTTCCATTGCAAAACAGACATTTTAGCTGCTGTTTGCATGCGTCAGACATGCAAACAGCAACCGAACACAGTGTCTCTACTTCAGTCTGTCAATCTAAATAGAAATTTTCCATATACAGTATTATATTTTGTGTTGCTAAAATGTACCTATTTCTCAGGTTTTGAATACTCTGACAAATTAAATCTTTTTTTAAAATCTAATTTATTGTTATTTGAATAAAGAGCATAATGAATCTTGCTTAAGTAACATTGTGCTTTTAAAATATATTTTGCATTTTCTTTTTGGTCACTTATGATCATAATGTGTT
>JAPZDY010000026.1:19337694-19354242 GCA_029783645.1 Ctenochaetus hawaiiensis | reverse complement strand
TTAAACGGGGGCCCCCCCCCCCCCCCACACACACACACACACCATGTCCATTTAATCTAATCTAAACATTTTCATAACATCATATTAACAACTCAAAAACAACAAAAAATACATCTTAGACTTGAAAATACAAGAATTGCTGTTTCTGTTTGCAAATATATTCACTTTGAATCAGCTGTTTTCACAGCTAACTTTGCTGCCCCCATGTGGCCAAATATTATATTACATGCTTAATTATGATTCTGTATAATAGACACATTTAGAAAAAGAGCATTACAAGTTTTTCCTGTATAAAAACCTCTGTTAGCACTGAATTGTAGATCATGTTGAGCAACTTCTCTTTGACCTGTATTGATCTGTTTTGTTAAAATTTTTCCTGCAACCTTCCTTCAAACACGAGGAGGTCAGAGTTCAGGGTCATCCTCTGACAAAGGGCTGTAGAGGGGGCAGGGATCCTGTATTTTGCTGAATATGAAAAAACATTTCTACTGGGACTTTGTGGGTTACAGGGTTACATTCACAAGGCCAAAAATTTCATACAAGAACCTTCTGATCTGTATTGACCCAGAAACTACTGAAAGCAGCTAGTGGAGGAGGCAAATGATGCAAGCAGAAAAAATCTGACTTGTGAAGGCAGCAGAAGGAATAAATCATAAAGAGAGAATTGTTTAAAATGCTTAAAATCACAGAGAAATTAAGTACTGTTTTTGTTTCCTTCCTCAGGGTGTATGAAGCCTAAAATCTCGGGAAACCAGCACCCACGGATCAAGTGAAACAAAATAAGAGAGACGACAATACCAACAGGACTGTTCTTGTGAAGCACAAGATGAGATCTGCAATCAAACTGTACTTCTCCCTTCTCTTCCTGAGATCTGTCAAGCACATTAAGAGATATCTCTAGTTTGTATATAAGCTGGTGGGCTCATTTTAATCGGCCATCAATCTAGTTACAGTCACTCACCACTCCAGACTTTACAACTGTACTTATACTTGTCAAATAGTGGACGAGGCACCACGATCTGTGTTCAAACAGTTGTGGCTTTGTCCAGTTATTACTTAAAGAAACTTCTCGTTTGCTTTGATTCTTAAGCTTCTTTCAAAGTGATGAATGAGTAAGAATGCATCATTCTGAAGAAAAGTGCAAACTTTCTTTGAAAACTACAGTGTGGGTGTTTCAGTTGTTAAGATTTTCACCATTCTGTATTCAATATGACAAATAGGACATTAGTACTATGCCAACATTAAGGCCAACATTTGTAGTCAAAATGCAGAGGTTTTGGTTCTCAGTGAATCTGATTCCCTGTGTTTGTAGAGGAGAAGCAGTCAGTGTGCGTTTACATGTAATACAGAACATTTTTTGTTCAGTCAGATTGAGAAGATCTACCACTGAATGTGTGTGTGTCCATCCAGTTAAATGTGTCAAACAAACACAACACTGTGCAGCACCCCTTTATTAAAGTGTCTAATTAACTGGCAGGTTGTAGAAATAATAGTCAATAAAGAATAAAAATAGTTCATTTGTGCTGTTGCTACATAAAAAGTACAGTCTGTGGATTGGAGTTCATTTAAAATGTACTATTTAAAACATTAAGAAACAAGACTGTCTGTGGTTTACACCAACAAAGGACTATCCATTACCTAGTTTCATTGGTTGAAAGATTTTTTTCCATTTCTTTAAATAAAAGTGTAATGAAGCAATATCTTATATATCTCATATATTACATGCAGTAACCACTGTATAGAAATGCAGATGAGGCTGCTGATATTCCAGTTTTGTGTTTATGCGACAAACATCCCATAAAAAATATCAAATCACCAATGCGTTTCTCCATCTTGCTGTACCTCCTGAATTCTCTAACCTGTCTGTTGCACTTAGCCCAAAGTCCTTCCACAGATTTAGTTCTTTGAAAATAGCTTCTCTAAAACCTCTGGGCATTGTAGTTTGTTTTATATCAGATGTCATTCAAACAGAAGCACAGAGTGTTTGTTTGGAGCTATTTTCGGCTGTGGATAAATACACATCTGTTCAGTATTTACAGCTGCAAGACAGTGCCTCCAAATAAACTACGGTGACCATGTTTATGTGAAAAGAAAGCATATCACTCAGTAAAACAGTTTGGCTCTTTGTCATGTTTAACAGTTTGTCTTACATCAATGGAGCCCTACTGTGCAGAGGGATATGATATGAGATAAAGCTATGGACAAACAGATAGGCTTACTATTGGAAGGATCAATTTATTGGCAGTTTTGTTTTGTTTTTATGGGTTTAATTAATGATAAAAATACAAAATATTATTAACTGTTTCATTTAAAATGAGCTATGGACTATATTAATATGTTGGACCATTAGCTGTGACTTTAAATCTTTTAATCTCCCTTTTTGTATTGAAAGGAGACAAATTTGGCTGAAAAATCCAGGATTCTGAATCAAAATTCCTGCCTACAATAGTAATGACAAAAAGACAACATTACAGCACAAACTAAGAGATATGACGGGCATTCAATTTGCTCTGCTAATCATTTATTAGCAGAGCAAATTGTCTCCTACAGTCATTTTAGTGTCTCCTACAGTCTCACATGGGTGATGAAAAACTTATCTGATCTTATCTCCTTTCTCACAGACCTCCTGAACAATACTGTCAAACATGTCTTGTATGGCATGGATACACTTTGTAACAACGACCTTTGGGTTTTGTCTTCTTCACACACAAATACATCTGCATATACACAAAAACGCCACATTTTCTTTACCTTTGAAGAATGTGCATTACTCTTGTTTTATATCTTATATATAAATATATATAAAGACTTTTGTAAATGGACCAGTATAGCCTATATGTTAGTAAGAATGAATTCACCTAGAGACTTTATAGTGTCATGTATATTGTATCACTGCATTATAGTTGTTTTTGCTATTTAAATTTGGTTTGGTAACAGATTTCTGGAGGGCAGGTGTTTGGACTTGCCCTCCAAACACACAGTAAACATTCCATTGAGTGTAAAACAATAAAGACAGCAATAAAATGTCTATAGAGCAGCTCATGTTTGTATTTGATTCCTTCATTAACCACTGTATTAAAAACTGAAACAAAGGAATGCTCTTGCAGATTTGTAGAGAAAGAAGGCAAATTTAGGTGCTGTGAGATCAACAGTCCACCAGATGGCGATATGTACCAAGTGATTTTTAACTTGCCACATGCAGGTGACAGCAGTGTAATAGATGTCAATAGTTTAAGTACCAATAAACAGATAATTCACCTTTCACCTTAGTTATATACTAGTACACACAAAAAATTTTTAAAAAGTTATACAACATTCTCAGTTTCAGTTTAACTAAAACCATGTTTGAAAAGTGTTCTTGATTAATATGAAATTAGTTTAATGTATCTAATGTATTAAATGTATCAACATAAAACAGTCCTGCCGGTGTTTTGTGGACTTTTGATACTTGTGTAAAACATGCAGACAAGATAAGTCACATCAGTTATAAAAAATAAACCTATAATATGAAGGAATGAGCGAAAGAGGAAATTTTCATTTCAATCTATTTTCCAATTCATGTATAGAAGTGCAATCACTAAGTGATGAACTAAACATTGAGTAGCCTCTGCCATAATATTGTGCCCTATTATACATTAACCTTTAACTATTGCTATGATAGTTTAGTTTAGTGCTGATGAAAAACAGGTTAGTAAACCCAATGATGCAAAATATTGAAATGCTTTTGCATTGTTTAAAAACATTGCTAACTGATGCAATAATTTCTTTACAATCTTTTAGGTTTTATTTTCAAAATATCAGACAGAAAAAAATACTTTCTTTGAAAAATAAGAAAAATGCATCAAAATTAGACATTTAAGCACCAGAAGATAAAATGCATGTACAAGAATATATAGGCTTACACATCTGATAGCCTACTTTCACATGTGTACATGGAATTAGATTTACAGTATGTGGGTCAAAAACAAAATGTGATTAACATAAATAGCAACAGTGTAATTAATGTAATGATAAACGGTTGCTTACATTTAAACACACCTACCACATATGTATGATCAATGAATAGGCCCACTCATTTTAAACAAAGTAATGCATGATATGCAGAAACACAGTTGGCGGTAGCTACGCCATGAACAAATAAACTACATCGAAGAAACTACAATATTTATATGTGTGTTTCAATGTGGAGACTCTGCCTGTCTGCAAGGTGGGGTCAGTATTTAGCAGCCGTCTCCCGCTGTGCTCAGAGTGAGAGAGGCGGGGTCAGTATTTGGCAGGTTTGTCCCCGGAGGGTGTGTGTGTGAGAGACTCGCTAAGCAACGACCTGCAAACGGGCAACCGAGCCAGTCTCTCAGCCAAAACAGGAACCACATTATTTTCGAGTGTCTCTGCAATGTTCCCGACGATATTTCTACACCGTTTGCTTTGATCACCTCGAAGTTGCCGTCTCTTCAGACGTCAGCTACAAAAACCAAACAAGAAATTGATGCATCTTGCTCCGCGTTCCTGTCTGTTTTGACCTGGTAAGGTAACTCGCAGCAACTGATTAGCTCGCTTTGCTAACAGCGCTCCTTCTGGTTCTCTCAGCATCTTAGGAGCTAATGTTAGCCAGCTAAGCTAACTGTGTCTGGCGCTTTGTGCTTTCTGTTTAAATAATAATTGCTTATATATAATGTGTAAAATTGGTTATCTTCCGCATTTGTGTCATTATTTGGAGGTTAACAATGGAGTACAAAATGGGTGTTAAACCGTTTGTGGCTTCATTTGTGTTCATTGGGAGCTAACGGCTAACTGTTAGCAACGGATGCAGTTCCATCACATCTGTAGCTCCTCCGTAGGCACGGCAAGCTAACTCGAAGACAGAGAGAAGACAAACTGTTATAAATAATGAAATATTTGTTGTTTTCTGGATGACACCAAAATAAACCGCTCACCGATTTCGGATTCAGTTTTGCAGACATTGAAATTGTAGTTTTATAATGTCAGTAACGGTAGTTATTTGTCAAAAATGTGAGATGCAACGAGCGATTCAGAATCACCTGGTTTTGACGTTTATTGTAAACAACTGTTTCCAAAAGCATACATCATGTATTTCAAGTATCTGGAGTTCTCGTTTCTTTCAAATAGTCACCGGTAGTTTCCTTTTCTGTTCTGACTCTTACTGGAAAGCGTCATTATTTGCACAGATGCTTCAGCTCGGTTTGATGTAACTGCCTGTCCTGGAATGTTCTGGTGTTTTGTGGAAAACTGCTCGCTGTTCAACGATTTTTTTTTCGCCTGTGTTGGTCCCGGTGGATAGATTTTATTTGGACTAATTCGGTGTGAGGACATGACGAGCTGACTTTCATCTGTAGGCTCTCTGAAATCCTTTGCACATTGCATAATCGTATCTGGCCATTGCCCTGAATTAAAACGGATTTGTCTCTCCCTCCATATGGTGTATCATAGACATAAGTGGAGGAACTGCTGTGAACTACAAGTACACAATAGGGTACTAAGATACTCTAGCTGGAAAATTGTATTCACACATACAGTTATCATCAGGGATTGTAAGTTGAAACGAAAAGCTATGGAGAAGTTACATGTGAAGTTTATCTGCAACATTGGAGAGCTTAAACATAAATCAGTGAACATGTCTGACTCTTAAATTCTTGATATTGCTTGTTACAAATATTTTATGAGAATTACCAAACAGTCCCACATTCAAACTTTTTCTAAAGGCTTGAATGTTTTTCTTTTTTTTATGTAACAGTAAATTGGTCATTTAAGACGGTCAGTTGGACAAAACTAGCTATAAGACATTAACAGACATTTCATAACAGACAATTTAAGCGATAACGCAATTACATAAACTGATAATAGAAACATTGTTAGTTGCAACCCTGCATCATTGTCATTACCAGCAGACCCAATGATGACATTTCTTATCAAATATTAATTACAAACTGCATGAAACATGAAATGGAATTTAGAAATGAAAATTGGCAGTTTTTTAGCACTACAGCAGCCTCTTATGTGTCTGAGCTACATACTGACTATAATGATAATGTATCTGTGTGATGTTGAGCTTTTAAGATCTAACAGTATACTTATTTACTGGATATGCAAAGGTTAAAAAAAACACCCAAACAATTTATTGACTAATTCAAAGGAGCAATACTACAGTAACCAGGACTTATACTTAAGATGTAAGGGTGTTCATTGTGCAAAACAGTGTCTGTTTTGTCTTTGTTCGGTATTAGTATGTTTCACTGTACTGAGCCAGTAATTATTGAACACATTGTAGTTGGTCTTATCTGAGGTGCTTATATAAAATTTCTCTTAAAACTAAGTAAAGTTTAACCTGTTAGCAAAACAGCTAGGTTATTGTGTAAGAGACAACAGATATGTATACAGACTGAGCAGACTAAAGGTCAACTTTGCAGTGGTGCTGATGTTGGAGAATGTTGGCAAAACTGTTGTTGAGTCAGCAACTTAAATACACATTGGGTTGATGGTGTAATACACTCAACTGCAAGTTTTATACAAGTATATGGTTAAATTGTTCAGTGTTTGGTACTTTTTCAGCTAGGTGAACTGTTTCAGTACTTTCGGTACTGTTTCAGTTATGTGAACTTTATGATTATTTTGAAATTTGAAGATTATGCTTCTTTATCAAATTGTATTGTTTTTGTTATACTGGGATGTTTAATAATATTTTTTCTAGTCGGTAACATGCATCAATTGGGTTAAGCTAACTTGCTAGAAAGAGACACCTCCCTGTTCAATATTGTACAGTTCAGAAGCCCCACTGTTTGTTGTCAGAGCCAGATAGCTGAATGGCTGAGCACATACCACATAACCACAAAGTCCGTGGTCCATTTCAACTGGGTACCTTTGCTTGTCATACCCCTCCCCTTGATTTCTGCCTGCCTGTGTATTGTACTATCCCATAAAGACTAAAACTGCTCAAAACATATACATATATATTCATGACAAAAAGCTGCAAGTCCTTATTTTGAGTTATAATGCGTAAATCTTTGGTATAAAAGTTACTAAAACAATAATCACTGAAACATCCAATTGACAAATGCTCTCTGGTTAACTTGTTGTTTCAGCTTCAAATAAGTGAACCTATTAAACTGGCAACAAATGTATTTAACTTAACTATCCAGACTCATTTCTTTAACGTCCTACTAGATGCGGATTTACTGGTCAGTTTGGGTCCCAAAACCAAGTTTGAGAATAGTTGTGGAGCTAAAATCTTATTTTTGAAACTGCTCATACGAATGCAGGCATATTGTTGATGTCATATTGACTCAGTCACAATACTGTAAACATGTAAGATCAGTAAGGGACATGAGCCATTGCTATGATTAGCAATCATTCTAACTAGGTGTACCTCAGCTGAACCTGTAGCCTTTTTCTGTATGTGAAGGATCTCACGTATGCACATACCAGCAGTGTCAAAACTCTCCAAACTCTTGCTGTGTGAGATACGGCAGCGCGGGTAAGACGACCCATAGTGTTTAAATGGAAGGAAAACATGCAAACACACCGCAGTCACAGCCGTGTCATAACCATGCAGCTGCCTGCAGTGTGGGATTGTTGCTGCCAGGTCAGTGAGTGGTTGTTTTAGATTCTGTGGACAAAGGCCAAGCTAAACCAAATGTGGTCCAAATCTCTCTAAAGCTGGACCCACACTGCCAGAAATTCACTAGATTTTATCTGTCAGCTTGTACTCACAAATGTATGGAAATATGTTTCATAACCTCACTTTTATTGGTTAAAATGTAAATAGCTTTTAAAATTAAGTACTTTACTCTTGCTTTTTTGCAGGAAGAGACTAAGCAAAAGTACAAGTTGACATTCTTGCAGTCATTTAAAGGAATGATAAAAGCACTGAAATTGCATAGAAATACGATGATGCATACTACTAATACAAAGAGATACATCAATATCTAACCAGAAGACTTGCAGCAACATCTCTTGGTGCACATTAAGCCAAAACAGGCTGAAGGCAGTTTCACACAGTGTGGCGCTGACCTAGCCCAAGGACAGTGTAAATGGAGATGGTCCATTAGGCAGCTGAAATAACAAGGGTTTTTACCATTAAAAAATGTTTTATCAATGTGTTGTTGACTTTATCTACTAATATCAGAGAAAATTCCCTACAATAGTACAGTCCTGGACTTGAACTGTACTAAAATACTTGAATCAGTAGTTGAAATTGTGATTTGTAAAACATATTAAATTCAAAGACTAAAAGCTGCAGGCCAATATTTCCAATGCCACTTTAATGCAAAAAGTAGCTAATGTGACTGACTAACACTTCCACAAAAATTGTTTACCCATTAGTCATCTTTACTTTTCATTTCATGGTAAGCACAAAAAATAGCAAGTAAGCTTTTTGATGATGGGATAAACAAGCCAAAGACCATTTATTTGAAACCAAGATTTGCAGACTGAAGAATGTTAACAGTGTTAAGACTTGAATTCTCATCCACAGTATTACTATTCTTGAGAGTACAGCTGAAACTACAAGTCATCTAGTAATCAGTAAGTACTCAGCAGAAAAATATTTGGCAACTGTTTTGACAATCAGTTTTTTTCCAATCAAATTCTAATGAAATCATATTCAGTGTTCATCAGTGCTTCCGGTTGACTCTTAGACAAATAAAACGTAATGTCTTTTAGGGAAGAATAAATTACAACTGGTGAAATCACTACATACAGATATGTTGAAAATAAATAGAGATTGGAAATCTTTGTTGGAACTGCAAAAATTCATTTTTTCGCAATGATATTTTTATCAGTTATGTCAATGGACACTTATTTTCATTGAATTAATTCAGTAATTTCGTAAACCCCTCTAAACTGCCAGAATACATTTAATGGACAGACCTTTCCTTGCTTTGAGCCCTGGATAAAGCCTTAGGGCAGTGCTCTTACTGTACAGTATCTGTTGAATGTGTGTCACAAGAGAGATTGCACTGTTATGAAAGCCACATGACTAAAAATGTAGGATGACAACTTGTCATAGCCTGTCTCTATAACCTTGTAGCACATTTTTCTACTCTGGTTGATGAATCTTTGCATTAGACTAAGCCAGGGATTTTCTTTTCTTTTCTTTTTTGCTTTTTTTGAATACTTCTAAGAGAATTTGTGATACAAAAGCCCCAAATACTAAATGTCTCTCCGCTCTTTATGTAATTTATATCTGTGTATTAAAATTTTTTAAATGTTCATTTATTTATGTATGCTTTTCAGCTTAACAAACATTGTTAAAATTTTAAATGAAATTGAAATGAACAAAGTAAACATTCAAAAAATAACAACTAATAATTTAAACAGTCACTTCCTGCTTGGCCTGTGAGAAAATTCCTTGAACTGCACTGTCATTTTTGCCTGGTCACTGTTTGCATGCTCTTGTCTGCTCACTTGACAGGGTACTCTCACAGCTGGTGTTTTGATCTATTGTTTACACAGAGTCAAGCACTTACAGATGGAAATGACAAGACTTGTACTATCGTGCGTAAGCCATTTATGTGTTAATCGAGTCTCATTCAGTCACTGTATAAAACAGCAAATATAGTTTATTCATTGAGATTTAACAATAGGCTAGGGATTTCCTCATTGATTCACTGTAGTCTCACTTCCTCATTGCACTGCCATTGCCTCAACAGACTCGTCCGACATGTACAGAATGCAAAGACAACAGATGGAGAGGCATCTTTTTTTAATGCAGCAAAGGCAGAAGCATACTTGTGGGTATTTTAGACTGCAGTAGTCTGGAAATTTCCATCAGCTTGAGATGGAGCAAGATAGAGAGTTGATTTAGATCAATACTAAATCAATAAAGCTCAATGTCATCGTCTCAGACAAGGCTGGGCCCTGTGACACTGTTGGGCTCTACTGGTTTAGATTGCACCTAATCCCTGAATCACTGATGTGGCTGTGAATTGTAGTTTAATTTTGTTAACCACTGTTAAACACAAAGTACAACCAAGACCTAAATAAAGATTTAATGTTACAGTCATAGCCTAAAAGTATCCTAACCCCTTTTTTATGAAGTGAACCAAGATCTCAATTGGCCTTCATGTTATAAACCTTGATTATACAGTACATGAACAAATTTCAGAACTATTAGTCATCTGCAAAACTTTTTCCCAGTAAAAGCATCACAAAGTGAGTGAAGAATGCGAAAAAACCTGCTTTAGTTTAGAAGAGTTTTATCTTTAACTGCACCTGTATGGGCAATATGATGCTATATGACGTTATATAAAGTTGTCAGCAAATATTTTGCAATATTATAAATTCTACTGTAGCTGATCTTTTTAATATTAATGTTGCTCATTAATAAGAACAGTGGCAATATGATCATATTGCATTCTATCCAGTTTTGCATTAGTGTTGTAAAATTAGCTGAATTAGCCAAAATTGATATTTTTGTCTTTTCTTGTACACATCAATTTTCCATCATATCACTTGTAATTTAAAATAACATATGACAGAAAGAAATTAAAGGCTTCAGATGTTTTGCTTAATATCCTCAACCCTTAATTTATGCACAGTTAATGCATTCATCACATTCAGTGGGATCTGAGCCTGAGTGTTGAAAATTATGATTACAGAGGTACTTCGAACAATTGTTGAATGTAACTTAAATGAATAAAACATCTATATGTTATTAATGTCCATGATTAATATATATAAGATTCATTTTTATTTGACACAGTTTAATTGTCTAAAACTCGTGAACACTAAACTAACATGGTCAAAGGAGCTCTTTTTACCGGAAAAGCTTAGTTTATTACTAAAGTTGTAGAGCATCTGTATAAACTCCAGAGACAAATGTGGAGTTGACCATAACATCTAAATGACCAACATTACTGTACAGAAACATTATTATTTTAGTCTTAAAAACAATAATCTCTGTGATACATCAGTGATTTTACAGTGACTTTTTAGTAGATATTTACTGAATGTATACACAAGCTTAAAATCCTTGTATTTCAGATGTCTCACTGTTTGACTCTTGAGTATTACTATTGAAGTGGTATTAACACAAGGACAAGCGTTTTTTAACTTCATGATCAAACTCTTATTATAGAGCTCTTTGGCAAATTGTAAAAAAAACACATTAAAACAAATTGTATTACTGGACATTTCATGAGAGGTTTACACAGAATTGTGTGATCTAAAGATTCTCTTTGGCTATTTAAAAAAAAATATAAGTGGAAATTGTTTTCAGAGTCATTATTAATGAAAGAAAGAATGGAAAAGATGAAAAAGGTGGAGGAACTTTTCTTAGCCAGATAAACACCTTAAAAAAAGAACCTGTTCACACAGATAGCAACCAAGCAAACTTCATGCAAATGTCCAGAGCAACACACTCCACTCCCACAGCTGCCGCCACAGATCTTCATTTGTTTCCACCGGAGGCGTTCAAACTTTCTGCAGAATCACAGCCCCTTAGGTTAGCTAAGAATAGATCCAGTTTTACTGTTTCCCTTCAAGAGTATTTGTACAGGAGTATTTGTACAAAAAACATAGTTTGGGTTTCATTAAAAGTTGAAAATGATAAAGTGGAGTATAGTGAAGTAGGCTTGAGAAGATAGTTCAGAGAAACTCCCTTTGCCCTGTACAAGTGCTGTTAAGTGGAGCGTCTAACCCTGACAGTTAAAAAGTGGCAAGTTACCTCCATCTGCTGAAGGCTTTTATTGAAGCTGTACAGTGTGATTATGAACTTAAACATTATGACATTATAAACTTTAAAAATAAAACTTTTCAATTAATGAACTAAATATTTCATCTTTCTTATAAATGATCATATATATTAATTATAGTAGGCTGGATTGGTCTGAGTGCATTAGACAGGTTTTAGTTTTGTTCATCCCCTTGGGCAAGTTCATTGATTAGAACTTCAAGCTTCAAAGAAATAGTTGAAAAAAATTCAGGATGAATAGTTTGACTGATTATTGGTGCCTATTCGCTCCTTTTTTACACTGCATAATTTAAGAACAATTCTGTTAAGATTCATTATTTTTGTTTGCGTTTTCCCACCAAAAACTGAAAGAATCTGCTTTAAGAGATAAAGATAACAAGGCCTGAAAAAGGCCCATGTCCCCTGAAGACGTGCTGATTAATTTATCACTGACAGGGCTAGCCTGGGAAGAGCAGCTAAAATAGGCTAGGGCAGTGAACTGCTTCTCCTGATTCAAGGGCAAACACTGGCTTTTCTGCCTCCTTTTTGTCCTGCTCTGCCTTTATTTACCTCGCTTACTCTTTTTTTGCCTGTAACTTGTGTTTCCCTGCTACTTTCTCTCTAATCTTTCTCGGCCATTCTTTCTGATGCTTTTCTAATTTTCCATAGTACTGCCTCTCCTCTTTTATTCTCCTTTTCATCCATCTGTATCCATGCCTCCCGGCCTGACTTGACCTGCTGGTAACTGCCTGTAAGACATTATAATTTAAAAACTCTAAGCAAATGCTGATCCGCTATATTCTAAAAACTCAACAGTAAAACTTGGGTTAATTTGTGTGCTTAAATTAGTCCCTTTTCACTCAAATTGATAATATATTCAGCAATATTTAGTTATTTGATTCCTTTTCCTACACCAGAGTAAAATTACAAGTGTCTTTAAGAGTGGTTTCCTTAAATCTCTGTATTTATTTCCTTATTTCTCTCTTATATTATCGCATTAGTCTTTCTTTCTTACAATTGTGGTGCTACATTTATTGTCACAAAGATGTACTTAAAGTACAGGCTATTAAACACAACATTTTGTAATCTTTGACAATGATGTGATCTTCTCATTGCATATCATTTTTATTTATTTATGTGAAAATGATTCTAGGTTAAAATTTAATAATTTTAGGGATCAAAATGTGTAATTCATATGAATTTGAGGGGTGGATAACTAAAAGTTTTTTGCTCTGACTACGGCTAGCTTCACTTATCTTTTTTTGTTGGATGTTATCATAGTTGTTGTTTACCCTTAATTAGAAGTAGGCCTGTTGGTAGTAAGGTCAACTAATTATTGACAAATGACACAGCGGTAAAGAGGTCACATGTGACAGAGTTCATTGTGAGAACAGCACAGATAGTCAGGCAAATAGACAGGCCGTGTTGTGAGCAGCATTGCATGGTAAGCCAACTTAAAGACCAAAAATATCATGTGGTGTTTGCGTCCAGCCACCATTATCTGCAGATGCAGGGCACAAAGGACATGTTTTATGTCCGTAGGTTGCTTTTGTTCACATGGGTGTTTGCAAGGAGACCTTGAAGGTCAAACGTTGCATCAGAAAAAATGTTAGGGAGCGGGAAAATCTTGATGTGTGGGGACAACCTCTCCTTTGTCCAAGTAAACTAACTGACACTTAGGTTGAAAGACAAGCTCTGTGGTTAAGAATTGTGAATGTTGATGGTTGCCTATGAGGTGTATGTCTATATTTGTTTGTGGGTTTCCTCTCTGTTTTTTTTTTTTCTATGAACAACCAGCTATTTGTGTTTAATGCAGTAGAATGATGCAGCTGTATACAGAGCTCTTGTGCTGCTTCATATCAGGCATGTTATCGATGGACTTATTTTAAGCAGCTTCTTCCCCAGCAGTTCAACATCCTGGATGGCTAACTTATTAAACCTTTGTTGAAAATTAACAAAATCTCTATGAGGGGACCCATTGTAAGTAGAATGTAGCAGTATATGAGTTGATTTCAAGTTAAAAATCACAGTTTTGAGCACTGTATCACCATTTGTAAATAAAACAACATTAAAAGTGTTTCAGAAATTAAATTATAGTCTTCTGAATATAAGATGACCTCCCCTTTTTGCAACAACAACAAAGGTCTTTAAGAGAAGTCTTAAAAAAATCAACTCTCTGAAGATTCCATTTGGGAAGGTTTATTTGAAGTACTGTCACTCTAAAAAAAAAGAAAGATTTCTCATCCTTTAAGCCATCTCGTTCTATACAAGAGAAACAAATACTTCCGATAGAGCAGTAGTTCGTATTATTTTTTCCAAACTGTCTGTTTGTCCTTTGAGCTCCTCATCATTGGTGGCAGTGGTTGTTCTTGGCTCCTTTACAGATGAGATCATGTTGCATTTCTGCATTTAATGTTTGTAGGTGGTTTGACTCGTTTTCACTTGTCTCAAATTTATTTTCTTTGCGGCATGAAAACATACCACACCAACCTTCAGCACTTTTAGAGCTTATTAACTCTAAAAAATGTACTGTAAACAAACTAGGACACACCTACTGACCTGTCAACAATAAGCCTCCTAACATTAATCACTGAGGTACTTACCTCTCTTGGTAGGTTATAATTTGTATTTGTCTGTTACAGAAAGTACCGGGACACAGTATGACAGTTGGTTTTCATTCCTTTTGTGACAAAGCAGATAAGGCCAAAGCAGATAAAGATCTCAGTCATATGTCTGGTGATTGATGGATGAGATTTGTGTTTGTTTGTTTCTGTGCTCATACAACCCACACTTCCTCATGCCATGTTTGCCCTTATTTGTATTGTTTTTTAAGGTGTGTACTTCTTTGGATGTGACAGGTCATACACATACTGGAAATACTAGGAAGTCATGTGTTGTGTCAGAGTCATGGGATGTATGTTTTTAAAATGGACCCAGTAACTCAACAAAGTAGTCACATCCAGAAATACCAGGCATTCATTCTCTCGCTCAGTGTTTGGGGAGATTCAGGCCCGAGCGCAGAGTTCACTGGTCAGGTTTTCTACTTGTTTTTTTTACCTTTTCAAGTTTTCAATCCACCAGACTCAATTGAGTAACTAGTCTACAGATCTGTTTGTTGTGAGCAAAGAACATTTTCTCTTTTCTATTTTGGTTTTACTTTGTGCAAACTGATATATATTTGCTTTGAAGCATTGTTGTTAGCTTTTTTTCTCACCCAGGGGGATTTTAGGCTTTGATGCAGAAATCTGATCAATCTTTACTTCTGAAGAGGATTCCTGCTGTCCAACCTTTCTGACTGTGACTTTCCACTTCCATGATTTTGGTTGACCATGACAGTTTGGCCAGTGATGATTAACTATGCTGAATTTATCCGCTTTGATCACTTTTATTTTTGGGTTTTAGCAGTATGATGCAAGTTAAAGGAAATCTGCTGATTTATTTAGAGTCTCTTGTAAATATTTAATCTTGTTTTTGGTCGTGTACTTTGTTTAGATGGAACTGAGGCTATTTGGCAGCTCACAGAGTATTCATAACAGGGTTTTTATTCTCATATGTGATGCATATAAAATTGCCCTTATAAAATATGAATCTACACTTCCTTTTGTTGAAACGCAAGGTTTTGCTTACATCTGCATAGTTATTTCAATAAATAATTTTTAACAAATGACAAAATGGATCTTTTGCTTAAAATTATACAAACTAGAACATCAGGATATGTTATTATGTTATATGTTATTTTGATAATCTAGCACTGCTTTTTAGGAAGGAATCTAGTTTTCTTCCCTTTCCTTCATTGTTTTTTTTTTTCTTGCTTGTTTGTTTGGTAGTCAGTTAACTCACTGACTCAAAGAAATAAACCAGTTGTCAAGTTAAATGCCTCCCTGAAGAATACCTTGCAAGGTCAAACATTATTTTAGTAATTTCAGGTATGTGAACCTTTCTGTTAAAGGAGTTTTGCTGCTTGAACTGTTGCCACCCTGTAGACTGATGTTCAGGCCTCATCCTTGATTGTGTGCAGGTGTTACTTTTAGACACCAACTGAAATCTGATAAAGAGTAGGCTTATTTAAATTCACTGATGCCACCACCGTTGTAAAACAATTATTAAAAAACTTACTGTGAATTGGTACAGGTACACATTTCCAAACTTTTCTATACTATATTTTGTAATCTTTTTTTTTTTCTTTTCTTTTCATTATTTAGTTGGGAAAGCTAGAGAGGTCACAGATAACTGGTAAGAGAGAGGGAGATTGATGTGGAGCAAAGGGTTGCCAGGTGGAATCGAACTTGGGGCCAAACAGCAAGGACGTGTAGACACCATTCACGGGACATCCACTCTACCCACAGAGCTATGTGGCTTCTCAGATATGGTGAAATTTATCTTTGTAGTTATCTACTACAGGATGACACAAAACATGTGCCATCCCCTCTTGCATGTGATAGACAAGCTTAGTGATGCTCCCAGCTCCAGGGAAGGGCCATTTTGTGGAATTAGGGACTTGACTTGATGATTGGTGACAGTGAGGATAAAGATGCAGCAGGTTGTAACCTTTGCACACTGAGCACCTAATTAATTTTTACAGTTATTTTCCTGTTTAGATTTTGGAATAATTGCAAGTGAAATACTTGCACTTCACCCATAGTCAGATAATGTTTAGAAAATCCAAGACTGACAACTAGATCCATAAATTTAAAGGCTTGTCAAACTGCAAAACACGTCAAAGCTTTGGCCACTATTAAAGAACTGTGCAACCCTTAAAAGTTATCATGCAACAGTACATTATGTCTTGATGATTGTTAAGTAAACAGTAGAATTGCCACTTTCATATTACTCAGTATCTCCAATAAATGTGCACTTGCATC
>JAPZDY010000026.1:19311125-19336256 GCA_029783645.1 Ctenochaetus hawaiiensis | reverse complement strand
TTTAACAGATGACGGCATAATTTGGCATAACTCTGTACCGTCACCATCGCTTTGTCAACACTGAGGCCTCACTGAAATAAATGAGATTACAAACTTTTGTGACATAGCTTTAGTCTTTCTTATTCTTTAGTTGCCTCTCCCTTCTACACTTTTCTCTGTGGTCTCATATATATAAGTCATACTTATAAGTCGGCCCTTTTTCCTTCTGGTTCTTAAGTTTTCTCTTTGACTCTCACTCAGTTTTTCTCTCTCTCTCTTAAAGGCCGCCTTACTTTCTCTCCTTCTAACAATGTCCCACATTGTTGAGCAGGAGGTTGTCAAGCATGATATCTGGGATTAAAACACACAGAGAGACAGACAGAAACACTGACAGAGACATTCTAGACTGTTCCATTACCGACCAAATCCTCACTACTGAGACCTTTTAGGGTCAGTTTTCATGGCAGACAAGGCGCTGGTTTGGGAACATTCAGTTCTCTAATCTCAGATGGTCATTGTCCTCATCTGTCTGTTAAAGTATGTTGAGCTAGGCTTAAACAGAACTACCCTTGTTGAAAAGGTGTTGACATTGTGGTACTGTGTGATACTGTCAAATTGTACACAATAATAATCTTTATCTTAAATCACATGTAGTAATTAGTTTATGTTTTCATATTCACCGAGCTTAAAACAAAACTTTCTGGTGTGTGGTACCTCTTTGTTTTTTACAGGCCTTAATCAAATTCAAGCATTTTAACTCCAAAAGTGGGATTTTCACCGGCTTTTAAAGAGGCTTAGAAACTAACAGTGCCAGCTCAGTTGTTTTTGGAAAGAATACATGCTGGAGAATGCCTTTAAAAGACTCAGCAAGCTTTATGAGCAAACATAAGACTTCTAAAACAGCCATGTATGACCCAGTGTAATAGGAAAACTTGAAAATAGTGCAGCTCTTCATCCAGCAACACATGCAGAATTGTAAGGTTGGTTATCCTTTCTTTAATATCTACTGTCAAGAGGCTGAAGTATTATTAACTGAAAGGATGTTCGAAATCACAGTATTACCAGAAAAATACATTTTGGAGATGGAAAAGGAAATTACTTAACCAGGAAGAGGTGCAGTTCTGAATTCTGTCAGGTTCAGTTTAAACATGCATTTATCCCCGCAAAGACAGTGGTAAATTAGAGGCTTAAACTAGATTAAAGCCATTGTTTGGCCTTATGTAATATAGGTTTGTTAACAGTCGGTAGTGAAATCTGGGACTATATGATGTGCACTCAAGTAGTGTTAGTAAACTAACTAGAGTAGATTTTATTTTAAATTTTATCCAGCCTTGGTGAATGTAAATCGAGAAGAAGTTTTTTGCTGTCGCACCATGAAAATACTTTGATGCTGTGTCTCTGTCTAAAGGAGAGCTTGCTCCATGTTGGCAGAACAGTAAATCCTGCCTCCTCCTGTCGACCAATGACTCATACAAATATATTACTCAAATCTGAACTAATAACAGTAAGATAATAAAAAAAAAGCCTGTGCCAAAATTCTTCTGTGAGTAGTTTGCAGGTGGAAACGAAGTCAAGCTTTCTAACACATTTGGTTTGACAAAAAAATGTGGAGGAGGCCAGACCGGAGCCATGTAAGGCAGAAGCTAATTCGTCAGTGACCTTAGTGCCGCCTGCACTTCAGAAAGGTTAATAATCTGAATCCTTTTATTTCTGTATAGCTCAATAGTTCCAACATTGTACCAACACTCCTGATGTTCAGTCCTCCTCAGAGCTATCCATTATATAAATTTATAGATTTATAAGCAACCTTGTACATCTGCTGGGATTACATGTGTTATATTACATAAGGAGCTAAAAGACAGTTGGCTGTAAATGTGCGGCAGTGCCTTTATGATCTTTGCAATAAAATAACAGGTTTTTAAAGAGCTTAGGCACTGAACTGAATACCAAAGAAACATCCGCTAAAAGCTGTGACTCTGAATCTAGAAGTTCTGCTATCTATTAGCTGATTTTTTAACTGTTTGAAAATTATATGAGGTGCCTTGTGAAATGTTATCATTTAGTCATGTAACTAAAAAAAAAGGTTATTGTCATTTGTCCTTTATTTTCAGAATAACTTACTGATTTAAAAGAGAGACACAGACAGTTGCAGAAAAGAAAAAGAAGTACAGGGAAGGTTAAGGAGAAGAAAAGACACTTGACTCAGTATTTTCTTAGTCCTTGTTCCTGCTCAAGTCCTCTCTGCTTCTCTTAAAAATGCGGACTTATAGTCTAATAATAATATAATGTTGCTGTTCTAGGGATTATTTCCAAAAAATAAAAAAATGGGCCTAATAATGGTAATTTATCACTTACATTGACATTGGAAAAACGAAATCTTTATTATCCCTTCAGTGGCCTTCACACAATGCAGTTGATTGACCATTCAGTCATTGTATTAGTAAAACTTTTGTATGTGGAGGCATCATTTTTGCTCTCAGCATTTCAAAATAAGTTATCACATGATATCTGAGAAGTAAACTGACATGATTTTAAATCATGTATTTGTTTCTGTTTATCTTTTCTTCCTCATTTCCTCTTATTTTGTCTTCTTACACTTCTTGTTTTTATAATTTCTTTCTGACTTCATGAAACTTGGAGAAGTAAAACTGTGTTTTTAATATCAAACTACTATAGAGTCATATTCAAACATAGACCAGCAAAGTCGGTGGCAGGGTGGGGGTGGGGGGACAGTTTCTTCTCTTTCATGCGCACTTGGACAAACCAGTGCACACCACCCTTTCATCTCATTGCAGGGTTTCTTTGACACATGCTCTTGAAAGCCTTGTCAAGGACACACATAGCATCTGCCTGTAGCATCCTTAAGACATTCATGCACATGCCAGCATAAACACTCTCATATTGAAGTTGCATTGATTAACAGGCATACATCTAACCTACGCAAATTTAGAGTGACATTTTGCTTACATTCTGCTACATATGGGCATGCACGGACATGCAGGACACACAGGACACACACACACTGGCACAGCTTTTTAGCTTAACCACTGTCAGTGTAATCATTATCACCTACAACTGACAACCTGACGTTTCAAACCACAAATCAGGAAGAAGTGATTAGAGAGAAAGGAGGGGAGAGAAATTTAAATGGGAGACCAGATCGTTAAAAAAGAAAGTAGAAAAAGGAACATAGACAAGAGAGACATGAAAAGTGCAGACAAGCGAAGAGAAGAGATTTCCTTGAGATTGGCTTGAGCTTTCTTCAGCCAGTTAAGGAACACATAGACATGAAAATACAGACACAAACATGAATTTCAGTGCTTTGATTCTGATACAAATGATAGTGAGAAAGCTGGCCTTTTTCTTAGTCGTACTTGTACTTAGTTAAAGCTTAAGACAGAGTAGGGCTTTGTGGTCACTGTTGACAAAATGTTACATCTCTGCTAAATATCATGTTAGCATATGTACATGATGAAAGAATAATAAGGTTAAGAACTGATATTTTGTGATATGATCTCCTAGCTTTGTTTTATTTGAAATAAAATGCTTTACCCTCATTTTGTGTCTCACTGGTCAAACTATAAAAGGGTTATGCATTTGGTTTGCATTTACTTGATTATATTGCATTGATTCCTTGTGCTGCCATTGGTTTTGAGTATTTGCTTTGAATATGGGTTTGCTGACTCTTGTCCATGTGTAGACAGTCTGTAGCCATAATAAGAAAGGGGCAGTAATCGTCCATTTAAATTTTATACTTGAACATGATGAATTTTATTTCTGTTATATTAGTATGAGTCACAGTAACTTGTTATTGTGTATTTTAATTATGTTTTTACTATTAATCTTTATTCAGCAATCATTGTTGTGTTTTGTACGTGTGTGTACTTCAATTTCCAGGATATAAGATATTCTGTGCGTGACCGCAGAGGAAATATTAAATAGGTTGCTGGTTTTTATAGGGTTAAGTTTATGTTTCTGCTCAAGGTGTTCATTGTCATTTATGACACATTATTGATTGTGGCAGCCTACCACCAATCATGTATCAGATGGAGCAGAAGTGATAAAATCTAAATGCTACCTAGTTTTACAGAAAAGGGCTGTTGCCGTTGCCACTATAAGTGTCAGTGCATCTTTTTCTGTGTACCATAATATTTTTCTTAGCAAACACTTGGCGACAGGTGTTGAGAATATCAAATTTTAAGGCTCTCAGTATGTCACAGCCTGAAACACTGCTGCATTAACCTAAATAGGAAAGGGCAATTTAGATGTTTATGAACATACCAGGAATTGTTACTTAAAATACTCCATCTTTTTTTTCTCTCTCCTCACCTCTGTCTCCACCCCCACCCTTTCTTCTCTGCCCTCTTCTTCTCTACCATTATCTCCTTGTCTCTGTTCCTCCCTCTTTCTTTTCTCTCGGTCTCTCCTCAGTGTAGTTAGAAGGGATCCTGCAAGAGGGATTAGCGGTCCGTCAATGAGGAACTACCGGCTCATCTTCTGCCACAACCTGAAGCAGCCCTAGATGGTTCGGTGGTTCACTGGCCAGAGGAGGAGAGGATAGGACACACTTTCACTGCTACACGGTGAGTAAACACAAACATGCAAGCACATCTGTTGCACATGTTAAAGTTTGTCTAGGAATATCTTTGCTACTGATCAGAACCTGGCGGTAGTCTGTCATTTACCCTTCACAGCGAGCTATTCAGCTGTTTACTATCTGTTTGAAAGTAAAAAGTGCAACTAGACTTTTCTAGAAGATTCACTTCTAGTTGGCCTGTCTAAGCAACATAGAGTCAACATAACAGATGGTGGTGCTTCTTTCTTAAAAGAATCCATCCTTGACAAAACTTCAGTAGGATTTTATATGGGATACAGAGAGATAAGGCCTAGATAATAAGTAAGAGTGTTATCCTGCCCTTTTGTTCTCTTACAGAATCAGTGTTTATTTGCTACAACTGATAAAAACTGATGTTGTTCCCTAGTCAACTTTGAGCTTTCAGTTTGTTCTGCTGTTTGCTCGTGCTTGTTCAAATCCTGATTTGATGCAAAAATAAATGAATAAATCCTTAATCGCCAAATTAAGCAATAGTCAAGGCCTTTACTTTTTCAGGACATTAGTTCTTGTAAGCTTAAATAATAGAAAACACAAATAAACATCAGAACATCTGCACCCTGAATGCCACATAAAAATGAAACATAACTGTCACACTTTGACAATTTGCTAACCAAAACCTAATGTGAAAGAAGGATTCCTTTAAGTTCTGCTATCTGTTTTGTCTTTTATCTTTATCAACAAGCCAAATATAAATAAGACTACCAACTGGTTTTTAACTGGTTATCAGCAGTGAGAAAGGAGGAGCAAACATCTGACCGACAAGTAAAAGTTTGTCCTCAGCAGAAGAATCCTGCCATACCACCCTGTTATGCTGTGTTTGTACTGAACGCCCATTTTTAAGCAATACCAGCATGTTTTCGATGTGTTCTTTAAAAATTTTGCTGCTCTTATGTAGTCTGTGACCTCAGAGATAATATGAAATTGCCTTTTCTAATCCAAACCAACATTAGATGCATAATTCTTTTGAAAATAAATAATGAATCTGGTTGATTTGCCTTTGATACTGAAAATAGAAAAACTATTTAAATGTATCTTTATGTTGATATGCTTACTCTGTATGTCTGTTTCTGTAACTAATGGTGATACTTACTTATCTTTAAAAGAATAAAATTTGAGCTGCATATAAGCTTAATGTAATTGAAACAAAACAGTATTATATTTTCTAGTGATGTTTCTCCTCCTCATAAGTAGAATAGACCGCATCTGCATTCATATCACTCAGGATACACAGGATGTAAACAACTTCAAATTCAAATTTTAACAAAAAATATTTGATGCTATTTCTGGCTTGCTTTGCATTGATTTCCATTCCATTATCAAACTCAGCCAGTGACAGCATTGCTTTGCATGGGAGCAATGGATGATGACAGAGGACGTAATAAATACTGTAGGAATAGGAGTTAATGACCTTTATGTTAATACTGATTATGCAACAAACGACTGGACGAGTGTTAAAAGAAAAGTAGCTGACTTTCACCCACGTTGAATCATGTATATGCTATTTAAGATGTCCCCTGTGAAAAATCTTTACACATGGAACACACCCACTGGGCCTTTGGATGCAGACATGATATTAGGGCTTGTTAACAAATGTAATTCAACCCACACATTTTGCCTAAATTTACAACTTTACAAACACTAACTTGATATATATGCAGTAATGCAGTAAGCAGTGGTCATATGGCAGTAGACTTGTCTAGGGCATAGATTAATTTAAGTGCTTCTGGCATACACATCTTGCAGCTTGCTGCTGCAAAATTATCACTGCTAAAGCTTCATAGATGTCATGTCACAATTAGACAACAATGTGGAGTCCTGCTCCTCTGAATTTAAATGAATGGCTGTTCACTCTCTCTCCATTTGGAGGATGAGCAGCTGGAACAACAACAAGACGTCTATTTTTCTTAAAGCCATGACAATTACATATCAGCCAAATACAGCGTTTTCTCTACAGCCATAAAAACAAACTGGGCAAGGGAGAGGGTAGATTTAGCTGCTTTACATTAAATTAACACAGTGTACTCTCATGTTCAGGTCAGCAAGGTCTGAAATTGCCAAGCAACAATGATGTAGGTAGTTTATTTTTTTGGCAAGTAGTGTTAAATCCCAGTAGGCTTTCTGCCACACTGTTTGAACCAGAAGTTATTGAAGAGGCAACCTCTTAACTTTAATCCCTACTTCAAAAATGGGAAGTTTTTTTTTCCTCTTTTTCTCTGATGATATGCACTGAGTTACTAGCATAATGACTTTCACATTCTTTAAGTACATCTTTTTAAATAATTAGATGCTAAAATCATCCCTGTTATGCATTTTTAACACGCATTCTTACTCTCTTCCTTCTCCACCTGTTCTTCTTCAAACATCTTGAAGGACCAGTTGTAAATACCTTTGCACCAGTGGCCTATTGCACCTGTAGATTCTTCCCTTTCCCAGTCGACTCCTCCTCTACATTCTTGGTTAAATGTTTGTAGCAGAGGTTCACAAACAAGTGAATCTCTTCAAGAATGTGTGAACGAGCCACTCCCATGTGTTTGAAGGTAGTTTGCTCTTTTTGTTTGTTTGTGAACAGAAGAAATAGAGAACCTACTAATGTTGCTTAATCACTTTTCTTGTTATTTTCTTTGGAACTCATTGTCAGTTTGTGATTTGTGTTTTCTCCACTCTTTGGCTTGCAGTTTGAGTATGACTCAAGATCATAAGTGATGTTTTATGCTGGGCAGGATCCTTCATGGAGGCTCTTATTTTGCGTATCATTCCATGTCACCTTTCGACTAATCTTCCTCCTTCTCCTTTTCTATCCTCTTTGAAGACGTGAGGTCTCGGCGGGGTTGTGGTGAGGAGGAGGAGGAGGCCATGAGGAAGAGCGTGTCGCTGTTGCCAGGCAATGAGGGCGGAAGCTCAGCCAGCACCACGCGCGTTTTTGGTGTTCCACTGGAGGAGGTGACGCGCACACACACAGTCAGTGGCCACGAGGTTCCTGCATTGGTGAAACACATCGTTGAATACATCGAGGAGCATGGTGAGTGACAGAAACACACAAGTACACTCACACGCGCACGTGCACACACACTAACACACACGTGAACAAATGAGTGATGATTAAATCCCCAAAATCTAGGCAAAGTGGATTTTTTTTAGCATTTCAAGTGACAAATAAGTGATTCACATTATTTTATATTCAATATATGATTCATATAAACATTGTCGATTTCAATTTTAATTTAATCAGTATTTAGAAACCTAAAATATCTTGGATATCTATCCAAGCTGATTATGCCAATGCAACCAACTCAATACATCTGAATGATAATAAACCATTAAAATTATGTGATGATACTGTATAATTATCTGACTCAAACACACCCACATGTTTGTGGTAATGTGATTGTTTGTAGGAATTTAACAAATACATTTCGTTAAACTGAATGTTATAATCTGTGTTCTTTTGTTTTTTTGTTAAAGAAAATCAAAAAATCAGCAGTCCAGCAATGTTTAAATGTGCTGTTTCCTTCCAGAAAAAAACTAACAGAAAAACTGAACTAAAAGACTAAAACACTAAAAGACCTGAGCACTGTCAGTATTCATTTTGCAGTGGCAGAGTATACACCGTTATCTACTCAACACTGACTGGAACACGTTTTTTTTTTAACTTTACTCATGTTCATACTTATCCTTTAAATTGGCATCTATAAATCCCCTTGAAAATGGCTGAAGTGATGCTACTCTGATTAAAATAAAGTGGACTTTGCATGTACAGAATAAAGCCAGAGTGGATCTAAATCCTTAAAGGTCAGAAACTCTAAACCCTTTAAAATTAAGCTGAGAAAAAATTCTATATGTTGTGGTAGTGCGGCAGTACTTCTTTTTAAGCAGATCTTTAACGTCTTTCATTACATACTAATCTGGTCTGTGCACATAGTTTTAATTGCCTTATGTAATCTTTCAGTCTCCTGAGTATGCTGTGCCGCTGATGACAGCTCTTGCATCATGATAAACCAAAATATGTCGGTGGAGATCCAGTTTATGTGATAGGATGAACTCTGAATGCATCAGCAGACAGCTCCCTGATCCGCTTCCGTCTTCGTTACATAACAGCTGTGTCAACTGCAGCTCCACTTGTTAACACAGACGAGCTTAACGGGGAAGAAAGAAACCCACCAAAGTCCGGGCCCCGAGCCTTTCCCTTTTTCCCCCTGGAACATTTCTCTTCAAGCCTCACAGAACAGGAGCTTCAGTTTTATGGCACTGTCTTTATAAAAGCAGGTTGGCAGCTCAGACTACTTGCTCTCAAGGTTAATAAGGATAGAAAATTAATTTTTGAAGATTTTAATATTGTACGCGATGATTGTAAGCAGCTGAATTAACTAGCTTTAGTCAGAAAATATCTTCATCTGGCTATATATATATATAACACCTTCTGTACTAGTTTGTGGTGTTGCATAGCCATTATAGCCCTCAGGCAGACACCTAACGAGTCAGTCCTGTTTGTGCTAGCATACATTTAGATATTTAGATTGGTTTAACCCTTTTTCATTCATTTCAGTATCGCTAGTTTGTGCGACACTGTTATTAGTCTCATAGATCAAATTGCATAATGTATGTAAAGCTCCAGTTGAAAAGCTGGTTTACTTTGTGTCTTGCAGTAAAAGCAATCAGATGACTGAAAAATACCACCAAATATTATTATAGAATACTTTCATAATGTAGGACAGTAATGATTTGAAGTAGTTACTTAAGAGAGAATCCTTAACCAATATGAATATATGTTAAATTTTAAAGATAACAAAGCATATTAACTTAACCCTGGATATACTGAATACATATGCATATTATAGAGAGCAAAACAAGTGTGTTGTCTGTAGGTACAGGTGTTTTAATTGGCCCAGGGGATGTGAAATCTTATCAGTATATCTAGAAAGGATGAAAAGCACACATCAGCGGTGACAAGTTAGGCAATAGAAAAAGCTTCCTTTTCTAATTTCCTGTCTCCGTCTTCTGTTGTGGCTCACACTGTCAGTCACAACAGACAAATGTTTTTTTGTTATACCTGTCTGGTCAGTGGATATTATTTTCTTCTATTGGAATTCACCTCAAGTCCCCTCAAGAGACCATTGGAGCAGGTCTGTGGTTTGTGTGACTTGGGGGCCACTCGGCCATATGAGGTTATGTAATAAGTCTTTAATCCTCCCAGGCCTCTGCTAGTGCATAATTAGAGTGGTGCTGCCTGTCCAGGAGTTATTCAGCCAGGGAAAAGGCTTTAATCTCTCTTATTTAAATTATATGTGATGTCTTCAATTTTAGTGGTAGCAGCGTGTTGAAAATGTGAAGTGGAAATGGTAATGTGATGTAAGACTGAGCTTTAAAGTCGAAAGCGTTGAAGATGTGTTGGACCAAAACTATGGCATCTGCGACTGATTAAATTGCTCATACAGTTTGAACAGGCACTGCTTTTGTAGAGCGTTGCATAAGGCTGAGCAGTGTTTAAATGGGAAAGGACATCAGTGATGCGCATGACATTGTGACTGTGCACTCTGTTGTTGCTGGATGCCGTTCTGTATGTATGCTATTTTGTGGTGTTGGAAAATTGGAATAGGTCCCATGTGAACATTTGGACTAAAACATTGTGTTAGTTTGTTAACAGATGGAAACTGGTGAGGGAATGGGAGTCAGGAGGATTCACCACACAGTTGTTTGATAATTTGAACTGCTCAGCATTACCACTTTAAAATCTTGAAGGTTTGCTTATTGTGTTAAAATCTCGCCAGGTTTTTTAGTTGGGACTTCTGAAGAAGTTATCATGACAAGTATTTACAAAGAATGCGCCAGTGGTTAGTGGAAGCAAAAGCACTGAGTTGGTGCTTGTTGGAATTTTTCTGAAAACTATTTGTTGAACAATTTTTCTAACTTTCCAAAATCAACAATCTGTCAGCACGCAATTTTCATGCAGCAGCTGGCCAGGTGTTGGGAGGTGAAAAGGCGTGAAGACAGTGACTTTTTTCTCAGGCTTTCTTTTTTTCCTTTCAAAACACAGCTACTTCTGTCGCTTTATTATTTAGTTTGCAGTTTCCAAATTTGTTCTTTATCATCCCAAGTTGTACGATTTGTCAAATCCTGCCCCTCTTTATTCAGATAGGCCTTTTGCCCAGCTGTTAAAGGTGGTTATTTGGAACAGATACAAACACTTGTACTTGTACTACACTTGTAGCTCTATGCACTGACTTGATTTATTTTTTTTAAGCAAACTGAACTCTGTAGACTTCACTTATTAACTAGAATTAACTGGAATTAATTGAAATGAATGAAAGTTAAACCAGTAAACATACTCAAAAAGCTGATTGACATTGTCATTCACTTCACACTGTTGTTGCATGATGCATTTGCAGGACTGAAGCAAGCAAAATAAGCTCAGAGTTAATGAAACAGGGCTTATATTTATGTAGTCATGTATTGTTATATGCTTTCAGGAGTTAAATTGCAGAAAAATCGAGATACTTTGCAGGAGCTTCTAGTGACAACACAGCACATACCTTTACACAGAATGACAGCTTATTACGTAATGAAGAAAAACATGATAGTATGGAAAAATGTAAAACTGTTTCACTTGACTTGGTTTGCTGTTTATCAACGATGCTAGGATTGATAAAAGTCAGCATGGTCACGCATGCACTTTTTCATGCTGATAAGGGTACACAGTTACAAATGAATTTGTGCACACACAGACACACAGATCATTGTGCTTTTTTCTTATACTAACCTTATGAAAAATGGGCGTGAAATTCTCTGCAAGACATCGGTTATGTAAGCCCCATTTTGAGGCTCTTCCAAATGTGTCTGACAAACAGAGTCTTTTTTCACCTGAAGCTAAAAACTCAACCGGTTTATTCTTTGCAGCCCCAGTTTCTTATAACATTACGTCAGGGAGTTATGTATTCAAGATCATGAACAAGTTTTGATTAACTATCAATTATGTAACTATCAAATGACAAATGTATTTATTGAGAATTTTTATTCAAATAGTTGTTGGTTGTGAATTTCACCAGAACTAGACAAAGAAAAAGCCACAACGAGGTTTTTATAATGCAAGTTAAGTATAAACTGCACTGTTCGTTCAGCTTGCACCACATTCAGGTTAAGAAGAAAATTATGAGCAGATGCAATAAAAGTTCCAAAAATTCAACTTTCTTGTGACTTTCTCTTTAAAACTGCTATTACTCAGAAAATATTCATAAAATTATGAGCGGTATCTGTTCAATGTGACTAAGTCAGTAAATATTATTAATAAATAACTTTCAGGAGACAATTTAAAGTAGTAATTGGTGTTTGTGTTCACAGGTCATCTGGACCTGGAGGGACTCTTCCTGGTCAATGGAAACGCGGAGCGTGTGGATTGGCTGCGCCAGCGTTATGACAGCGGTGAGGAGGTTGAGCTAGAGAAGGAGGCGGATCTGGCATCAGCGGTCAGTTTGCTCCGACTCTTTCTGCAGGAGCTTCCTGAGCCTGTAATCCCAACAGCGATACAGGGACACATACTACAGCTACACCAAGGTGTGTGACAGGGACTGCTTTTCCACTGTGCATGACATTTTGTTTTCCTTCTCTTTCTATCTCAGTTCCTTTTTATCTGAAACTAACCACTGCGTTTTTCTTTTTTTGTGCTCTGATGTTTTGCCAGTTCATGCAGTCTTTTTTCTGCTTGTTGCACAATTCAAGCTTTTTTTGATACCGCTTTGTACTTTTTCTCCTCATGCACTGCTTTGTGCCGGAGCTTACCTAATATCAACGCATCAAAAGAGAGTTGACCGTTAGCATGAAAAACACACTCTTGTCTCCCATTTGTGTATTTTTAGCCAAGTTGCTTTTGTGTTAATGTGTTATGACTGTGACCATGTGGACTTATCTAAGCTGTGAATACTCAGTGCAATAGTAAGCTTATTAAATGAAGCTGAAACCAGCTTTCATAACATTGGGCGGTGAGCTGTACTGCACAAATACCTAAATGATGTGTGTGTCAAAGTGTTAAGTTGTGAAACTTTATCATTGTGCATCTTTTTTCATTATATGCCTGTTTATCTCAGTGATTTTCTGAAGTTTTTTCTAAAGATTCATATTGCCTTTTGTCATGAAGAGTTTTTTTGATACTTTCACTGTTTAAGAAACAAGGAGAAACATGGTCATGTGAATTACTGAAAGTTGTTAAAGATAAGTAAACATTCTATATTTTATTGTATCGGCCACAGACCAATCCAGACAGTTATTTAAGAGACAAAGTAAAAAATATTTAATGGTAAGTGTATAATAATTCACACAAATCTTCCACTCCTGCATTTGCTGTTTCTACTCTTTGCTCTGTCCTCCTTTGCCTCACAGATGATTTATTCTAATCTCTTTGTCATGATGATGGATGCTCTTGCTGCTGTCATGCAGGTTACACCAGTATGGGAGTTTTCATTTCACATCTCCATGTTGTGTCATTCTTTTCATGTTTCAATATTTCTATAGTTTTAAAGAGTCAAGTTTTACCCTATTTCACCTCTTTCAAAGGATTGTACATTTATCTTATCAGTGTCTGCATATTTTCCTTGAGAAAGAATTTTTAACGTCATCCGTGAAGGAACACGAAGGACTTGATAACCCATAACTCACTCCACTTCCCAAATACACTTATGAAAAGGAGCTTTGTAGCAACACTGAATGCAGCATGAATAAGGCATACAAGTTGTTATGGTGATAGTGATTTGAAGCAACACCCTTTTGTTATAAAAATAGTTACAATAATCAAGAGATGTTGAATGCGTGATGCTTATTTAAATATTAATAGTACATGTAATCATAATCTGTATTTTACTTTTCTAAACATCACAAACAGATTACAGCAATGAAGAGGAGCTTTGTAGAAACTTGAAGTACCTCCTGCAGCAGCTTCCCCAGCTGAACTACGGCCTGTTGCGTTTCCTGTGCCGCTTCCTGGCCAGTGTTGCATCACTTCAGCAGGAGAGCTGGAATATTGGAACGCTGGCTGCCGTCTTTGGACCAGATATCTTCCAGTAAGATGCTTCTGTGTAATTTTTTATAAATATTATAATTAATAATCAAACTGTTGTACCTTTGCAAGTGAATCTGAGCTGTCAGAAACTGAGAGTAAATGTTTTTCTTGTAACAAGTTACTTAAAAAAGTCTTATGATCCAGAGAGATTGTTCTGCATTTCATGCTTTTTTCTCCTCCTAGAGCAGTAGATAGTGTGGATCTGCTTGTGTAAATGTCCAAAAATATTTAGTTACAGATCCCTACAGGCAGAAAAAACCTCAAGTGCAAATCAGAAAGTGGGAACATGAGAACAGAGCTGCTGTACAAATTGCTTTATGTAGCAAACACACAAACATACACACAGAGGCACAGATACACTCTCACTCATGCATTTATTCAGCTATTGTATTTATTTAACACCCCACAGGAGGCAGTTTACACACCAACACAACACTGTCTTCTCTCTTCTTCTGTTCACAGTCTGTCAACAGAAGGAGAGGACCTTCGAGACCAGGAGTCTGTCAGCAGAGTCCTGGCAGAGCTGTTGGACAACCAGGAGGGCCTGTTTGACTCGGAGGACGACGATGTCTCCACCACCAACGACTACAGCTCCATTAATGAACAGGTCCATCATATTTGTCTCTAATGTCTTCATTCACACTCTCTCTCTCTCTCTCTCTGTTATACTGTCAGTTTATGAAGGGTAAAAATGATCTTCATGCTGTTTAAGATGTCACAGAGAAACAAAAAGGCCATCCCTTTTCTGGTTTATTCCATATTTTAGCTCGGTTTTTCCTGCTTAGAGAAATTAAAGAAAAATGCTGAGATTTCTGTAGACAAGGAAATACAAACTCATTGCCCTCAATTAACTCAATCAGTTGTTTTAGGTTTTGGTCTGAAGTCTGCTCATGGCCCTCACACCATCCTCTGCTGCACTAATGATTTTATTTTAGGCATAAATGAAGTACAATTTATCTATTCTCTCACGCCTCTGTCCTCCTCCTCATGTAACCAGTGTATTAATCTACTTTGTAGTTGGCACATTGTTTTAAAGGTCTTTCTGTAAAAAATTCTTATGAATACATTGATTCACTCTCAGCATTCCTTACATAATAGTCAAGAAGTCCAGTTACAAAACCCATCAGAATCCCCTTTGTCTTCTCCTCTTGGATTTTTTTCGTCATTTTCAGTGGCACTATGACAGCAGAATGTGGCATTTCACTCTGCCAAGATTGAGGATGAAATTCTTTCTGAGTTAACGCATAGAGAAAACTGAAATAATTGTTGTGTGAGAAATGAAGATTTAAGTTTCAGTGTGCCATTGAACTGCTGGCACACTGCTTGTTAATATATAACCAATTGTGTTGTTGGCAACACCTGTAAAGAATTCTGGGAACACTTAAGGTATTAAAGAGATTAAAAAAAATAATAATAAAAATTGCACAAGATTTTACTACCAGTGTATTTTTAGACTGTTTTGTAAACCTGATAAGACCAAGCTTCATTAGGTTACACAAAGTTTAGATGGCTTTATCCTTAATGCAGGTAAAATCTCCTGCAATAAAATAATCCTCAAACTGTTCTTATACCTGACTTAGTATGATTGAACAGAAAGTTCCTTCATCAAAAAAAAAAAAATACACTAAGTGTCAACAAGAACCCCACCCTAACACACCTGCCTGCAAACACACATACACATGCACACACCGACACACACAAAGGGACACACCTAAATATTCTGAACACAAAGTGTTATGTAAAGTCTGAGGTGTGTTAGGTGTCAAGTTCAGAATGTGATTGCAGCTATATAACTGCAAATGTTGTTTAATGAGCATATGCCAAACGTTTTTTTCTTAAGTGAGTACAGAGATGAACTTGACATACAAATCATTGTCTGACACTGTTATTGCATGACTCAGCATAAAAAGCTATTCCCTCTGTCGCTCAGCAATAAAACCACTACTGTTAACAAAAAAATGGCACAGTTAACATTTTATGTTACAGTGATCTGATTACATTTTATTATTATATGATAACACACAGTGCTATAATTACGAGATAAACCTTGATCAGTATCACACATTGCCTTTTTACTGACAAATTTAAGAGAGCATTCACTGAAAGAGCAGGAACATTTTAACAATTATGTTTGAATGTTATAGCTAAAGGCTACAAGCAGTCATTGTGAAAGACTCGGCTGAATACAAAGAACAACGGCATTATTCACAGTAGGTCACATGTTCAGTTACTGTTAACTGTCTGCTTTAGTCCTTCACCTATTCCTTTTTTTATTTTTATCATCTTTGCTTGCCTTATAATTCTGAGCCCTTGAGGTCATCATCTATCCTAAGATTACATCAAAGATCCCCTCCACCCCAAAAATCTGTTTGTCTCATTTTTATGTCTCTTAAAATGTTTGCTTTTGACCATATGGATTTAAGTTTGTCCCCAAAACTGTGTTTTTCACATTTCTTTACAATACACCCACTGAAAAATCTGAGATTCAAATGTATCCCTGGCAAAGTAGATGTGGTACACCACAAATTCAAAAACCAGTCACAGGTAGCACAGAGAGGACTTGTCAGCACAGAGAAACCATGGTAAACAACAAATTTTTTATACTTTTTTATATTTAGCAGAGTATTAAACATACTCTAAAATGTGCTGTGGTTTGTTGCAGAAAGCTAATAAGGTTGTTGTTGAGCTGAGTACAACAGGAAGCTAAAGATGAAATTTCCATGCAACTTTTGAATTTCTATTCCAAATTCACTTATTTTAGCTGCACCTTGTCCTCCATTGTCCTCAATTGTATTGGCTGACATTTCAGATGAGTAAGCATATAACATTACAAAGAGGCAAAGTGAGAAAAAGAGCAACAGAAGAAGGAGCAAAAGGAGATTGCATCTGTGCACTGATCCATGTGTCTTATGTAAGAGAGAGGGCAAAAAAGTGGGTGGTTTAGAGGAGCAGAGGGAGAAAAAAGAAGCCCAGGAAGATGGGGGAGAAATAAGAGTGCAGAGAGAAAAAGAGAGAGAAAGAAGTGAAGGGAGGGGGAGGATAAGAAAAGAGGCTAGTGATGATGTAACCATGCAACTCACACCTCCAGCCCCTGCACTGCACTGGAGATGGTTCTCTGTGCGAGCGAACCCTCATGAAGGAGATTATCTCCCACACACACACACACAGATAACACACACCTGCTTTCACACAGGAAACACACATATTGCATGCTTTGATCTAAGCCTGGTAGCACACTTAACAGTAGATTCACATTGCCTCTCAAAGGTTAGTTAGAGTTGTGCAAATAACCTGTGGAAAAAATTGTACTGTGCAATTTAAAATAAGATGGAAGGACATTATAAAGGTTTCAAAGACAATATAAAAGAAAAAGACATAAAAGAAGGAGGGCGTGATAAAAACGGTTGCACCATGGCATGTTTGAGCCTAACTTTGAGACACAATGAGGTTGGCATGGCTCTGAAACCAAGAAGTGCTGGATTGTGGCCTGTTTGTTGACATAATGGGAGTCAGTTGAATTATTATATGGGTGAGAGTTAGGCTGTGCTGAGGCTTGTTGTTGCTATGATGAAGCCAGTGGGTGTGTTTGTTTGTGAGAGAATAGAAGAGAAAAACATTGTGATTGAAATCAGAACTCATTCTTTTTTTTTTGTTTATTTTAGATAAGAATCTAAAATTTAATCATCTCGTTCAGTGCTGAGATAGCCCATGACATTTGCGGCCAAACTTGGCACACCGACCGGACTGTAGGACAGTCTGTTTTCATTCCTCAGCACATGTTGTTTCACACCAGAAAGAAAACATAGTTTTAATCAATCACATCACAACCTGCAGCAAAATAAAGCAATATGTTCTGTTTTTACTTTTAGAAATGAGACAACTGCTTAATATAAAATGGAAACAAAATAACCCATTTTAATAAGATTTATTTCTGATTTTTAAAGGTACTGTTGGCTTTGCTGTTAAGAAAACATGGCTCCTTAGCTTTAATTTGGCCACTAAATCTTGTCCATATTATTTGTATTATTTAGTGTTGTGTTACAGGGGCAAAGGGAGTGTTAAGAAGATCTCTTATTTAATTACTGGCAGAGCAGTACACACTGTCCACTTTTTGGATTTCATTTGTGTCGACCACATAGACAATGCCATGATTACAGAGGAAAAAACCTTTATATACACTTTGTAAGCAATTAGGAATTAAACAAGCATCCTAACTTATTTTTGTCATTCTTTTCTTGTGCATTGCTTGACTTAAAAAGGTTGGATAATTATCTAATTCTCTAAATAAATGATCGTTCTAAACGATAATGCTGATGGGATGCTTTAAGAGGGTATTGATTGTGGGAATTGAGCTTAAAACTATCATTTACTAAGGCTGTAACAACAAAATAAGAAGTCTCTCCTTGTTTTTATTATTATGACCATCCAGCCCCCCCTCAACAGATTAATGAGGCCAGCAGTGTTTCATACTCCATGTTTTAAGGATGTGTTAATTGTGACTTGTCTAGCCTACTGACACAGTGCTGGTCAGACTGTCTGTTGTCTGTCTGCTTAATCAATTAGTGTCTTTTTCCAGTTGTGTTAGTTTAACCTCAGGAGATAAATGAATCAGGATGTGTCCTATTACTTTGTCTCTGCCAACTTAGTCAAGTGCCTCTGGAGCTGAGCCATGTTTGGCTTAATGAACGATGTCCAGCAACAGGGAGAGACCTATATAGGTTGAGCATACACACTTTTACGATCCTGTGATGCAGCGAGAAGCTGTAAAGCGATAACCTTTATGAGTTGGAACATGAAGTTATTTAAAGGAGGAACTAATGATTTATTTGGATGGATGGGGATATCTAGTACAAACATATATACACAAATACATTTTTACACATTTTGCATACAGAGCCTCATTCTTGACTCATTCACTTTCATATTTCTGACACAGTTGAAGGTAAGGATAAGAGATAAATCACATAGCCCACTCACTGCAGGAATGTCAGGCCCGAAAGCTTATCTTCATTGGTACACTCTGAGAAGAGAAACAGAGCAGTTTGAACCTTACCACAGCTTTACTCTCAGTGCCAAATTTCTACCACTTTAAGGCTAAAATGTTTGTTTAAAACCTCAATTTTTCCTCTTTAAATGCCTCTGGTTTAAATGTTATTTCCTCTCTCTTTCCTCTCTTAGATATGTGACAGCTGAATTTGAGAATAGATTATTCTCTAGGTCATAAGCATCTAAGTGTTTTAAATCAATGTTCACTGATATGGTTTAAGATTTACCTGTGTATTATGGCTGGAGTTTATTTCAGCTAAATTATTTTTCATCAGCAATTTTAAGTGACATTCCATCCTTCACCCAAACATTGCGTGTTTATTGGTTCAACAGAGCATGTACAGATTAGATTATGACCGACAAGTGTGTCGACTGAATGACTGAATGGCTGACAAGCAAAACTACAGTGCGTCGGCTTGACTGCATCAGTCAGCACATGTCCCAGAGTTCCTGTCTGTTAGTGTGGTTTTGTATTGTTCCTTTTCACTTATAACTGCACAACTGGACCACATGACCAAGGATAGTAAATAGCATTAACAATCAAGGGAAAACCAGAAATATTAGATTTTCACATCAAAAGTTTAAATAATGAAAAAACATAAGCCAACTCATAACCTAGAACAAAATCTTCTTGTTAATTTACCATTTTTTTCCAATGCGGGATAAACCTGAAAAACCTCCCAAAACAAGAAATAAGCTGTTTGTCTTCTTGATATGTTTCTTCATGTCAGATATGATAACACCCATGAAAAACCTGCATATTTTGTACAGAGGTACATTTTCTTAACAATGTTGATGTTTATCCAACATCAGAACGAAGGGGGGATACAAAAGAGCCTTGAAAACCACATACTTGGCCAAAGTTTGACACTTGTAATGTCAGTCTCCGTCAGCTGTCATTGTTCTATGTTCTTGGCCCACTAACAGCTGAACTAGTGATGTCAGTGGAGCTTGTTGTTTTCTCTGTTTTCTATCTCAAAACCATGGATCAGACCACTAAAGCCAGGGCCAAGTTCGAGACCTTTTGTTCCAGGGAGCTTTCTGCCTTGTCCATTCACCCACTCGTGTGCACATACACACACAAATATCATGTATCAGAAAACATCATATTCACAAAAACACACCCAGCAGTTTCTTTTAGTTTAACTCCAATTTTTAAGTTAACATGTTTATTATTTTCCGCAGCCCTCAATAAGGGATTTATATTTTCAGCTCAATCAATGGCCATTCCAGTTCATCCTGACCGGGGATTTAACAACTCTTATCCTCTAATATTGTTACATCACCTCAAAGGCTTTCTGATGACTTGCTCAGCAGAGCCTTGAACAAATTTACAACAGTGTCCTCACCATCTGAATGAACTTTTGAATCAACTTAAGTTTTATTGTAAGTTATAGCTTACTGCGTGTTTAAAAGTTAAACCAAAAAGTACCTGTAAACTTATAAGTAACTTATAACTTATAAAGCAGATTCATTTTTTCCATGAGATGCAAATGTAAAAATAAAACAGGTTTTCCATGGCTCAGGAGGCAAAGCAGTTCATCTACTGATCAGTGCATTGTTGGCTCACCTCTGCATGTCAAAATGTCCTTGATCTAGACACTGAACCCTGTGTTGCTTCTCAGCCACTGGGGATGCACATGCCAGTGTATTCCTAATTGTCAATCCCAAGTTAGGATACATGGAGAAGGTTGCATCAGGAACAGCAATCAGCATAAAAAGTCAATGCCAAATCAAATATGTTAAAAAAAGAAGATCATAGAACCGACATCAAGAGCTTAACAGCAAGAGGAAAACAGCTGATCTGCTGTTGCCATCCCTAACAGGCATCAAATGTCCAAGGTTATATTCATCACATTGTTTATTCATATTACTGGTTATTAGCTTAAAATGAATTTTACATGATGATAATGGATATCAGACCTGAATCAGGGTCACTCATGTTCTACTGAAAAATTTTTAGTGCCCCTGAAATAAATTCAGATGGAGCACTGATCAGGATGCTGATAACAGGAAAGCTGTTTGTTAATGGTTATTTTAAAGATAATTTTTCCAGTGCTCTGTTTGGTTTAGTGTAGTGGTGCTATCCCTAAGTGTTTGGCCCTTAATCTAGATTCTCCTGTGTTCTGTTAGGTTTTGCCTCATACAGCTGTGGCTCAAGAGGAAGAACAGGTTGTCCGCTTATCAGAACACTGGTAGTTTAATCTCTGCTCTTTCAGTGCCTATTGGGAACTGAGCAGTTGCACAATTGGCAAGAAAACGCTACATCATTTGTGCAAGAAAAACAGCATCAGAGTGAACTTTTTGTTGTTTAGTTTGTTTTGTTCATATACTCACAGCATACTGGATTGTGAGGGTGTGTTGTGTTGTTAGCTTTTCACACCATTTAGTCATTTATTTCACAAACACCTACACATGAAGATGCACATCACAGTGCAGCCCTGCTTGGCTTCACACCAACACTGAGAACATTGTCGCCACTAAAAAACATTCTAAAAGTGCTGTGGATTTTAAGTTCATAAGTAAAAGATAGAAAACAAGACTGCCATCTAAAAGTAGAATTTCTTTACCTAATCAAATCATATGCACATACACACACACCTACACAAACACACACACACACACACAGGAGCGTTGTGAGTCATCCTCCCTGATCTGCACATGTGACGATGCAAGAATTCCCTGACAGCCAATTAGAGCTCTTGGAACAGAGGTGTTGCCGTAGCAACGGCACAGTGACAGCAGCAGATGGGGTTGCTGTTGAGTAGCGTGAAGGAGGAAGGAGAATAGAAACCAGGACAAACGCAGGAAATACAGAGAAAAAAGACAGACTCATGCTGACGAATCAGATTCATGACCTTTTAACCCGCATTCCTTCCACTGTTTACACTTACCGATAACGGCCTCATATCAACACATTAAAGAGGTTTTTGTGACAGGGGTGAAGTTTGACTCAACAATGGGTCGTGTCAGTTGACGACATTGCATAACAAATTTGACATTTATTTAGAAAAATTGCGTGTTAGTTGAAAAAGTCGACAGTGAAAAAGGTGTTTATCGTTGGTAAACTACCGCCCAAGGATTTCTGTTCGTCTTGTTCACATGCTTTCAGCTGTCTGTGCTACGATAAGTTATTTCAGTCCACATATTTCACTCCCCAGCATCTACCTCTCTCCCTTCCTGCTTCCTGTTAGATTGATTTCACTCTGCCCTCTAACACTCCTTCCTTATATTTCCTTGGACTCACTCAACCTTTCTACTGTCCTTTTCACTCTCTTGATCTATTGTATTGGCCTCTTCCTTTAAAACTGGGGCTAAACTGGAAACATCAACAAAATTTTACTTTTTGAAAGTATATGCGTTGTAATAAATTTACAGAAAAGCAAAATACTACTGGATAAATGGTGGTTTAAACTTGTTTGTGATTGTGGCTAACATATATTTATTTAAGGCTAAACACTAGTTGAGCAATATCTCTATGTCAGTTAGCAACAGAGATTTTGACAGTGTATCACAGCAGAAACATTTGGCCTTATTGTATCCTTTCCAGTGTGACTGAGAAGCATGGGTACATTTCTAAGTCAACATGAAAACGATATATCACTTACTTAAAATGCCCCCGCCCCCCCTTCTCCTGTTAATTTTTCATTCTGTTTTTATCTTTCTGCTTACCACCATGTCTCTGGTGTCAATGCGTTACTCATTAGATTCATCTATATTTGGAAGTCTTATTGAACAAGCTGTAATACGTTGTTTTCTGTCACGCACATACATACTATGTATGCAAACACACTATCAGCACCTTTCTTTTCTTTGTTTGCTGTTCTGAACAGTTATTTTCCAGTCATTTAAAGTCACAATGAAACAAAATAAAGATGAGGAAAGAAATGTTTAAGATGAACTTTGACCTTTTGTACATGTGATATGTCAGCCTTTGTCCTAGTAATTGTATTGAAAAAAGGTCAGGAACAGGAACTTAAATGCTCTCCACTGACTTCTCTCCATAGGCTGATAAATATCAATGTAAACAACATTAACATTAGTTACACCTTCAATTTTAACCTTTAATTCTATATAAAATATAGAATATTTTCAGTTAGTAAATTGTTTTGTCACTTTGGCCATCCAAGTAACCGCAGGGAACATAGGATTTTATCACTTAAATTCAGATAAATTAAGATCATAATAGTTCTGCCTTATTTCTTAAAAAATTCATTGCAATATATTTCAAATGATCAAAAGTCTTTGTTGGGAAACAGTTTAGATCGACTCCCAAAAAATAGCAATTTCAGATTATATTTACAAGAAGAGAAATCTGTGTGACAATTTCTTCAGTGCTTTTCACAGAGCATTTTAGATGTTAACCCTTGCGTCCTTTTCTATGTCTGCCTTCAGATTACGGAGCTGTTAGATGATGAGAGGTGTGAGGCAGAATGTGAAGAGCTGCCTCAGGACGGAGAGGAAGGCCCTGCTTCCTCTGACTCACCACAACACACACACACTGCTGACAGCCCTGCAGCCAGGTGAGACATAACCGCTGTATCTTATTACGTAAGACAGATACATTTTTTTCTGGGGTCATCTCAAAATAGCCTTGAGAAGGTGGTATATCATATGGCAAAGGTCCCACACTGAACTGGATTCAACAACCAGGACACAGCAGATACCTGGTGTTAACCAACAGTCCTTCAGTGTGACTCAGTTGCTGCACCTGCTGCTTGTATTGATCCGATTTACACAGTTTTTGTTTGCTGTATCACATAGTTACATCATGACAACAGACCATCACTGTCTTGTGGCATCTATGAATTTGTCTTTAGATTTTCCTACATTTTTATTTAATTTATTATTTCAAATTTTGATTCATTTATGTTTCTAGTGGTTCAGCTCAGGACTGTGACTCGAACTAGCCCTTTCACATAGTGTATCATACAAATGCCAATAAAACTAAACAACTAAAGGGCCATTCAATAGTATTAGATATTTGTTACTGACTAGACAACTAGACTAGACTACAGATTTCATTTTTTGGCACATGGGAGGTTGGGGTCGTAGGTAGTGTTACACTGCTTTTTAATACTGCTTGTGTCATTGGAAAGGTTCAGACTGTAAATCTGTCTAGTCCTTAATTAGTTTGTCAGCTAGGGTAACCTAACTCAAAGAAATATTTAGCTTCTTTTAATTAGTTTACACTATCTAAATGTCCATACTCTGAATGTTCTGCGTTTTTTGTCAACCATTAATACAGTATTTTCCAGATGGTGCTGGCAAGTAGCAACAGCAAAGCTCTGCAATCTGACAACATGTCAGTGGTCTGCTCGTGTTAGTCAGCTGTAGATGTTTATTGGTTATTTTTGAGTATTCATCTAAAGATTCATGTAGATGTAAAAATCATTGTAGATGCTACTTGCAATATTAAGAGGTATCCTTGAGTCATCTGCCCAGTGTTAAGGAACAGCAAAATTAGAATGCAGTCACTTGAAATTTTAGTAAGTTCATCTCTGGGATCACAGTTACAGGAGCCTTCATTTGGTCACACATCAGTAGGTCATGTTCCGACCCTGCTGATGTTCTGTAGCTTTTGACCAACCAGATGACGAGACAAGGGTGTGACACACACATGCTCACACTCACGTACACAACATGATAAGTCCCCCTCCAGACTGAAGGACCAGAGTTCAATCCCCCTGAAGGAACATAAAGATCTTTTCAGGTTCTTCTGATCTGCTGATCTCCTTTAAGTTAATTACTGAACACAACACCGAGAGATCTAAAGTAAACAGAGTTGGTGTGTCACTTAGCTCATAAAGGGGAAGATAATTAGGATTTTAATACGTGAGAGTATTATATTATAATATATATTATGTATTATATATAAGAGTTGCTCATGTTTTTAGTTTAATTGGAGAGAACATTCAGGAATGAGCAAATACACAATTTGGTACAGAAAACAAAACTGTTGTCATTCTGATAATTGGATTTAGCAGGTATCATTTTAATCTATCCTCAGTTCAGAACAACACAGTATTTTGGCTGAACTTCCATTAGGAATGTGATATGCAGATAAACTCTGGATGATCTAATGGTTAGAAGTGAAGAATTGGACCAAATGCATCCAAAAGTTTTGCTGGCACTGTGTAAACCTCATGAGGTTCTGGATGAATTAATGAAAAAGTTATTCTGTTAAAAATTTGGCAGGTATTTCTTAAGTTTTCAAATAGCTTTCATGTAATGATTAAAAAAAAAAAAAAAAATCTTAACTCATAAACCACTTATACAGGAACACATTTATGTGAAAAGTCATGGATAGCTTGACTAAGCTTGTTTAAACCATGAATTTTGTCAAATCTGTGTTAATTCATCAATGTATGCCACTCATTGGCCCAGTGCCTTAGTAGATTCCTGGCCGTAAGATAAAGACAAAGGTGTGGTTGTGTGTGTGTGTTTC
>JAPZDY010000026.1:19277920-19299555 GCA_029783645.1 Ctenochaetus hawaiiensis | reverse complement strand
CTGGAAAAAATAAGCGTTACTCTGCCTCCCGCATCAGATGCTTTTTAAAATGTAGTCACAGTTAGTAAAGTAAAAATACTGATGTAATCTGTTGACTTTTTGGTCCACCAGTGATAATGGATAATTCTTGGATACCAAACTGTAACAAGTGGATCATTTGTTTACCTCTGAGACATTATCAGAAACAACGTGACTGTTTACTTAGGTCACTTTAAAAGGTTTTACTATATCACTGCCAAGGCTAGCTGGCTAAGGACGTGACTCATAAGATGTTATCAAGGTCTTATCTCTGTCTTTGGCTACTGCTGCAGTCATGACTGTGGGGCAGAGCTCATCTAATCTAACCTGTGTGGAGCATTGTTGAGAGACCAGCCTTTATTTGCCAACTAGTACTCTTTGGCACATTTGCACATGGCAGTTTTAGGTCAAAAGAAAGCAGAAATTAAAACCAGGCCTTGATTATCTTAACATGACTTTGAGATACCCTTTTGTTAAATTGCTTTCGATCCTCTCAGAACTAGATAAAGTTATTAACTTAATGAGGACTTGATAAACAGCCCATAATGGTAAAAAACACAATATCTGTGATAAATGTATAAACCATTATCTACTTTTGGTAAAAGCATAACTGCAATTGTCCCTAGATGTTTACCAGTTTCTGTCAGACCACTGACCAGTGCATTGTTTTTCCCAACAATTTAGTTCAAAACTTTAGAGGCAAAATGGAGTCCAGTCAGATATTATCCTTTTTCACTTAAGACACATGGAGATTATGTAACTTCCTGTAGAGCCCCTATCAAGGATCTACTGTTAGTGATGCAGCCATGCAGTGAAGTCCTTTAGGGTGCAACTCAGCAGGAGAGCCTGCTGTCAGATGTTATCGGTGCTTCGATTGGACAGTGGCTGCTGTAAGGAGCATGCAGAGTGTTTTTAGAGAGAAGTTCTACGACTAACAGGAGAAGAGGGGAAAATATTTAATGATAGAGGATTGGGGGAAACTCAGTAGTTATATTAATGGATGTTTGTTAGATTTTTAAGAGAGATTGGCAAAATGGATGTTGATCTTTTGCAAAGTCAGAAGCTGGTTTAAAATTATGCAAATTCTTACTCAACTTGGGAGGGCAAGAAAACAAAAAAAAAAGTGTTTTTGGTTGCTGCGGTATGTTTGTTTTCACATTTCATTACTCATCTTTCAGCACAATCATTGTTTTAATGATGGTATTTTGGCAGGTTCATTGTTTGCTCTCAACAACACCAAAGCCTCTCTGTCTCTTTTTGTCTGTCCCACAATCAGACACACTTTTATGTTCAAGGTTGCAGTCGCAGAAATGTAAGATGCTTGTGACTTTCAAGGCCATTAAGAATTAAATGTGGAGGACAGTTTTAAGAAAGATAGAGAAAATGGAACTACAAGAAATGTAAGCAATGGGTTAAGATGAATTATAAAAGAGATTTGCATGAAGCATGATGTGGAGGAATGAGAAAGAGACAGATGGAATAACAGTGATAAGTGGTGGTAAGGGGTAAGGAAATGAGAAAATGTGAGAACAGGAGGAAGTTAATTTTGACAACAATAATCAATTTATAGAAGATAGTGATGGAAGAAAATAAGTGCAACAAAGACAGACACAATTGACGGCAACAAAAAACAAGGTTGGCATTAGAAGAAAAGATGTAGAAAGAAGAGAAAGATCTTGAACAGTATCGTGTCCTATCTGCCATAAATAATTCAGCCTTTATTGATCTACCTGAGGAACTTTGTGCATTAGGTGTGTGTGTGTGTGTGTGTGTGTGTGTGTGCTTGCGTGCGTGCGTGCATGCATGCGTGTGTGTGTCTGTGCGCATGTGTTAAAGAGCCAAAGTACAACCAGACCAATGCATGTCTCTGCTTGCATAATGTCAGCTGTTTTTTTCTAATGAGATGAGTCTGACCATCTGAGTTACGCACACACACTCACGTACACATCCTCAAACGTGCACGTCTGCAGCAGACTATATGAGACGTACCCGAGCACCCGGGCATAATTTGAATGACCTTGTATTGTCTTTGTAGGAGAGTTATATAAATCCAGAGTCCTCGCATGCCTGAGTGTATGTGCGACGTTGGTGTGTGTGTGTATGTGGGGGGCCAGCAGCAGGCTGCTGAATCAACGGACACATCTCAACCACCTCTCAGTGTTCATGCCACTTGCACACACACAGACACACACACACACACACACACACACACACTTCCCTGCTTGTAGAGGAACACCGAAGAACAAATAAGAGTTGACACACACCCTTCTATCTGATCAGCAGGGTTTGGCAGATGGAGCTCTGTAGCCTAAATAACAATCTTCCCACCCAGAGCCCAGAGTGGCGCCAGTGACTGAAACTTTGTGTATTTGTATTTGTGTGTAAGTGTGTGTGTGTGTGTGTATAAGTGTGTGTGGTTCATATCTTGAGATTCTTATTTGGCACAAGGGATCATAGATTAGGGGACTTCTGTAGTCAGAACATAAACTCATCATGCTGATTTAGACAAACCTTTACGTAATTCCTTTTTCTACACTTGATCTTTGTTCCTCTAACACACAGTGCAGACAGACGTATTCATTGTTTAATTGTTATTGTCATTGTTCCTCCCTGTTTTGACTCCTGCTGCCTGACATCCACACCCTCCAAGGTCATTTCATGTCTGTATGGGAAGACAGTGGAGGAGTGCGTGATGTTCTAACCTTGTTGTCCTTTTTCCCTTCTCTCCCCCCACAGCTCCCACCTCTCCCCTTTATCCATCCTGCCTGCTGACTCTGCTGAGTAAGTACACAAACACACATCAGTAATTGTATCCACTTACAATAACATACATAGTGTACTCAGTGTACACACACTGACATATGCACTCTAGAATCTGACAAGTCATTTTATGTGCAACTTATTGGAAAGAAAATCGTTAAATAAGCAGTTACAGCCTGCAAATAATATTAAGAGACTGATAAAAAAAAAAAAAATGCGAACAAGAGACAATCAGGTTAGCTGCATTGTGAAGAGAGAGCAAAGAGCCATCTGCTCAAGAGGCAGAGATTATAACTGGAAACAAGAAGGAAGAAGTGCAGGCAGCTATAAAGAGGCGAGCTGGGAGAAGTGGAAGAGGTTAGGAGGAAGTTATAGGCAGGAATGACGGCCTTGTGTTTTGGTTGTTTAATGAAAACATTATACATGGCTTGTTGCTTTTATAGCAGCAAGGACAAGAACTCAGCACATGTGACTGTCAAGGCCACTGCACCACTGCAGGATGTGGAAACAGAGTGAAATAATTTTATACAGTTTTACACATTAATGTCAGTTTACTGGCTTGAAGGCTTGAAAGCACAGATAAGATTTTTAATTGAAAAAACACATTGTGTCATAATAACGTACTGGCAACAACTGGAACATTTGGACTTCTTTTATTTCCACAGCACAATTTTTCCTTCAAACTTCATCTAGATAAACAAAAAATAGTGCGAAATGCAATTTAAAAAAGCAAGCAACTAATCAGGTAAATAAGCAATTATACGTGTGCAAGAAGATAGGCTGATAAATTATAGTAATGACTACGAGTGATATGGTGGATAAGGCTTTTTCATGGTCTCAGTTCAAGACACATCTGTCTGCAGTACAGGAGGCAGAAAATTAGTGCGGAATTTTTTTTTCATTTTTGCTCTTTTACAGACTGCTAAACAGTAATCTAAGGAGGTTCACATATATAAAAGAAGAGGATAGTTTTTATGAAAGAATGAACAAATAATGCTTTATACTAATTCACTAAATGCTGATCTGTGCTGATCTTGCCAGCTAGCAGGTGTCATATGAGCATTGTACCTGTTTCCATTACCAGAAGTCCTTTAGATAGCTTTCATGGCCTTGGTTAACAAGACAGTCTTGTGTCTCTGAGTGTGATTAATGACTTTATTTTCCTCTGGTTAACAGGATTTACTGAAAAGGCCTCTCCTCTGCTGAGAGGATGGAAGGATTTAGGCATATTTTAAATGACAGCAGCAAACTCTCGTGCACTCGTGGTTGTTCTCTTGTGTGTATGTAGATGAGAAAGATAGCAAGCGCATCGTCCTTTCATGCTTATGTGTTAGGTAACTGTGTTTGTGTGTGATGGATAGTTATTATTTGTAGAGCTTCCTGCAGTGAGAGCTTGGGTTGCTGCTGCAGGCGAAAGTGGCCTTGCAGTGCAGAGAAGTGTGTGCACACTCTTGTAGGTGTCTGACTGATATATTCTCAACTAACGCACATTTATTTGACCTCGGGCCGCCACCTTTATGAGTTTTACCTTAAATGGCCATGTGTGAAGTCCAAACACACTTATGATCCAGCTCCATTCTTTCCAATCCAAAATCATGTAATCACTTTTGTGTAAATACCTTGGATACCTGAACACACCCAGTGTAATCTTATAAATGATAAATTACAAAACTTCAGGAGCTGCAGCTGGTGTGAAGGACTGTGAAGAGATCTGGGAGTTATTCCAGTTAATGTCTTTATCTACCAGGTCTTCAACCTATGCTGCTGTATAAACTGCCAGAGTAAAAGAGGAAGGGATACATTATGATCACACACACACATGGTCAATAAAGTTAAACAAAGTATCAGTAGAGCCTGTGGATCAGCCGTCCCATGTTAGTGTAGAAGAGTTCAGTGTGGCTGCTGTTGTTACCTTTTATAGGCTGTAATGTCCTCCCCTCCTCTCAGCTTCCTGGCTCTAGTTAAAGCAGTATTAATCCTTTCAGAAGTGAACCTGGTTATTGACTTAATAAGGACTTGATAAACAGCCCAGAATGGAAAAGAAACCTTTTCAGTTATTATCAAGCTCACAAATTGAGCACATAAGTTAATTTTACATTAAGACAATTCAATAATTTAACATAATAAAGAGATTTACATATTACTGAATGTATTTGTTTTCATAGTAAATACTAAATAAAATATAGTTTATGTTAGTTTTGGATTTCTTGGGGGTGAATGTTGCAATGCAGGTCACAGAAAACAAGATAAGATAAACCTCAGGTTGAAGGAGACCTGCAGCGCTGGTGCTTTCACATTGAAAAGTGCTAAAATTTGGCATTTTAATCAAAAATATACAATTTAATACCACTACTGGTTTGAAAAAAACTACCTCATACATGTAGACAAACTGTAATAATGTATGTGGATTCACCTGGATATGTTTATGGCTGTAATAACTGAATAAACAGAAGAGAAAACATGGTCTCATGACCCAAAGTGGTTAAGTAAACATAGGTAAACTTTTAACTTTGGTCCTGTGTTGACACAATCACTGTTAAGCTGAACTGTTAAAGTTTACACTCATTACAGTCAACTTGACCTATTCGAGCAGATGAAACATGGGCCGCATTGTTAATCAGTACGAAACATGATTTTTAAACACAGACTGTGGTTGAAGAGTCACTGACTCTCGGTTTACTTGCACCACAGAGGGCAACTTTGCTGTTAGAAACAGTTGTGGAAAATTGCATCATATTATGCCTTTAATGCAGAAATCAGAAAACCCTGGTAGTCTGCTGTTTGTTTGGACGCAGCACAAATATAAAAACATCACAGATTTAATGAGGGAAAATTCTTCATCTTTAATCAAAGTCAGCCAGACATTACACTCAGTACAGGAATGCAACTGCACATAAAAAAAATGAAATATTAAGTTCATGTATTTGTGTGTTTTCTCAGGATAATTCAAAGGACCATCAGGGCTGCAGTGGAGCAGCACTTCTTTGAACTGAAAACCTCCATAGATCAAGATCTCAGCGACTACGACAGCCAGGGGTGAGAAAACATACACACACATAAATGTTCAAACATATGCAGAACATACACAAACATGAAAACCAAATACACTTGGAGAAAATGTAAGAGCACATAATCACTGAAATTTCCTTTAGCTTTGCCAAAACTGTGCAAAGACAAACTGTTGTGTTGTGCATTTTTCCTCCCTGCACCTGCTGATAGAAAACATGCATTACAAAGATTCCTCAGGGGTTAAAAATGGCATCAGATGACTTTAAAGAAACATTTTCGTCATAGTGAACAGTGTGTACAAAGGCACAAAGCCAGACAGATGGTTCAGTTTACCGGTAAACATGTTGACAGCTGTGGTGTTAATTAGAAAACTGTACATGTAGAGGGGAGCAGCTGTTCAGTGGTCAATCACCTCCGAGACAAAACAAGATGTCCAGTTAAACACAGCGTATAACTATAGACTCTGTTACCATGCACCTCTGCAGTAAAGCCACAGAAGCCTTTTATTATCTAAATAAGTTCATTCGAATACATTTATTATATTTTTGTTAAAATTTACTGTTTTAATATTTGTTTTTGTCTTTATTTATCAGGGTGAGTCCCAGTGAGCCCGCAGACCAAGGTTGCCGTGGAGATGAAGAGCAACAAACTGACCCTGAGGACAGTCCCTGTGACACAGAGGGGGAGACCCCACTCACAGAGTCTGAGCCGCAGAGCCAGAAAGACACACAGGTAATAATACACACCACCGTCACACAACACACACCTGCACGAGCTCAAACACACACCGAGTCTGTTAGCAGACAGCTAGACAACAATCAGGGATGTAACAATTAATGTGACCTGGCTCCTCTATGTACACACTTAGACAGCGAAATTAAATCACAACACACACACACACACAATAAACAGACCCTGACCAGTTGCTGTGTGGGCTACCAGCATATTTCCCATAACTAACCTCCTTCCCATTTCAATCTGTCTTTTCATTCCAAGGCTGAATGTTTAATAATACCAGCACAATCCATCTTTGTTGTGCTCTGGTTGTTAATGTGGCTGGAATTTTCCTGGGGAAGCAAATGGAGACAATAACAGACCACTTTTACAAACAAACATACATGCAGATCAATAAATACACTGATCTTTACAGGCATTTTTTTTTGTTCTTACCAGCTTATGAATGAATACAATAAGGCTGAAATCTGGTAGAAAAAACTTGCAACTTGGGGTTAAAAGTAATGAATAACCAGAGAGAATCTGCATCATTCACTGTTAAAAACTTGAGAATACGTTATTTTTACGCTTGCAGTTGACCTGGATAGCAGCCAAAATTTAGATCACATTTTCAAATCACACGGGCTGTTTCAAGTTGACAGAAAATTGAAGGGATTAGTGTGTCTCTTAATTTCTAGCCATCAAGGATAAGTGTTAGCTTGCTTGTTGGTGCAAATCAGATCCCCTGAATCCTGCTGTCACCCTTCACCCACACACCCATCCCCCCTAAAAAACCACAGTGGCTCTGTTCCCAAGAACCATTTTAGCATCCAGCCGGCTGGCAGGAGAGAAGAGTTGGAGCCGACAACATGGCAGACAGAGTGAAACGTGTCCTGGGACTGAAGAGAAACCTGTCACCTCTTTAAACAATAATCAGGATTCAGTTCTTTAAATAGATCAGCCATGAGCCAAAGAATGGCAAAGACACCTGTGCATCAAACTATAAATCACACACACACACTCCATTTACTGTGTTCACACAGGAGTCAATGTGACATGCTGTATGTCCAGTAGGTCATATGTATGCTAACAGAGTTGTCATAACTCATTCGTTCCAAAGTCATGTGCAGCCACCATTTCAAATAAACCCCACAACTTTTTCTATCCTCTCAGTGACAAACTACTGCTGTTCGGATCAGGTCGTGTTTAACCTGCACAATGGATGCTTTGAACCTCAAATCATCAATAATGTCGCAGAATTAGTTATGGCATCTACACTGAAACCTACCAGCTGTAGGTAGAGAGTTAGAAGTGTTTTGTAAACAGTTCTGAAGGTTGGAGGTTCTCACTGTGAGAAAGAAAGACAAATACAAGGTGATCATATAATTTATGTATTTATTTCAAATTGATCAATGATCGATGACAAATACTGGTGTATTCTTTAAGTGACAATCTAAGGAGACCTAATTTTAGTATTTATTTGAGCATTTTGAGCTATTTAAGATCATTTAAGCACAAATAGTTGTTATTACTCAAAGGGAAAAAAAAGTGTATGTTGTGTTTGTGGAAGCAGGAATCCCTGTTTGTTTCTTTTCATGCCTAAAATTTTTGTGTTGCTTACTTTCAGGATTCACTGGACTCTGGCGCCCCCCTGGAGGAGAGCTCAGGAATGGACCTGGATGCAGAGGCTGTCAGAGATGCTGAGAACAACATCAACACTGCCAGGTAGGACAGGTTGATTATGTTTGCTTTTAAACCTTTATTGAGTTTTGCTTCACCTCACAACAAGAAAATATTAGCAATTTTGTAAAAGTGAGATGCTTTTTCAGCTGAGTGGTTTAACCATCAAGACCCAAACTGAAGCTCAAGAAACATTTGGGTCAACTTTAGGCTTCATTTGGACAAAGAAGATAGATGTTGTTTACCATTTGCAGCTCAGTGGATCTCACTGAACAGGAGAGAGGATTCTCCTTCCTGAGAGTTAAATTATTGTTCTTAAACTTATGTTGTCTAGTAAATATTTCTTATTTGTGTTCTCAGACAGGACAATCAACCCTGTGACATGGAGCAGATTCAGACTGACACCGTAAGCTGTGTAAATAGCAATAAGTTGGAACTTATCAATTAAATCAATTTAAAATTTATGTTACAGTATTTGTCTACCTGCTCTACTTTTCTTCATTCCTTCCTTTTCCTGATTTGCTTCTTAAATCTCTCTTTATCTATTCCTCCAGGACTCGGGCCCATGCTGCTGTGATCACAACGCCAACACCAGCGAGAACAACAGGAACCATCTGTTGCCATGCCAACCAAACTCTGGCCACAACCCCCATCTTCAGCTTTTTCCTGACAACCAATGGGAAGGTGGGTACCAGCTTTTCACAAGATGCTTTTTGATCTACAAAACTAACCACGTCATGTTCATTTCTGATGTTCTGTTTTAGTTGAAAAATATAGATGTATATAGTTGAAAAAATATTTAGCATAAAAAGTTGAACTGCAGAACAGACTAAACGGATTTTGATTTGATTTTTAAATTAAAAAAAGACAAAAAAACCAAAAAAACTCACATTCCAAAAAAAATGTATTCTGTGAGAAGACCTCTGATTAATATAATTGATTAAAAAGTCATCAAAAAACAAAATAATTTAAAATTAAATAAAACAAATGCCTGTGTTTAATGCATTTTTTTAATGTTTTTTAAAGATTTCCAAGAATTTATTAAACATTTTGTGAGCTGCATTTCTCCTATAACTAATTCCCAAATACCCAGTGTGACTGAGGGAAATATTTGATATCAGCATCATTTTGGTGTAATTTAAACCCGACACACACGTACTGAATGAATGTTGGTGAGTGAAGTTATGAATGATTGACCTCAGTGCTCCTCTACTATCTCTCTCTCTCTGTCCCTCTTTCTCCACCTCTTTCCCCTTCCATCCAAACAGCGTCACCCCCCTCCCATCTCCATCTCCCTCCCATAGACTTCTCATGTATGCATCTGCAAAAAGAAGGCCAAGGTAAGCAGTCAAAATCTGCTCCACCAGTCTACCCATCCTTCCTTTCACCCTTTGCATTTTTTTAAATTTAAATTGTGGTTGCTTGCTGGTTTGGATGCTGAACTGAATCTATTCACACAATTTAAAATATGCTTGTGTGATACTGATTAAAAAAATCCCAGCATGTGACACACTCCTCCTCCCATGAGATGTGATAACACAGCTGGGGTCAGCTTTCCTCCTTCCTCCTGCTGCAGGGTCACTGACCTGAGTGATCTGGACACTTCCTCTTCCTCTAAACACATTTTTTATTCTAATTCTGCTTCTGTTTCTTACCTCGCTCTCGTTATCTTTCCAGCCTTTCACTCACCTTTCCTCTTTTTTCGTCTCGACACAGCTTATTAGCATTCCACTGACAGTCAAGATGCCGTTAATCAGGCAAAGAGTGAGTCAGCAGGGTACAGGAGAAGGAAATGAATCTGTTGTTGGATGTGTCAGCTCAACAGCCTCCTCCCAGGCAGCTTTTTTGTTGATATTTATAGACATGCACAGGTTAGAGAGAAGCTAGCCTGGGATTGAAAATTCATATTTTCTTTCCCTTCTCTCCTGACCTCCACTTACCTGCTCTGACTCCTTTCTATCTGTCTTTTCTTTCCCCCTCTCTTCAGACCCCGTCCCAGCGTTCAAATCCTGGCAGGATGACAACGAGAGCGGTGAGGCGCAGCTCTCCCCGCTGGCCGGTCGCATGGTTCCTCTCCCCCCGCTGCCCCTGGAGGAGGAGGGCGAGGAGGACGAGGAGGAAGGAGGGCAAGATCCCTCCCCCTCTTCTTCCCGCTCCCATCCTCACCTTCTAGCTCGCCGCTTCCTTGACTTTGGAGCACACAGTGCACAGCGGTTCCTCCAGCAGGACCCTGACGCCACCTCACCCACCAAAGCACAGAGGTATGAAGAGTCTCAGGTGCAACCTGCGAACTAGCATTAGTACAAGATTCTTTTGTTGGTCCAAGTTAGAGAAGAAAATGTGACTATTTTTACTATTTGGGCAGTTCATTCATACTTCTGTATCCTCCATCACTCCAGGCCGCGGCGAGCGTCATTTGGCTCCAAAGAGGCGATGAGAGGAGGAGATTCAGTGACCCATCAACTCACCAAGAAGCTTCAGCACCTGAAGAAGAAAATCAAACAGTTTGAGGAGCAGTTTGAGAAGGAGAGGAACTACAAGGTAAAAGTTAAAAACATAAAGTGACAGAGTCTTGTAAATAGTGCAGAGGATTCTAGCCCACTATTGACATTTCATGAGGTTTAGAAGGAATAACAATTCAAAAAATTTGAATTACTGACAAACTTGAACAGGTTAAATACATAGTTAAATACTTTGACACAGAAACAAACAGCTGATGAAATCAAGAGCGGCTGTTAGTCACATTTTTGTCGCAGTCTGTACAGCCAAACAATGTCTCATGCTAAATAATGGGGTCACAAATCCTGACGAATGAGTGTTGATCATTTTGAGACTCTGTCAAAGCATCTTTATGTAGAAACATCAGTTATCTGCTTAAGCCTTTAACTCTTTCTCGTCTCTCTGCAGCCCTCTCATGGAGACAAGGCAGCTAACCCCAAAGTCCTCAAATGGATGACTGACCTCACTAAGATCCGCAGGCAGATTAAAGGTAGAAAAGCTCACTCTTTTTGTGAGCACATGCATTTTTGTGTGAGTGAGTGAGTGTGTGTGTGTGCATGCATGCATATGTGCATGCGTGCATGCATGTGAGCGTGTCGGGGTTAGGTGTCTGTGTACCATCCTGTTCCATGCTGGACAGCTTGACCCTCCCCACTTCAAACCTTTGACCTTTGTAACAACACTGCATGTATGCTGGTCTAACACACACTTACACTTACACACATACAGACACACCAGGAGCTGATGTTGCTCTCACATGCTCCCACCCTCCAGTGTGCTGGTGCGTCCTTGTGAACCCACATTCATTACCTCTGCAGTGAATTTGATAAAGTGATTCGGTGGATGAGACGTTAAGTTCTTCATTAAGTCTGCAAAATATTTGTCAAAATCAAAAGTTCAAAATAAATAAACAGCTTTTTGATCAGAATTAACTGGTGTTCCTTGCGAACACAGTTAATAGACTGTGAAATAAGACATCTCATGTCCGGACATGGTTTCTGCACTTTGATGTGTCTCTTGTGCCTCGTTTCACCGTTCTGAACAAACCCCATGACACTCGTCCACCATCTCTGTGTGAGGTGATGGCTCTCCTGTCTGGAGAACGCAGTGGCCGAACCATTTCTCTCTCTGTTTCAAATCAAAAATTGAAAACGACAATAACGCGAGCACCCGCTCTCCACTTTCCTCCCTCCTCCTCCTATCGCCCAACGACTGATTGATTGATTGATTGACTGATCGGCCAACCAGGACGCCAGCACCACCTTTTACCCAGAAGCACGCTGAGGCACCAGGCTTTGCTCCATTCATACAGACGCCACCATGCTCCCTTCTCCCCTTCCTCCTCTTCTATCTGCTCACCTCCCCATCACACACTCACCCCCCCGCTCCATCCCTACTCAGGCCTGAGCTCTAGAGCGTGTCACCTCAGTAAGTACCAACCCCTCAGTAAGTAGAAAATACATACTGTACACTACTGACAGTCACAATGAAGCGGCATTGTGACACCATCTTGCTTCTTTGGTGTGTTACCTGTTGAAACTGCATGTTGGTACAGAACTTAAACCCAGACGTCTACATTTAAGTTCCCTTTTGTAAATAGAGGTAATGTTTCCCAAAAAAATAAATCTATGTTTAAGTGTTGACTCTTTGGTAATCAGGATTTTTAAAAAAGTTAATTTACTGTGACACTGTGGACTGAAATACAAAGGAATCACATTAGAGAGAAGAGCTTGAGGCACAGAAAAAAAAGATTACTATCTGTGATTAATCTTTAAATTATACTTGAGAATTTTATGCAGTAATTAATGCCTCTACAAGAAAACAACAGTGCACTCGAAGTACAATAGAATCATGTTTTTTTGCAATTATCAGGGATCATTGCTGTGTAAAATGAGGCTGCTATAAATAGCAGACAAATGTACAGTATGCCTCATACAACCAGCTGTATCATAATTTCATACTGATTTAATGGCCTTTGATCGTCTCTGTATTTTTTTGAAATGAGACAAAAGTAGAAGAATTTTTACGAAGCTTGCTGTGTTTGGGTTTGACTGCGTGTGATGTTGTGGGGTTGTGTCTCTTGTCCAAGCATGTTCATTTTTCTCTTATTATGTCTGGCTGACTTAAACCATCACAGCTGTCTGTCAGACTCCTGAGAGTCTGATTGTCCCCAGTGAAACATGTTTCATGTTTGAAAACGTACAGAAATTATAGCCAGGGGAGGGGTAGTTTTCTGAGAAGAACTTAAATAAGTCCTAGAATTAGAAAAGTGTTGAATTAATAGACAAAATTCATAATTCTATAAAAGGAAAATGTCAACTATTATCTGAGACTAGTTAGCCATAGTTTTGCAAATTAAAAAAATATGAAATTCAGTGGATTCTGATGAAATAAATGTGATTCTGGACTAAAATCTGTTTTTTTTTTTTCTTTAAATCTGTGACTTTAATCTCAGAGAAATTGAGTTTTTCTAACAAATTACTGTCTAACCAATCTGACAGAAATTTTTTTCTATGGATATTACACCGCCACCCGACCCCCCAGCTATATGAGTTTTCTTTTGTCTATTTTTGTTTATTTGTTTTACTTATTCATTTATTGATTTGAACTTACAATGGTCCTAATACTCCGTCATATTTTCTCTTTCATTCTGTCCTTTTCCACTGTTCTTGTCCTGGTTCCTTCTCTGGTACTTCACCCTTTGTATCCCCTCCTTTCTGCTTCCTATCCTTAATCTTTTTCTTCATCACCTTATTCCTCCCTCTTCAGATGCCAAACACCGTGCAGAGAGTGAGCTCGGCCCCCAGACTCGGCCTCGCAGCAACACCTTACCCAAGAGCTTTGGCTCCACACTGGACCAAGGTGCTCACAATGCAGCGGTGGAGGTCAAAGGTCAGCGTCCCACCCGTGAGGAAACACTGGAGCTGATCCAGCGCAGGGTCAAAGGGAAGAGGCAGGAGGACGGCTGGCCTGATGACATCAAGGTTGGCTGCAGATATTATAAGTCCTGTTTTATAAGTTTATCACAGCCACTTCATCGTCTAATGTAAACAGAGACAATGGAGCGAGCTCTGATGTTACTGTTAACAACGCAAAACACAATGAGCTCCTGAATATCTTCACTCTGGTTAATGCACAGAGACTGTCAGAGATCACAGCTGTGCAACATCACAACAGTGCAGGCCACTTGCACACTGTGTCAAGATGAAATATGGTGCAGTTTGGCCAAAATAATCAAGTTAAATTTTTATCATTTTTACAATATTAAATGTGTCTGTCTTTGTAGAAGATGACCAAGGAGCAGTTGTCCTGTGAGAAGACAGTCCTACAGAAGAACCTGCTGCACTATGAGGGTCTGCATGGTCGGCCTGTAAGTCACCCACAACCTGCCTGAAATTTATTCATCTCACTAAGTTCAAATGCCATTTTAAAATCTCTCTCTCTCTCTCAGGTGACCAGGGAGGAGCGTCTGGTTGTGAAGCCCCTCTATGATCGCTACAGATTGGTCAAACAGATGCTCACCAGAGTCAGCATCACGCCTGTCACAGTACGTACACATGAAGCCACAATCAAATCTATTACACCAAGTTAGCAACATACTCTTTGATAGGATGTTAGCAAATTTGTTATTATAGAGTTACAAACACAAACATCATCTCTTCAGATAGTATAATTGTTGTGTTTCCACTAAGTTCCCACTGAATTAAGTACATCCAGCGGGAGTAGTTAAGTCAAATACAGCAGCAGAGGAACAAAACCTCCCTTCATGAAGGTCATAATGCTCAGTTGTTGTACTCTGTAGTAGTTTTAATATGCACTTTATGTATACTTAATTTTTACATTTATACTTTATAAAGTTATTAGTATTAGAGTATTTACAGTACTGAAACAATATTAGTACACAAAGAATACGACCTCACATGCTCTTGTTAATGTCTTTCCCACTTCACCTCTCTCTTTCTCCCAGGTATCCCCCTCCAGTAAGAGGCGAAGTCAGACCCTTCAGCCAATCATTGAAGGTGAAACTTCTCATTTCTGGGAGGAGATCAAAGAAGAGGAGGAGGACGAGCGTAAAGAAAAAGGAGGAGGAGAGGAAGAGGAGCGGGAGGAGGAGAGAGATGAGGAGGAAGACGAAGAGGAGGAAGAGGAAGGGGAGAGCAGCGGCGGGGAGATGCAGAGCTCTGAGGTGATCATGGCAGTCGACCTTGTGACCCCAACTGACGGACCAGTGAGGAGCCAGAACCAAGCCGACAGACAGAGCAACTGTCCAATGACAGCCAAGCTTGAGGAGGGGTCAGGGAGGCTGGCGCTGGACCTGCGGCTGTCCAGCTCCAATGCCTCATCCATGTAAGAACACACACACACACACACACACACACACACACACATATGCTGTGTAAGGTTATATCTTCTTGTACTTCCTGTCACATTAGCATTACAAATAAAGAAAAGTTTTATTCGTTTTCTACCTTCTGTATTTTTGAAAGACCACCTGAGCAAGTGATGACAGCATAGATCACATAAATCGAGCAAACAACATATAAAATTAGGAAAAAATCTTACAAAAAAAGAAAAAATTAAATTCAAGGCTTTGTGTTTGTCAGGACACACACACACAGTCTGTGCAGATAACAGTAGGAATAAGAAGACAGAAAAAAACACAGGTCTTAGCTGCTCAGTCTGTAATCTGGTTACTGTGTCACAGTGAGCTTGTAGTTCAAACACACTCACATCTCTAATCTTCCGTGTCGGCTCAGGTTTGTACATTCAGGTCTCTTGCCTGGACATGATCCTGACAGCTGATCCCTCACGCCACCCCGGTTCACTTCCTGCTCACAGCGACCTCACCTCCTGGCCTTCTTTTCTTCTCCACTTAATTCTAAATTTACTGGTCCAAAACGCTGAGAAAAAGTTAGTTAAAAGATCCCTTATACTAAAAAAAAAACCTTTTCAAAGATTTATGTCATCAAGAATATCAGACCTTAAATATACTTAATTACCAGAAGGGCATACTTACATGTTTTTACTACTGAGGGGGGTCGCTGTCTCTGCCCTTCCCTAAAGTCTGAGGTCAGACATCTTCAGCCAAGTCAGACTTGAAAATCTCAAATTCAAAAGCCAGTCAGAGACAAAGAAACATGAAACCTGCAGCACAAAGCAGAAAACTATTTTTGTGCCTGTAATCAGAGGGCTTCTGTCAGTGTTTTGTCAAAAGGACAAATATGGTTTCAAGGCATTTCTTTAGTCTTGTTACAACTGCAGCTTTACCTGCAGTATCGCTGTCCGTAAGTGTCAAAACCTGCATCCTAATGTATGCTGTCATCATTCAGGCCAGAGCTGCTGGAACAGCTGTGGAAAGCCAGAGCAGAAAAGAAGAAACTAAGGAAGACCATCAGAGAGTTTGAGGAAGATTTTTATCAGCATAACGGAAGGTAAGTGAAACACACAGTGGGTCATATGCACACAAACCTGTCAGACATCAGTAGCTGCTGAGGTCAGGGACAGTCTGCATTTGTAATATAGAGAACCGAGTTAAGACTCTTGTAAGCTATAAAAGAAAAAAATGTTCTCCTTTGTTCCTTCTCTGCTATAGAAATGTTCAGAAGGAGGACCGGGTGCCGATGCTGGAGGAGTACAGGGAGTACAAAAGGATCAAGGCCAAACTACGCCTCCTGGAAGTTCTCATCAGCAAACAAGATTCCTCCAAGTCCATCTGAGCCCAAACCTCTTCAGATACCCGCCACCACCGCCTCTCAACACTGCTGCGAGGACCTGCCCAGGATGCTCATCAGTCCATCAGACGCCATCACTCCTGGGAGGGTTTCATAAACACAGCCGACAAAAGTAACCACATCACATGACTTCCCAGGAAGTCGACATCAATTCGAGTCGAGACTCTCAGTCAGACTTCATGATCACCACTCGGTCTGCTGCATTCATGTCATGGAGATAAAGGAGAGTGACTTGCTGGTTCAGAGTTACAGTGCACTTTGAAAACTGAACTGTATGTTGTTATTTAACTTCAGTATAAACAGTGTTTTTATTGACAGGCCTTCACTAAGCAGAAATCAGTAAGCTCTCGGAGACTTTTACTCTTAATCTGTATTTTAACTATAAAAACCAAAGGAAAACTTTGGTTTTTAGTAGTTTCGAGGGTTTCTAAGGTAGTACTCACCAGTGCCATAGAAACAGTTCACTTAGCAACGACTGGTTAAACTCAATCCTGATGACAGTAGCTAAGAACAGACGTGTACAGTATCCAGTCAGACTACAACCAAACACTGGTTGTTGGCTACTTTAACTTATTGTATTAGTAATGTGGATTTCTCTCTGACTAGTGAAAAGATTTTTTCACAAAATAAGCAAGCAGTAAAAAGAAAGAACAACATAATGATTGTGTTCTCTCATGGCAACATCTCAAATGGTTTTTAAGTTGCTAAATCTTTCAAGTCTTGGGATGAAAAAGAACAAAAGGACGTGCTAAAAGAACTTTTAGCTCAGTTTTTCTTCCTGACAGTTTGTCCTGGGACTCTTGATTAAAATCCCCATGAATGTGAACGATAAGGATTATCTTTGTTCAAATTTTAGTACATGAAGTACATGATTATCTGTATGTGAAAACACATATTTTCTTTGTGGATTTGAGACATTACAGTGTCTTGAGTTTAGTGAACCACTTTAAAAGGTGTAAGACGTGCATTTTTACAGCTATTTTTCCATGACATGAATGCAGCACAACCACTAGTTTCACTTCAGATCACTCCTGTCAGCCACATCTGGTCTCTGCTGCCTCGTCTGACTGCATATCGATTAAAAACAAGGGGAAAAAGGAATCATCACTGTCTGTCTTCATCATCATCCCAACAACGTGACTCCAGACTTTACACTTGTCCTCTTATCTCCCCGACTTCTACAAAAAACGACAAACTTTCTGACTTTTTAATTTCAAGAACTTCTCTTCTGTCAAATCTTTGTTCATCATGTTGTTTTTTTTCCTCTGTGCTGAGGAATCTTACCGGACAGCTTGAAGACTGGCATTTTAGACACTCTTCACTTAAGACGCTTGTTCTTTCTTTGGGACGTCACTCTGTGTGAGAAGTCCCTCTTTTGCCTTGCTTCAAGGAGTCACGATTTTCTCAGTGCCCTCCTTGGCACAAGGTGATTGGTCAGTTTATTCTTTAACTTTGTTTAACATCCTGAATGCTTCACCTTCTGACTGATTTTAAAATTCATTCACAAGTTTAAAAAAAGTATGTGCTCGTATTCTTGTTAAAAGTAACTACACATACATGTTTGTTAGACACTGCTGTTCATGTTTTTTTTTTTTTTCATGTGTTGTATTCCAAGGAAAAAATGAAAAAATGAAACAAAAAAAAAAACAAAACAAAAAACTGTATTAACTCCCAGTGTGACCTTGGAGCTGTTGTGCAAGAGATTTTCTTGTTTTTCCTTTTTACTGACGTCTAATCTTCCTCATTGTCCTAAGTTTTTTGTCTACCTTGTTGGTAAGCTGTAAACTAGGTTGGATACAGTGGTGTTTGCAAAAATAACTGAACTTGTTTTTCCATGAGACTTTTGGGGAAAAAAATGCTGCTTTTAAGTCAGCGTAAGCTCAGACATCTTGAGTTTTTCACTCCTGTGCTTGTGTTTTTGATATTTCTGACCACACTTAAAGGCAGCATTAGACTGAACATGCTCATAGGAAACATTTCTACTCAGATAATAAGGGGATTTTATGATGTAGGTGGATATGGTTGTCTTGTCTGTTAACTTTGTTTTCTGTTTTCCAGTTGTCTCTTCACTCAATTTCAATTTGCTGCATGGAGGTGTGGCAGTTTCTGAGGGATTGTGGGTGATAAATGCTTTGGAGAGGAGCCAGTATCTGGTGCAAGTTGCAAATGCTTCATATCTGAAACCAAAAGCATGTTTGTTGCAAGCAGTAGCAGTCTCACCAAATTTTGGTATCAGCGCAGAAAGACGGAGAGTTTCAGCAGTTGCTGTGCAGCTGATGTGTCTGAAACCGAATAACCGAATCATTTCTGGTGGTCCTTGTTTGATTGTAGCTTTAAAGGCTGTTTTGTATGATTAGGTGACAACACTGCCAGCCCCGACTTTTAAACACAGAGAAGCAACTCTGTCTGTTGTTCAGTCATTTCTCCCCAACTGGTGACTCAGTGATGAGGTTTTGAGGAGCGTTTATGATGTCCACAATGATGAGAGATAAAAAGAAGTTCATATAGTCAAAGTGAACACAATCCTCAGCTGTGTTTCTCTTTGGTTGTATCAGCATCCCAATGAAGTTTCATTTCCTGACGGCAGGTAAAATGAGAGCAGGTGAGGAGGAGAAAGTTTAAGGTGTGATGCATGCTCACAAGCTTGTCCTCTGCTCTTTCTCCTTCTTCATTGAGGCCATGTTATCTTGTATCAGATAGGGGTCAAGATGTCACCGTTGGTTTGAAATGTGGGATGAAGGGGTTGTTCGACTTTTGCTGGAATTTATTTAACCAGCTGTGTTTCCAGGCGAAGCTATAATATCAGAACCTCTTAGGCTCGTAAAGTGGCTTGTTGGTTGTAAGACATAAAAGGTCGATATGAGAAAAAGGTTCTTTTCTTTGTGGAACTGATGTACATTTACCTGCCAGAATCAAAGCTGACTGCAGTCTTTTGTCTGTCAGTCGACGGCAGATTTGATGGTTTGAAACTTAAAGTTTTTAATGGTTCAAGAGTTGAACTTTTTGTGAGTGCTTGTAAAGAATACGGTGCAGTGTGTCTGTCAGGACAGTAAAGTTTTTGAGGTTTGATTTAGGATAAAAAAAATGTTATTTGCACAGCATTCACAGAATGCAGCCCTTTTGTGTTTTTTCATTTGTATTTCTAAAAATGAAGCACTACTTCTATACAAATATAAATATATACTGTACATAAAAAACACCCGAAGGAATGAATGTCAGAAATGTTTAAATTATTTCAAACATTACGTTTGGTCCCCTTTGGTTCATTATATTTGTGATGCCCTGAGAATGTGTTTTTTTTATTATTATAAATATTGCTATTACTATCATAACCATTATTTTCTGTGCTAATGACAATAACAGTAATCCCTTTTGTATCTACTCAAACCAGCTGTAGAAGTTAGTCTGGCACTGTGTGTGGTTAATCAAACATGATCCTGCTCTGTCCTCTTATTTCTTTTGTCGCTCTGTGTAATATAAGCTAATATAGAAGCAGTACTGTAGTGAGCTTGCATGGCAAAAGACAACATAATAGTATGAATAACATGATGTATTGTTTCTATTATTTGTGCCATGAAGAAGCAGCAATAATAAAAGTTTCCATTGGAGGTTTTACAATATTGGGAATTGATCAGTGGATGGACTTTGTGTGTGATTATTTTAGGTACAATATTATTTCTTTTTCATCTAATTGTTTTCAGCCTGACTCATGCATTGTCTCACACACACACACACACACACACACACTCTGCTTAGGTGTATTTTTTTTACCACTGTTGTCAGCATAATGTTCATGTTGCCACTGCTGAAAAACCAAAATATGAATTTAAAAATGAACAAGAAGGTGAACAGGGATTGAAAAGCCAATGACCGATGTGTCACATCTGAAAACATTCCAGTTTTTACCATCACACAAAAAGTGGAAAACAGTCCATTGTTAGTCTCTGAAGGGCTTTTCTTTTACTTTTCTGTTTGGTTTGTGATTCTAACAACAGTGAACAGTTGATTTGTTTCTAAAAATCAACTTTCTTTTTTCCATTGTGCCTGCAACAGAGTGGTAAAATTCACTTGTGGTTCATACGTTGTGAACTGTAAATGTATACTGTCTCTGTCAGTGTACAGTATGTTTGATCTCACATTTACCCATCTGACATGCATGGTTGTTTCACACACCTGGAGTTTGCTGTCAAAGATGTCTCGAAGGTCACCTCTTCTCTTGAAAGGGTTAAAGAATTTATCTGGTTTTTGTTTTACATGAAACAAAAAGAAATAAGGATATATATTACATTTCTGTAAGGTTTTTTTGGGGGGGGTAAGGATTTTAAGGAAAAAAAATCATGTTGCTTATTGGTGTGATTAAGAAAGTTAGAGATCGGGTACTTCCTGACATCTTTGATACTGAATTTTGCTATTATTTCCTCTGACCGGAGATGTTTCTTGCTTCCTCCAAGTCACAAACACGTGACACTGTGTCTGTTCACATCAATATATTGTATGTACGTATGTATCTGTAAATGTTTCCTTTGTGAATGCTTTTTCTGTTCTTTCTTCATTAACAATAAGGATGAGAACATACAATCAGTAACATTAACCACTTTAAACATTTACATATAAAAATAAAATTTACAAGCTTGCCACATCAGCTCTCCTTTGTCTTGAGTCAAGTGAACTTAAGTGCCAAAGTGCCAAAGCATAAATAAAGGGTAATCTTTGTGTCTGAAGAAGATGCACTGAGGCAGCATCATGTATAAATTGGGTCCGTGCATGCATCAGTTGAGGACTTACTACCTAGCTAAGTTACTTGTTTCAAAGCAGGTTGACCACAGCGATCAAAAACGAGCAACTAAAATAAAGATCATAATTCTTAGCTGTCATACAGTCACATTTCTGTCACTTTTCCAGAAATTAATAACAATAAAATGCTAAAACTGAAGGATGAAACTTAAGTCAAATGGGCCGATGGTACCCCAAAATACTTAACATGCTGCTAATCAACAGAGTAATTATTTAAGCCATATTTTGAAGACAGAAAAGCTTTGCCAAATGCTATGCCAGCCTCATACTATACAAAGGTTACACAGTGTTGCAGGATATGAATTTCAATACAATACACTTGTTACCCTTTTTTGGGTGAGCAGGAGTTACGGGGGATAAATGCTGAAGGAGCCATTTCTCATGAAATTATAACTTAAAGTCTAACTTAGTGTTTTATTTATTGTTAAT
>JAPZDY010000026.1:19255705-19271250 GCA_029783645.1 Ctenochaetus hawaiiensis | reverse complement strand
CCTACAGGAATTAATAACTGTTTTCTGTTTCTGTATTTAGAGGAGGAAAATTAAAAGTATGTTAAAAAAAAACACAGGACTTCTTAAATAGTCAGTTATAATGTCATTGCTCAGTCTTCCCGGTAAATGTGAGGATCCGCTTTCTGTGGCTCTCAGTTGGCCACATCACAGAGCCAGTGAGCACGTGGCTTTCACAGGTGGAAGAAGTCGTTCCCATCAGCGAGGTACAATCATGGATGTATTATAAGTATAATAAGTATAATAGGTTCTTATAATACATCCCTGGATACAGTTAGAAATACTGGATATACTAGTGGTATAAATACGTATTTAAACGAGCTCTCTTAACAGTCTTTGCCTCAACCGTACTTGCTATCATGTTCGGTTATCTTCTTCTTCGTGCTGTTAATTTGCGATAGGCAAACAACGTCATGGTGCATTACCGCCACCTACTGGTACGGAGTGTAGATCATATAGCTAATATTTACGTTCTATTTAAAACACACACACACACACAATAACTCTTTAAACAAATAAGTTACCGTGAGAAAACGATACACAATTTGTTAACACTAATTTGAATTAATTTGCAGAATATCAATTAAATCAAATGTAGTTTTTTTCCTGTTTGAAAATTTCTCCTATCTTCTGTTCGATAACTCTGATTGTATTTGGAGTTCAACCCTTTTACATCCACCTGTAATGCTTCCTCGCCCTTTGTTTTTAGCTGAAAACAAAATTCAAATTGGCTTCATGACTGATGAAAGAGGAAAAAGGTATCCACTCACCTGTTTAGGTGCAGCTTTCCGGTCGGTTAGCTACCTAATTAGCAATTAGCTAATTAGCAAACCACCCTAGCTAGCCCGTCCAACTAGCAACACACCTGATTAAAACCATAAATGTAGATATGTGACGTAACTCTAACGCATTAGCTTCCTTTTAGACGTCGAATAGAAACAAAACTGCAAAGTCTGATGATTTTTATAATCAAGTTAGGAGAAAAAAGTTACTTGCTTTAAAAGAGAGAAAAAAAGCGTCCAGTTTCCCTCTGAATTTTAACCTTTTTAATAATCATTATGTTTACCTCTAAACTGGGGTGGATGGATAATGGATGCAGTTTCCATTTAAAAAGTTGTCCATTGAATTGATAAATTATGATCATAAATTTCTCTTTTGTTAAAAAAGAAATCAAATCCACCTTTTCTTAAGCTCTGAACTTTGTAATGTCAACCACATTCAGAAATCCAAAATTGTGACAAAAGAGTGAGACATAAACCAGTGATGGTATTGTAGTGTTTTGTTTGTATTTTCTCTAAGGACCTGTTCACAAAGAACAGAGGATACATTTAACTTGACAGTCCTGTTCAGCTAAGAGTCATAATCAAGATGCCATTGTGCTCTTCGAGGATGTTCATTTCATATAAAACTTTAAAATGCATATTTTTTTTACAATTTCAGACAGAGCAGCACAAGTCAGTTTAGAGCTTTTTTTTGCAATGTAAGCCTGCTTAGTATTTGTGTTTATCATTTCAAGTCTGACGGTATATAAATCACCTGTAAATACAGTGCACACTCTTCAACCCGCACAAATTACATGATTTAGAAAACATACTTCAGTATCAGCTGTTTAGTTTACAACACCTATAGTTTAATATATAAAAAATATGACATCTGCGCTCAGTAAAAACATTATTCATTTGAAAACCTCAAGGACCAAAGCTCTTCTGGAGCTTTCGACAAGTCCTCACTAGCTGAGTCAATGTGAATGAAGTCCTGTAGGTGCTCTAAATCATGAGAAGTTCAAACATCAAAAGCTAGATAATAATACAGCAAAATCAAGCTGCTGAGGGCCCTATGAGGTGGTCAAAAGCTTAAGAACAGCCACTAAATGAACCCTAATGTAGAACTTCTGTTTCAAAGGTCAAGAATGAACTTTGAAGTTTAACCTTACTGGTGTTTTTGGATATTTTAGCCCAACTCATCTTAAACTTTGATGAAACAACTTCTACTAATCTCTTTCCTTCAAGGTTATGGCACCAGTTAGTCAACTGAACGTCACCCTAAAGAACGTCCACGTCTTCTGAATGAATGTGAGTGGAGCACATGTGTAACATTAAGCTGCAACGAGATGAAAGAATCTCACTTTGATATGAATAAATGCTGTCTGATCAATTGTTCTGAAACAATAAATATAAAATCTCAAACCTGCATCTTTTACATTATAATATTACAGCTGATTTTTTACAGTGCATTTTGACACGCCCTTGGACAAGGAACAAAAACAATTCATTATTTCAGTTTGATATTAAGACATAAAAAACATCACGTCAGTCCAACATTATTCTAATTATAGCAACTCCTACTTTTTTAATACAATTTCAGATTTAATAATTGACCTTCAGTTGTTATGTTTAAATGCTTCCATGATTGTAATCAGTAACAGCAGGTCAGTGATCCAGTTGGTCAGTCAGAAAGACAGGAAGACATCAGGGCCAGCCAGTAAGTGAGTCAGACAGCCGGCCTGCCGGTCTGCATCAGTCAGTGCAAGTGATGAGTGCATCAGTAGTATCCTGAAAACAGAATCAAAGTCCTACTGAGTCAAATCAGATCAACCGCCTGCGTCTACAGTCACAGCAGCGCTTTTTTTAACCTCTAAAAACAATTGCAAAAATATTAAATATGACAGCTGATTTGCATAATATGTCTTCCACATTCTTTGAATCATCTTGCGGCTCTTTAGGTCCAGGACTCAAGGCTGAGTACGAATACACTTCGAACAATCAGGCGACGACAGTTCTCCGGACCTGCTGACGGTTGGCACAGTAATAAACAACCTGCTTACTCTCTTCAAATCAGGCTGAGCAGATTGTTGTGATAAGCTGATTTATATTCTAGGGAACTGCAGCAAGTCTCATCATTACAAAAAAGAAAGAATTTTCCTTGGCGTCTCCAGGTAAACTTTTAGTGTTCAGTCTCCCAGGTTTCATATAGGCCATAACATGAAGTCTGCCATTACTCAACAGAGAATCTAAACTTGCTTTTGGCCCATCAAAGTCAGCTCTTTCCAAATTCCAAGTCTTTCCAACACGAGCGTCTGAATGAGTCTCATGTCAGCTGTTACAACCACTTCTTATGTGCTTGGCATTTGAAAAATTTCTCACCAAAACGAGGTTCTGTTAAGTCCACTTTCCTGTGGTGATTGTTTCTTATCCAGTGCAACAATGTCTTTAAAAGTGAGGATCTCACTAATGGAAAATGGCTTGAAAGCAACAAAATGAGGTTGTGGTTCAGTGACAAAAAAGATCTCATGATGCATCCTGGATTTTGATCCTGAGCGTGTCCCCGTCTATTTAGACAAACTTTATCTCAGGCATTGCTTCTCCATTTGCTGGTTGAGCTTCAGACATCAGTGTAAGTCTCTGTGAAACCGGCTGTCGCTGCAGAGCTGAAGCTGAGGGAGGCCGCTGGTCATAATGGCTTGTCAATCACTGTGACTCCTGTAGAAGTGAAAAAAAGAGGTGAGTGTAACAACGAGATACATGAACAGGTAAACTTTGAAGACTCAAGTCATGCTGATTTCTCTCTTTATTGCCCTGTGGCACGATGACATGACCAGATGTACCTGCATAGCTGCGTCCATTGCTCATGTTTGTAGGAATGAGGCTCCATTTGTCGGTCGCAGGGTTGTAAAACTCTACAGAGGAGAGGTTACAAGACCCATCATCTCCTCCGATTACGTACAGCAGACCGTTAATGGCACAGACACCTTGAGGAGAGAGTTTTTCACAGTATAAAACTATAACACAACTCTTTTTTTATGCTCACAGTAGCTATTATGGTATTGGAGGACAAAAAAATACTCATTAAGCAATGTAAAATATTGTCTCCTGAGTTTCCACTTGTTTTCAGCCACCATTCTTCAAACATCTCATATGTATGTGAGTATGTTTTACATTTTCTGATTGCATGAGCCAATAAAGTAAAGAGAGGTTTTACAAAGGAAATAACTTAATAATTTCGATTTGCTTTGTTATTGTCCATAAAGGCTTTTTAAGGTATCAACAATGCGCCAGCAGCTAATTAAATATTTGTGGTCTGAACCTAAACTTAAAATAATCTTTTCTTTATCAATAAGCTTTTGTCGCACAAAGTATGACTGTTGACTAGATGTTTACAAGCTATTATCAAAGGTCTTAAGACAACAGGATGAAAGTCTCAAACAGTCATTCGACGTCCCTTAAATCACTAATTTAGCAAATTCTAGCATTGACAGTAGCAAGTCTCTAGTGTGCTGATGTGCAAAAAGTGCTTGTTTTCTGACCTGCATTTCGTCTGCACATGTTCATGTCACAGACCAGCCTCCAGGTGTTGGTCTGTGGGTCGTACACCTCAACGCTCTTCCTCACCAGAGGACCGTCATGTCCTCCTGCTGCATACAGCTGACCGCCCAACACACCAACTCCTGGACACAAAACAAAAAAAAAACAAAATGTCAATAAAAAAAAAAAAAGATCAAAAACAAAATTATCCATGCAGACACAGATGACAGTGTTCTAAAGTTCTCATGACATCATATAGGCCTATATGTTAAAAGACTGAAAGTTCATATGTTTTTTCTTTATTGTAAGCAAGATGGTGGAACTTCTCTTCATGTTGTTAAGATGAGCACATGCACTTTTCTTAGTGTAACAGATTGTAATAGACATGTTCTTTGGAGGATTTTTGCTTGTTCACTTGCAGACAAATTCCACCAGGTGTTGCTATTGCTCCAAATAAACTGTTGACAAACACTTAATACTGCGTCATTAACTATGATGCACTATGAGATTAAAAATAATCTCCATTGTGTAAACTCATGTGCGTCTCTGAAAAAGAATAACTAGTTGGTTAACCTGTATAGTGTTGCAGCTCCCCTTGTGTATTATGTAGGATAAAGTGTAAAATGTGTGTGTGTGTGTGTGAGTGTGTACCTGCTCCACTTCGCCGTGTGCTCATGTCAGCCACATAGCACCACTGATCAGTGACAGGGTCGTATTCTTCCACTGTACTGAGACATTGGCGAGAGGCTCCATCATATCCACCTACTGCATACAACTTCCCTGTATGCACACATACGCACGCAAGCACACACGCACATACGCATTAAATATGGTAATAATTTGAGATAAAACGATACATGATTAAACTCCAGTCACACACACTTCTGTCTTACCATCTACCACTCCGACACCCACACTGCTGCGCCGTGTGTTCATGGAGGCCACATACGTCCACTCGTTTGTTTTATAATTGTAGACCTCTACTGTTGATAAACCTGAAGGAGAGGAAGAAATAAGGAAGGGAAACAAATCTGAGATTAAGATGAATAAATTCAAACAAGACTCTGTGTGTTTATCCATCTGCAGGTGTTAACATTTTGCAACCAGCAGATAGACGTGCCGAGAGAAGAACATGGCTCTCCTGTGTTTATTATTAACAGTCTTAGCTGTGAATAAATTTTTACAGGGAACAGATGTAGTGTGTTTCAGTGTGTGAAGAGACTTGATTAATCATTTTTGTGAAAGTAATGCTGGGAAATAAAACTAAAGAGACGACTCCATTAATATGCACTTTAATCTATACATAAAACCCTGATATCAATACACTTGTGACGCCATGTAAAATGTTTGAGGATGCTCCTTTAATCATCACCAAATCAAGATACCACACCTGTCACAAATTAACTTGTGTCCTTGTGTAATGTTACAAACAGGTGTTTCTGGAGCTCTACACAACTTTCTCAGTCTTGTATTACTCCTCTACCAACTTATTTAAAATGAGTTGCAGGCATCACAATCAGAATCGGCATTTATTTACAAAAACTAACAAAGATAATGGGGTAAAAAAAATCTGTTTTCTTTATGTTTTACAGACTTGTTTTAAAGGCCACAGCAGTAGTAAGTAAAGTAAGTAAAATTACGAAATTGCATCATCTATGATTATTGAGTTTCATGTTTAAAAGTCTTTAGTTTACCTATGCTTCCGTTAAAGCCCCCCACAGCGTACAACAAATCTGCCAACACAGCAGCTCCAAGCGTACTCCGTCTCTCCTGCATGCTCGCTACCGCACTCCACTGGTCTCTCACTCCGTCGTAAACGTCCACCGTTCGCTCCCGCAGCGAACTGTTGAAACCTCCCACTGCGTACACATGGCCTGCCATGGAAACCACACCTGGACACACATAAACCAAATAAATAAAATACAGATAAATCAAATATATAGAGGGACTGTTTTAAATATCCCTCATTTGAGAATCCAGATTTGCAACCCAACAAAATGTAATGAATTTGAGAACAGATGATTGAATTTTCAGGTTTTGAGGTTGGATTTTGTGGTGGTTTTGTACTTTACTGCAATGTGTTGCTGTTTTTGTGCCCACGCCTTTGACTAAACTATGTGAAACAACTCGTAAAAGTAAGGGAATATTTCAGGTGTTGGCCAAAGGTTTAGCATGATGAGTGTAAAATAATGCAATTATCCGACTAATCTACAGTCACATTAGACGTAGAAGATTAATGCAGCTGACTGCGGCTGACCTGCCCGGCAGCGTCTTGAAGGCAAATCAGCTACTTGGTACCATCGATCTTCCTGGAAGTCGTAACACTCCACGCTGCGGATCGCCTTGGGAGCCTGACCGCCGACCACAATCATCACCTGCACAAGTACACAGTCAGTCAAAGCCATCTGAATTAAAGTGAGGGCGTTTACAAAAGAAACTATACAACAGGTAACAGCTGCTTTATTTAAGGAAAATATACAAATATTTTGTATGAAAGCGTTTCTTGTTGAGGTGTGTGTGTACTTTTGGGATGCTGATGGGAGTTCGAGGTCGCGTCCTGTCTGTCTTGATGAGGTGTCGCTGGTCAGCTGGCAGCAGGTGATACTTCATTGCTTCTATGAGAAAATCTTTACAGGTGTTGTTGTTCTTTATCAAAGCCTCTTCTTCGACAATCTGAAACAGGAAACAGGTTCCAGATGGAGTTTCCTAAACTGGGAAGCATTGCCTTGATGGTCTCTTCATTCATTTCGCTGCTCTGCTGTTACAATCCCTGTCACACCCACATGCATGTTAAAAATAAAGCTGACTGGAAACCCACTTTCTTGTATAAAATACCAGAGAGATTTACCTGAGAAATCAGGATTCTGTTTTCCTCTCCCAAATCACACAAACCAGGTTTCTTGTTTATATTTAATGTTTCAGATAGCAGCTTATGAAGACAGCTAACTGTGACTGAACGTCACCTAAATGGAAAGTACTCGGATAGTGATGGTGGACTACATAACATATTGAGTAATGTACATGTAGAACTCAAAAACAAGTAGTAAATTATTACCAAATTAAACCTACTCATGCAAAAAATAAATATTTAACAGTCTTAGTCATGCTATCAGGTCTTGATTTCTTTTCACTGATTAATAAGGGCTGAAAACAAGCAAACATAATCAGTCCTTCACTTATCATCATATCTCTAGATATCCTGAGATCTGGATGACTATGAGTCTTGATTGTATTTAAAATACAGGCCAACCTTTTTCTGTGACTAGTAAGAGTTGTTATGTGAGCAACATGAACAACAATGCAGAGGGCAACGAGGGATTGAGGTAAAAAGGTAGAGAAAGCAGGGCAGAGATTTTCTCTTACCTGAACCAGGTAATCCCTGGATAGCAGAGGAAGTCTGACATGCTCCATGAGTTTGGGCATGAACTCCAGACGAGCTGGCTTATCATGTTTGATCCAGGCTATCATAGCCTCAAACACCTTCGAGAGAGAGATGGAGAGGGAGACAACAGTGAGGGAAACATGACACAGTAAAAGAGAAATATAGTGACAAAATGCAGAAAATGGAGGGAGTGAAACTTACAAAGTAATTTACTTTGTCCCACTTTGATTTGAAAATACAATGACTTGTCTGTGTCATTATTCTAATAACGAGTGTATATGTGTGTATTCATTTGAGATGCAAGGTCACATCCAGGCTGAATGGATGTGTTTTACAGTTTAACCAAACTTATCACGAAGATGTAAAGTGAGAGGCTTTCAGACACTGTTCACTGAAGGTGTGTGCTGCATCTTTAAAGCTTTAGCTACTGAGGTCTTTCATAGGTAAATACCAATACTGATGACTCTCAGCAGGATGTCAGGGTAAAAAAAGGTGGCAGACCTTTGTTATGCATCTTCTCATATCTAATCTACTGCTTCAGATTCATTGATTTACACACATTTACACTCGATCACTTCCTCTTGGCTTGCAGAGCAGCTCCACTCAGGCAAACGAGGAGCTGAGTGCCCCTCCTGTTGTGCACAAAAGGACAACAACGATGGTACTTGGCAGAAGGAGGACTATTACAATACAACTCCGGAGACTCTTCTTCTCAAGGGTTCAACTTAATACCCTCTAACAACTTACAGTGCAAGCTACTTCCCCTTCTGACCACACAGACACACTTGTATAATGTAACACAGTGCAGCTCAGTGTCACTGTGAGAAAAGGTGCCCTACTCCCAAAATAGTTTATTCAGGCTCCTCTCTCTTTCTCTTTAATACAGTTACTACCACATCCATTTGCTGCTGAATTTTTGTCATCATAAGAAAGCCTTATAATGAGATCACATAACAGCTCAAATTCAGGGCATCTGAGTAAGAACAACCTAATTAATTTTGCCCCCTGGGTTGTAATTTAGAGTTAAAGATATGAGGACATTGTGTCATGTACAATGTGAGCTGCACAGCTACACCTGAAAAAAAAAAAAACGGTGCTGGTACAAAAATCACTGGCAAACAGCTGCAATGACACAAACACTGGTAGTCGCACCGACATAAAACCAAGTATCACCATTTAGAAAAACACTTCAGCTGATTAAATAAGGAGCTATACACTGTTAATAAAGCACAGTTTGTATGTTAAGTGGTGAAAATGACTAATTTAAGGTTTGTTTCTTTATTTCATGGTGACTACAAGGTGACCTACTCTTTCCCCAGATGCTTTACAGACTCTGAATAAACAGTATGACAGTTTCCTCCATGTCTCTGTCTGAACGACGAGTAGTAACCTTGACTGCTGCTCCTCTGACAGCAGGATGACACACAGATGCTCCCACTGACTCCTGCTGACTGGCTTAAGGCAGAGAGACACTCCATCATCTAGAGTATGTCTGCTGCCAAGCTGAGCTAATCACACACAGTGAGTATGATGAGGACTCATGTCTTTGATACAGCTGTAGACATTTCTCAGCTCCTGCTGAACCTAGAATTTTTAATCATGTCCCCTTTCCAAGAGACATTATCTTTTATTTGGTGCTTCTGAAAAATCCCATATGAACGTAATTCGCTCTCACGTTTTCGGCCATTAGTGTGGTGAAAAAAGTGGTTTTATTAAAGGTCTACAGTGTGTGTAAATTGTGCTTTCTGACCTTCTCCTCTGTGGAAACAGTGAGTTTGTCACTGGAGATCAGGCTGCACACCTGCTGCAGAGAAAGGCCCAGAAACTCCTCTCCCTGCACCACCTCAGTGAAATGCTGCTCTGAAAGACACAAAACATGCAGGGTTACACACAACACACACTGATATTTATTAGCTGACAAGCTTGGTGACATAAAAACACATCCATCTGAGCTCAAACTGTATCATCTTTTGGCTGAAAAGACGTCAAAGATCAGTGAGACCATCAAATTATTAAATTAAGAGTCTGGATGTGCAGCATTCTCAGAGGTGGTGGAACAAACTGTTGCATAAAGTACCATCATCCATCACACTGCGCACACACGCTGGCAAAGATGAGTCACTATTTGTGTTGTGACATGCAGAAGCTTACCGGCGTATGCGTGGGCCTGGTTGAGGAGCTGCGTGCATGTGTGCAGGTCAGCGAAGGCTCTGATGCCCAGACAGTTGGTGGGGTGAAGCTGAGACTGCAGGAACTCGCAGCAAACCTGACGAACATCCATCAGCTGGAGGAGACTGGCTGCTGGCAGCAGAACCTGCAGTGACAACACACACACAAGTCAATATTTAACTCCAGCTGGATTTCACAATTGGAAAAATTTTGTTGGAAGGAACTGACTCAGGCATCCATATTTCAAGTCATCTTACATATTCCAACATGCTTAAAAATGTTTAAAAAACTCATGTCAGAGCGCAGTTACTTACCACCAGCCACAAATTTTAGAACATTTCGTATCTAGAAGTCAGTGAACTGTTTATTCTAATTTTTTTTCTCTGTGTGAACAACTCATTACTTGAACAAAACTGTCAGTCAGTTAGATCGTTAATTAATGAACCAACCACTCAACAAACCTGTCAAACAGTTACCAATCAGCCCAGCTGGCCAGCAAGCAAGGAATTAACTTCCGTGCATATCACCTTGTTACAAGCTCAGACAGTTTGTATAGAGGCTGTCAGAATATTTTAAACTAAGTATTTGTTTGGACAATTGCAGATTTTCAAACAAAACAAAGTAACCCGTCCGACCTTTACACCATTAAATGGAAAGACGTGGAGTCACAATAAATACATACAGTGATGCTGGTTTGCTGTATTATAACAGCCTTTGAGAATAAAGAAAATTTAGTTTCATTTGTCAACAAAAGGGAAGCAAAAGTAATGATGCTGACACTGTGATGTTAGATTAAATATTTCAAGATTTTGGTCATTGGGAAAAAATCCATATCCCAAAACATATGGCCACATTTTTGTACATGTATCTTTAATAGTATTTGTTAAAAGCACTGAGACATTAGATTCTGTCACTGTTGCTCAGCTCTACAGCCTTAATCCAGCTCTGCTTTAAACCAAGAGCTGTGTTGATTGAGACATGCTGTTTAACATGTTGGTGAAACATTAAGGTGCAATCCAAGGAGACCAGTCTGAGAAACAGATCCATAAGTCAGAAAAGCCAAAAAATCATTTAACAGAAGTTTATAATAATCACAGTCAGTGTTTTACAACTTTGCATAGTTTTCCCAACAGCAGTCGTCAGGTTGCAATGAGGCAAAACTGAGCAAAACTTAACTTTAACTGGACAATCCTGCTTTTCTTTAGCCGAGGCCACCTATGTTGGCAAAAAAAGTGTTGCTTTTTTGGCAGTTAGCTAAGCAGGAAAGCATGATACTGTTGAAAGCATGATGCAAAGAGCTTAAGATACCCTCTGCATCCTTACGCATCACTTAACCAGGTCAGTGACACAGTCTCTGTTTCCCTCTACAACTCTCTGTCCACACAATCACTCATCCTCTGAGTGTGGATTGTTACTGTCTCCACTGTTTTTTTGTGCAAAGCTGCTACGAAGCCTTATGCCTTCCAGGATTGAGTATCAGGCCTACTGATGCCAATCTAAGACAAACACACACACATTCACACACAGGAACGAGGGCATTGCAAACAACACATACAATGTACAGTGAAAACACTCAGAAGAAATTAGGAGAAAAGGCAATCTTTTACTGAAAATTAGCCACAAGTCAAAACACAGACACAGGGGTCACATATTCAAGAGTGAGCCAATCAGACAGGCACCCTGCTAACAGTGGGAGGATTTCCTGCCTCTCTCCATTCACATTTCCTGTGCTAATAATCAGAGGAAGTATCCTGCCTGCAGCTTGATCCTGCTGCATTTGTTTAAACCCAGCGCCAAAGCCATGCAGCTACCAAGGTTTAATGCCAACGAGATAAACAAGACCTCATCCAGTGCTTTCACAGCAAAGCACAAACATTACCAGCTCCCACATCTCTTGTAAAAACATCTGCTCCTCGGGCATGTTCATTTTGGACAGTCTGAAATTTGAACGAAACAGTTACAGTGATCAAACTATAGATGAACAAGTTCTTTTATGACCAGAAAAAAGTGACATCTTAAAAATCATTAAAGTAAATAAAAACTACAGTTTTATCAACCAGGTTCAGGTGGTTATTTTTTTTTTCCTCAATAGAAAACCAGAGGAGGCAACATGGACAAAATATGCAAAAAAACTTGAGAGACGTAAGATGACAAGAAACTGCTAATATCCCAGTTATTGTTACTGTTACTTATTTATAACACTGATATTTTAAAGCAAAAATAGAGTGGAAAGCAAGGTCAAAGTCACCATAACAGAAGACAAAAAGAAACTGTGTAGTAAAAACAGGAAGCACTTTTCCCTCCCTCTCGCTCCCTTCCTCCCTCTTCATAAACACTCTCTGACAAACACACTCTCACCTGGACGTTGTCCTCTGTGACCTCTATCTCAGCTGTGTAGATGTAGTCGACTAGTTTTCTCAGGGTCTGCCCATCCATCTCCCTGATCTCCACCTGATGGGCTTTGCTCTCACTCATAGCACCTGCAAATTACACACACAATTAAGCACACAACTGCACACACATTGAGATAAGATGCCAAGCAAACAATAGAATGTGGGTGTGTGTGTGTGTGTACCTGTGAACATGGCACAAAAATAGGGGCTGCAGGACGCCAGGACCACCCTGTGAGCTGGCACCTCCACACTCCCTGCCACCAGCTGGACATCACACAGCATCTTTTTACTAAAGTACGAGGAGTAACAGAGGGAGAGAAAAAGGGGATAATTCCTCTTTGATCTATTCAAGTGTGATAACTATCGAGATAAAAATAAATATGCACACGGGAGCCAAGAAATGTGGGAAACTTTAAAGTATGGACAGAAGCTGCTGGCAAATGTGCCAACTCAGGTGTTAATCTTCAATGCTTTATTTAAAAATTCACATTAGATATATGGATTTAATGCAGTTGGAGATTCTGTATTTAAATCATCAGCTTTAATTGGCAAACTCTACATTTTTTTTTAGCTTTTAAATCATTTTAACTGAAAGCAGAAAAACACTGTCTGCAACACACCTCCTCAGGTCGTTCATCAGCTGGAAAGCCTTCCTCATGTGTGTCTGGTTGAACGTGTGCATCCCTCCATTCACCGTGTCCTCCTCTGAGTCCGTGGTACAGTTCGGACGTGGTGAGGCCGGTGTGGCCACCAGACTGGTAAGACATGAGAGGCAGTGTCTGGATCAGTGGAGATAAATGGCGACCCATCAGTTCATTAACTTATTTTTTAAGGTTATGTAAATATGATGGGAAAGGCAAACTGTAATGGATAGCAGGTGTAATTAAAATGACTTTAAAATAAAAAAAAAACACTCATTCTTTCACTGCTCTTATATCAAACATCTCCATTTCCTTGTTCAAAATGAAAGATTTAAGGGTCTGTCTCTGTGCATGTCTCACTGTATGCCAGCACCAGCTATTTTTAAACGCTTTTATGACACCACTAACCCATCCTTCTATAATATTCCTCAGCCTTTTAATTACTCATCTGCCTCAGTTGACATGAAACTCAAATGCTGTTGCAGAAAGAGTCTACAGCCAGGATATTGATTTTTGGATTTTGAATTAACTTTAATCTGTTTCTTAAGTGGTGGGTACATACAGGTTGACGCTCTTTATTTATATGTGTACATTCTTCTTAAGTTCAACAAATGCTGTTTAAGGACCAAAACCATTTTTTAAAATACTTTTAAAACATTAATCAGTGTCTTTTTTTCAATTAAACCTTGTCTTGGAAGAAGGTCCTTTTTAAATCAGCCTGTCTTCAGCCTTTGATTCATGCAAATGTTGTACAGGAAAGAGTATTTACTGCAACAGGATGATGCATAAAGTCTGATTGAAAATTAACTGCAGCAATTGTGTTCATGGTAATGAGGAAAACTTGCCCCCAGTGAAACTCTGGCTCATTGATGTTTTTTTCCGACAACCTGGGTCAACCACGGAGAAATAAGATGAGCCAGGCTTTGGGTGCAAAATACAATGACTGGGATACATTTATTTATTATAGTCTTAAGTGTTTTTATGGGCTTTGTTGACATTGAGGAAAATAGAAAGCAGCTTTATCCTTTAAGCTCTCTTCAGCCAAGTACACACAGAGGAAAAACAAAAATATTTACGGTTAACCAATATTTCCGTGAACCAGTCAGACCACATAGAAGACATCTCTGCCTTGTCAAAGCCATGTTGAATTCATACGCAAGGAAATACCTTTGACAATATGTAAAATGTGTTTAAACTTCACGTTTTCATTACGACCTGCATATACACGCGAGCAGGTGGCAGAAGTAAACAAAAAATGTGACAGCTGCCAGAACTGAACTCATGGGGTCGTTTGCTTGATTTGCAAAGTTTTACGTTGTTAGTAATAAAACGGATGACCGTATGCATGCTACATGTTGTTCCGACTCCCATACTGACAGGTACTTTGTCTTCAAACAACATGAAATTGGTAAGAAATAACGATGCAGCACTTCACAAGCCACACGATTATGATAGTATTTCAAGACGCACCATCTTATGTGACAAAGTAGTCAATGTACATTTTCGACTAACCGTGTACAGAAAGCTATTCAATTATTGCTTGGTTATTATGGAATGTCTAGTAGAAAACAATTTTTCATTTTGAGTTTGTTGGGCGTTAAGTTGACAAACTGGTTAGCTGTTAGCATTGCTACTCATTTAACTTAAATGCTAACATAAGCTTATGATAGCTAACGTTACCTGCCTTAGATCAATGGGTTATAAAAACACATTTGGGAGCCAGTCTACACTCTGTTCACTGTCTGTTAACAACGACTTGATGAAAGTTTCCAATTGTCCACATGTTAACACTGGTTAGCAACTCAACTGCATCAGCTGTGCAGCCAACGATGCTAGCTAACTTACCGAAGCTAACTAGTCAACGGGGCTAGCTTGAGTTCGTGTGCTAGGAGAAAGCTCTTAGGATTGTCTGTGTTGGATTTATGGCCGGTGGATCCTGCAGGGTTAAATGCTATCCGACAGATGTAGAAACAGCGTGAATCACAGCTTTACAAAATAATCCCTACCGCTCAAGCAACTCACCCCAACGACACACCGTCCATCCTCCTGGAGTCAGATACCACAGCAGGCATGAGCGCTGTACAGCCGCACAGAGATAGTATATTCACAAGATGACTCACTCCGCTGTTAATATCACGTACGCACGCAGCTCAGCATTCTGAAAAACGCGCCTGTTTCATGGAGTGTAACTAAGATTGTTAAATGTTCCAAGTTTATACAAAAAAAAGAAATATCCATCGTCTCAACTTTACTAAAAGCCACAAGACATTTATTATTTAAAATAATATTCCATAGTAATACAATAAATATTAAAAAAAATATGACCCAGGCACTGAAATAATGCGTTGGCATATTCAGAAATTTGAAAATACTGTGCATCAAACACTGTTGTTCACCTTTTATTCCGTTTTCATCCCAGTAAAAATTGAAAAATGTTAAAACTTTGTCGTCATCATTCTGTTTTTCTCATTTAAAATTAAGTAAGATTCTAAGCTACAAGAGCATGACATCAAACTTACCTGATGGTTATCTTTACTGAATATTTTCCGGATATATATATATATATATATATATATATATATATATATATATATTTGACTATAAAATATCTGAAAATTATGTGAAAATAAAATCTGGAATT
>JAPZDY010000026.1:19229893-19254424 GCA_029783645.1 Ctenochaetus hawaiiensis | reverse complement strand
CATTCCTGCAATCCATTGCAGGAATGTACAGACAATACTTCCTCCTAGTGGCAACATTGTGAACTGGATTTACAGGAGAACGGATGAAATGTATCCACACAATCTGATTTGAGACTGAAAGATAGATTTTCAAAACATTAAAAACTTTAATAAAAGCAGAATAAACATAGGGGTGAACTGAAAACAAGGATTTCAAACAGTTTTAATATCAACAAATTGGACGGGAAAAGTGGAAAAAAGTAACTTACAACTGACAAAACAGTCCGTGACATTTCTCCAAAAAAAAAAAAACTTTGTCACGTGCATTTAAGATAGTTAAACTCAAGCAATCGAGTCCGATGCTGCCCGACACTGCCACCAACTTCACCTAAAACCCTGAGTTCATGATGCAGAAATAACAGACAAGTCCGGCTGGTTTGCAAGACAGACAAACTCAATTCTGAGTCGAGAAGCAGTGACCGACATTGATTACAAATGGTTCAAAAGCAAGTCCTTCCCCAACATAATAAAAATACAATTTAACAATTCACCATTCTTAGTAGTATAGTACATAATGTGTGGAATAACAGAACAGATGGAGTCCGGGTGGGGGGGCGGGTGGAAGGGGGGCAGCCAGGAGCCAAAAGACAGTCTCATTCATTCTTTGTGGGTGATGGGCACTAACTCACTCCCTTTTACTGACCCCTCACCCCCAACTGGGCTTGTGTTGTGTTTGCGTAGATTCAAGTTCGTTGTGATCAGAATCTTCCCCTTTACCATCTCAGAAAAAAATGAGGGGCTTTAATAGCCGTATCCGCCACCCCTGTTGTAGCCACCTCCACCGCCGCCGCCGCCGCCTCTGTTGTAGGGAGCCGCGTTCCTGTAAGTGAAGTTGCCCGCCTTCATTGCACCATAATTTGAGTGCTGCTGTCCGTAACCGTCCCCAAAGTCACCATTGCTGTATCCACCCCCCATTGAGTTGTCGTATTCGTCGTATCCCCCGTATCCTCCATAGCCTCCGTATCCTCCGCCGCCACCGTTGTAACCACCGCCATAGCCGCCGTAGCCGCCTCCGTAATTGCTATAGCCTCCGCCGTAACCACCTCTTCCGCCATAATTATGCATCCCTCTTCCTCGACCTCTTCCTCCTCGGCCGCCGGCAGAAATCTCCTGCTTGGTCATAGCTTTCTTCACCTCCACCTTGTTCCCGTTGATGGTGTGGTATTTGGCGAGCACGGCTTTGGTGGCGGAGTCGGTGTCCTCGAAGAAGACAAAGCCGAAGCCTCTCTTCCTGCCCGTCTGCTTGTCAGAGATGATCTCGGCCTTCTCCACCACGCCGTACTGGGAGAAATACTCGCTCAGGTTGTCCGCCTCGATGTGGTCTTTAACACCGCCGACGAAAATTTTCTTTACATTAGCGAGGATTTCCGGGTTGTTTGCATCCTCTCGTGATATGGCCCTTTTCAGTTCCACGTTGTGGCCTTCGAGGACATGTGGGTTAGCCGCCATTGCTGCGTCGGCCTCCTCCGGTGTAGAATAGGTGATAAAGCCGAAACAGCGGGACCGTCCGAGCTGCTGGTTCATGACCACGACGCAGTCGGTGAGCGTGCCGTACTGTTCGAAGTACTTGCGGACGCCATCTTCTGTGGTCTCCACGTTCAGTCCCCCGACAAAAAGCTTGGTTAGGTTCGTGTTGGCCGACATGATCGAATTTCTTAAGAGGACCGTATTCTGCTTGAGACAGTCCTTCTTCAATGAGCAACGTCAGGGCGGGTCATTTGACTCGGTTGCCTTCGTAAGACGTAGTTGTCGATGATTGGTCATCTCGAAAAAAATCATCACCCGCATTGGCTGACAAGCCAGTCACGTTATTGATGCATTCACTTGATATCGGATGTCTAATTTCTGCTGAGGATCAAAAGGAATCGTGGATTTGAACTATTTCGGTCATCTCGTTTAATTCCAGTTCAGCACAAAAGCACAAGAATAAAGGCTGAGAGTTCGCCTGGTTTATATCATTTGTACTTCGGTAAAACCCCCTTAAACAGTTACACTGAATAACTATTAAAATTGCCAACTATCATAACTTCACCTGTGGAAAGCATTCACTTGAAAACCATATTTGTCGATGGGGTTTTTAAAAAGTAAAATAAAGGTCACTATTCACTGTAGTTTAGGCAAAACAAATTGGTATGTGTTTTTTTCAGAAACAAATACTTCTCAACGCAAAAATCCCGTCTGAAGGCTGGCTGGTACTTCACCTAATAGTAGCATGTAAATGAGGGATGCAAGGCAAACATGTTAAAATTAAAACATAGGCTAATCTGAATACACACCTTTTTTTTTAAACTATTTTCATCTTAAATATAATGTCTATAGACATGAGATTTATTTTAAATTTATTCAGCCCTTGAGGTAAATAAGCAGACAGTCGTTACACAAGTGTAAATAGCTATTGCATAGTACAATAATATATGGCAGGTCTCAATCTGTGAAAACATTCATGTCATTTAACATCTCAGGAAAACACCATCCGACAAATTGTTGTAGCTGCAGTTAGTGGAGAGAGGAAAGCAGTTTCAAGTGATTTGACGTCAGACAGTAATAGAGGATCACACTGGACTAGAAAAGAAACATGAAAGGAGGCACAAAAACAGTGAACAGTGAGCCACAAACTATGTCTAATAGTGCTCCTGTCTTTGATCCACAGTGGTGACACTTAACTGCGTTACATCTCAGATCTGCTTGTAAAATTTAAAGTTTAATGGTCTTACTTTTATATTGCTTTATGAGCATAAGTAATCTTATTCGTAGCCCGATATCACAACCCCCACTAGCAGCCTTTACATTTTGTCGGTCAGTGACAGTGTTATAACCAAAAGGGAAACTTCTTAGCCCCTCTCCCCAGGCATACTGTAAATTATTGAAGTTGCCTCTCCAGTCTAGTTAAAAGAAACCCCCAGATCATAACTGCATGCTGCAACATGTCCAGGTTTAATGTTTGTTCAAGCTGTAATGGCCTCTAACCTTTTTCAGACAGATTACTGACAAAGCCAAGTCACCAACAACACGGTTTTGGAAAACAATCCAATTTTCGAACAGGTAATTACATTTCCTGTTATTTATTTCTCATTTGGCACTTAAGCTTTTCTCATCTTCTTTGAGTTGTCTGGCATGCAAAAGAAAAAAAAATTAAATATCTATTTAGAAAAAAAGGTAAAAATGGTTTTATGAGAAGGCAAATACATCCAAGTTAGACAAAATGCAATTTTGAGTAACAGGAAATATAACTTGGTTTTGCTCATAAAATCCACAGTGAGAACTGTAGAAAAAAAATCTACACAAGAATTTGTCTATTTACATGTAATGTACTGTCATATCCAGAAACCAAGAGATTTAGGCTATTAATGAAAGGTGACATTGTTCTCAAGGCATCTTGAGTTTTCCACCATTACATTGCCACAGCTTGATCAACCAATGCCTGTACCAGCAGCAAAAGTTCAAAGCTTTGAAGCAAATGAATCTGACAGCAGATCCCAGCACTGAAAATGAACTGAGGTCAGATTTTAGGACTACATCCTGATGAAAAAAAACCCCAAACACATCCATTAGACTTTAGATTTGCCTTATTTTGACCTCTCACTTATCCTCAGGGGAGTATTGTAACCAACCTATCCTGCATGTAAAAAAGTAACACAACGTAATAATAACATAAGTCTCTTGGTGTATAAAAATATATAGATTTATTGCAGATTCACAAAAAGCACGACCAACATTACAGATGCTTCCTTTTCCTATGGGATGACCAGAAATCGTCAAGCACCGTAATCCTATAGAGGTGAGAGAACAAAGTCAAGTTTTACACTCCCACTCACACTAAGCATTGCTTTTACATAATGTGTCACACTGGGTCTCCTGTATCTTCACAGGAATTACTTCTACAAGTTGATCTATTGTGTTTGAGTTTGGATTTCCTTTGTTAATTTTAAAAAGTCAGGTATTCATTACAAAGCAGTTAAAATTTTTATCTGCAGCAAATCTGGAGGGAAAGTTATGTTTATACAGTCAGTGGTATTATTCACTCATAGTCTCTAAGATCTGACATTTGCTTCAGCCCTGCTGTATCAAAACTGATGTGAATATATGATGCTGCTCAACCGAGCAAGGATAGAGAATCTTCTTTTGGGTATTTATCAACACTTTGAATAGCAAGAGACATACACACTCCAAAAAATGTCATTACATTAATCCTGGATACTTGTCTCAAGCATTCTCAGGGTGCAGCTTGCTTAATTTAAACAGGAAAACATAAGTTTTTGCAAAGTTCTCAATGCTTCCACAGCATAACTCAATGCAAGTTTCATTTGAATTAATAAAAAACTAGCGAGTTTTCATATTTAACCAGTTTCTGACCCATATGATCAACCCCTTATCTATTATTTACATATGTGGTCCTCTTCAACAAATGCTAACATACGTAGCATGTAGGACATTCATTTTGCAGCTTTTATCCAATTAAAAATTAATAATTCAAAAGGAAATTGCATCTCAAGCTGCAATGGGGTCTAAAATGCAGATACTGACTACAGTCATTTCTTAGATCGATTCTGTCAGCTAAAAGACCTTCTGAAAAAGGGATTTGTAAAACGTTTACACCCATTTTTATGTGGAACAATAAGTGGTTTATTAAAAGTCAATTAATGATAAACAATGGGTGTTGTGAGATTAACAGCGGAGTAAAAAGGTATCTGCTTCTTCTACATGGACTACTGTGTCTTGCTTGAGTTTGGTTGGAAATGCAGAAGATATACAAATGTGTGACCATATATCTATGCATGTGCAGACATATGCTCATCATTCAGGTGGACATTATGCCATAAGGGTGTATCCATCCCTTAATGATACCAAAACTGTCACGGTGCATTAAGTCTATACTCAGTTACCTTTACCTATACTTATTTTTTATTGAGTATTGCTTGATAGAATAAATAAATAAATAACACATTACACAACCCTTTAATGCAACTCTGTACACACAGAAAACAAATGCTTGTTCTGTTTTGAAACCCACAGCGCCTCAAGTGCGATCTTTTCCCTTAGGTCACAAGTAATTGAATCAGTGGTTTTATAATAAATGTCAAGTCACAATACAATGAAAACTGAATACCCTTTATCTCATATATGTGCTGACAAGAAGAACCTTACCTGCTAGGATCTAGGAGGACAAAGTGGAAATGACTAATGTTTCTTTGGTTTTAGATCACAGGTCTGTCAGTCATTTATCATTAGATGAAGCATCTGAATAGCACTTTGGCACTGTGTTATCAAAACTCTCTTTAAAACCCACCAGATCTTCAATAAAACCTATTCAGATCAAAACCCATTTAGACTTTCAATTGCATTTACACCACACTGGGGAATCCATTGTGAAAACTGACTTCACCTGAGGGGGAGAAGGCACAACCACTCTCCGGTCCCCCTGTTGGCGTGAAGACACACACCCCATCGCGTTCAGGGTGATGTAAACCCAGGTTACCGTAGCAACCTGGAGGAGATGGGAGAGAAACAGAGTGAGTGACTGGAGAGAGCAAAGTTTTCCGGATGAGACACCAATTAAATTGTTCCATTATTTCATTTTTTAAAAATGGTGGAACAAAATTTGGGCCCCCTTCCACCCACTTAAAAGAGATTGAAGAGAAAATTAAATAAACCCCATTTTTATTTTAAGATTAGCTATATAAGACGCATTGAGCTATGATTAAAGTGTCAGTTACGATGTGTAATATTAAGCAATGGCACACCTGTGCACCATCTCATGATGATATTCCATACATGGTTGACCAACACAGAGTGAAGACAGGTTGATTTACATACCTAGTTTGCTGGATGTGGATATCCTAAAGAGATATTTCAGACTCCTATCACAATCGACCCCAGGTAATCAACAGGGTCCTGATGTAGCCTAAAACAAACTGCTACGGCTATTTTGGCTGGGATAGCCTACTGGAATACGAGTAAGAACACCTAAATGTAGGAATAATCAAAGATACATATCAGAGCCCTCATGTCCACATAATGATATGTATTCAAAAAAGGTAAAAAAGAAAAATAGAGTCATATTAGCAGTGTCTAAAACCACATAATTTGAAAACAAGGTCAAACCCTACAGAGCCTCCATGCATTGGCTGTGGGTAGACTACAACCATTCTGTAACCATTCACCCACCTTTGCGTAAGGGGATAAACTGTGGGAACGATGCCATGTAACTAAAGATCGACAAGATGATGTCACTTATAAAAACCTGTGGATGAACTTGAGGAAGCCTGGTTAAATAAGTAAAATAACTAAGCTAAGTGGTATAACGTTTTATTTAAAATGAACATACATAAGCATACCATGGGTTTACCAACAGTAGGTTTTGTTCTCCAGACATGAAAAGTGTACAATATACATTAGATATTGCTACAGATAATGAAAAATGAACAATGTGTTGAAACTTTTTACTTATTACTAAGCGTGAGGAGAGTTTTTTTTTTTTTTTTTAATAACAATGTTGGGAAGGAAACAAGGAAACTGGATCCTGCAGTATCACGTTTCGCCTTTGCTGAGTGACCCAAGCAAATACTATTACAAACTGATGTTAAGACAGCTATGAAATCCAAAAAAACCACAAAACATGCTTTCTCATCCTCATACATTGAAAAAAATCACACTAAATTTACTCCAGAAAAACAAAATCTAATTGCTTAAAATGCAAATATTAGGATAATCAAAACAATCCTACATTGAAACTGAACCGAGAGAACGCAAATAAAAAATAATACTCTAGCCGACAACTACACGCCGGTGGCGTGGGTACATAATAAAAAGGGATCACTGTGTGTTTATTCTTCATATTTAACGTGTCCTAGTTGAACGGCATCAACCGCTGCCCGTTATTATCAGGTTTTCTGGGAAGTGACCTTCCTACCTGTTTGGGTTTTGAGGTCTTCATTATGATTAGAGGGTCTCTGTGTCCGTATCTCTGCCGTTGTTGGGTTTCACGGCAGACGCCCCGTTACTGAATTTGAGTTGAGCGTCCAAATCCCGGCTGGAGGTAATCTATGGCTGGGGGGTGGGGTGGTCGATTTTTTTTTCCATTGTGCAGTCTCATTTAGTAGCCACTGTAGCCCCCCCTTTGGTAGCCGCCACCTCCGCCGCCTCTGTTGTAGGGTGCGGGGCTCCTCTGAAAGCCTGACGTTTTCACGGGGCCGTAGGTAGAAGAGTGCTGGCTGTAGCCGGCGCCAAACTCATTGTAGCCATTACCACCTCCGTAGCCACTTCCCTGGTTTCCGTAGCCATCTCCGTAGGGTCCGCCGTACCCTCCGTAGCCGCAGTTGTAGCCTCCGCCATTTCCGTAGTTGTAGTTTCCGCCGTACTCCCTGTTGGTGTAGCCATTTTGACTCCCCCTCATGCCTCTCATCGGCCTGCCCCTAGGCGCCATACCACCTCTGTTGGCCGCCTGCATCTCCTGCTTGGTCAGGGCTTTCTTCACCTCCACCTTGTGTCCCTTGACGGTGTGGAACTTCACCACAACCGCCTTGTCGGCCGCGTCGTGATCGTTAAAATACACAAAGCCGAAGCCCCTCTTCTTTCCGGTCTCCTTCTCGGAGATGACTTCGGCCTTCTCGATTTGACCGTACTGGCAAAAGTACTCGGTCAGATGCTCCTCTTCGATGTCGTCCTTCAGGCCTCCGACGAAAATTTTCTTCACCTTTGCGAGTGCCTCGGGTTTGTTGGCGTCCTCTCTGGCAACGGCCCGCTTCACCTCGACCGCGTTGCCGTCGACGGTGTGCGGCCTGGCCGCCATGGCTGCGTCGGCCTCCTCCGGTGTGGAGTAGGTCACAAAGCCGAAACAACGGGACCGCTGCAGCTGCTTGTTCACGACCACGACACAGTCGGTGAGAGTCCCGTACTGCTCGAAATGCTTTCGCAAGCCATCGTCGTCGGTGTCAACGTTTAGTCCACCGACGAAGAGCTTACAGAGCTGGTCAGACATGTTTGAAGATCGGCAGGCGGAAACGGTGTCTAACAGTGCGCTAATCGCAAGATGGAGGAGGGGAGAGCGCAGCTGTATTTATAGCGGACGAGCTGTGACGACACACCGGCTTCAAAGTCAGGAGCACCTCCTCCGGTCCTCTCGTTTCTTAGTGGTTTAAAGTGAACTAATATGTAATATTTGTTTTAAGTGTATATAACGCATTTAAACCACAACAGCAAGTAAGATGAACTTAAAAAAATATATATTTAAAATTGCGTTTTGTGTGTCATGAGGTCAAAGTCGCCGGCCACCTTCAGCCAGGGTCAAAATGCATCATTAAATACAGTTTTGATACCAGACCACGTGTTTAAAAAAAATAAGACGAAAAGCTTCATTTTGACACCGCGAGACACTGGCTTTTCTTGTTACACTCATACTGTACTTTTTCTGTCCTGAAAGAACCTCTCAGTCCACTAAGCCAAGGTAATAAAATGCTTAGTACACATAGGCCTAGATACACACATAGTGAAAGCAGTGTCTATTGCGTATAGATGTTGTGAAATCAGGCTCCTTATCTCTAAAGTTCAGTTATATGGCTTTAAGCATTTGACTTTTTTACATGGAGCGAAACTTCATTTTCACCCTGGTGACATTAACTCTTAAAATCAAGGTTTTGTTTTGCTGAGCCTTGGTTTTGGAAGGAGAAACGATAGATCTCATATCCATCTGTACATCCAAATCTGGTCACATTTATCTTGTTTTACCTCACTTATCTATTTACACGACATCCGTTTTACAGCTTAGTGTTTAAACACTTCAGTATATTACCATGTGTAAGCATGCTTTTCACCGGTAGACCACACCCGGACAGAATGACCTCCACAGACTGTTCAGGTGTGGCTTCAGGTCAAAGACAACACTTGATTGCATTTCCATGTCAACAGAATATCACACCAATCAGAGCCTGTGCTAATATCAGTGTAAGAGCACGGTGCAATGTATATATATAGCAAACAAAGACACACTGAAGTCGAAGTTCACTGAAATCTTTATGAGGCAACTTGCTTATGAAACAATCCTGTTTTCTATCCTACCAATACAAACACACAGAACATCTGTGTCTTTACAGATACAGATACAGTTCAAAATCCATTATGAACACCAGTGAGGCAACTTCTGGTCTGTCAAGGAAAAAAAAACAGATGGAAGAAATGAAAACATTTTCTCAACATAAAAATGCATTCTTGAATTTCTTAGTATGGGTGTTTACAATTGAATTTCATTTCTCAAGTGTTATTCGCGCATTAGTTGTCACTGAAGTTAACCTTCCAGATTTGTGTATATCTCGTGTGCATTCCCACTCCACCAACATCTACAATAAGTTCTCAAAGTCCTAGAGAATAAGGATGAGGGTTAATTTCAGATGACTAAATGCTTTTCTTTCTGAGTTAGCAAGAAAAGGCAGGACTGTTTAAACCAAGCCTATTAGAGGTTTCAATCCTGCCTTTAATCCTTGCATTTCAAAATAAAGACACAGATAAGCAAGGACCTGCATATGATGAGAGTTTTGTACTTCTTTGCTGTGTAAACCCTGCACTTTTGTTGCCGTAAGCATCTTTAATATGTGCAGAGTACAAAACTGAGAAAATACCTACTTTTTTGTTTTGGAAAAATAATAATTAATTAAAACTGCTTGGACCATGTTTAAGTAATTTAAGTCACCCACAGCTTGAACTTAAAACAAAATTTATGGAAAGTTCAATGAAATAATCTCACTCTAAGATGAACAAAAGGGGAAGTTAGTACAAAACATCTTTAAATGGGAAGCCACACACAAAAAAGGAAGACAATTTGTTTAATAATTAAAAAGCATCAAGTTGGTTGTCTTGTTTGAATGTTGTGTACGTGTCATTATGGTGGTCAACACACCATAAATTATACAACCAAGTTTGTGAAACTAACCTCATTCTCAGAATTGAGAAGTTGTACTGAACAACCAGTTTACTCGAGGATACTATGGGCTTTTTGAAGGTACTGAAGCATCCAAAAACAGACTGGTGCAGTTCACACAGCAATCTTTGTAGAAGGTTAATCTTCATTGTCAGTTTTTGTTCCGAAAAACCCCTGAATTTATACATGAGGATGATCAAATCCTACCTACTATTTACATTTCAAAAGAAATAAAGCTTCGGTCTCAAAGCCAAGGGGGGTGAAATTCAAAAAGGCAGGCATCTAAAGGAGGCATTTAACATATACCCCCACCCCACTCCTAATCAACCCACCAAAAAACATGGCTACAAGACAACAGATGTCAACAGCATGCATCACAAAATGAGATGCTACCACATGACCAGGAAGCCGGCCATGTTTGCTCTGGGGAAAAGGCCCAAATCTATTGTGTTCATCAGGTTGACAGTGTGAGTTCACACAGTCCTGCCATGTTATTTAGGGAATAAAGGAACGCCACTAGTGAAAAGAGTCAAAGTAACCTCAACAAGTTTTTATTTGTTGTAGTAAAATCAAATGTCTACCAAGCAGCTTTTCAGCCCCTCGGTCCTTTTCTGTGGTTTCTAATCTTCACAGCGAAGGCCAGTAAAATAATGACTATGTTGATAGTCCATGTGCTTGAATGGATCAGATCAAACAGCTTCTTGTTATCTAGCCACATCTAAATCAGAGTCTGAAAGGAGAGGAGTCCAGTTTCTGTGGGATGAAACAGGAGGAGGGAGGGAACTGGCAAACTTGAGCTGATCATGTATTGGGAGGGGGCTGGTTTTGGAAAATGTCGGGGGGGAGGGCAAGAGGGGCACTGGATCACAGCTCCACAGGTGGCTCTCTGAGTGGGCCAGGTCACTGGTGATGAATGACAGGCCGTATTTGATCATGTTAGTACTCAGACGGGTTCGTCTGAGTGATCACATGATATAGACCTTCTCAGCCTGAGAGAAGTTGAAGACTTCTTTGGTTCTTGGACACACCACTTTGTCATCTTGGCGGATGGACAGAAGAGACTGGAATAGACGATAAGAGGAAAAAACAACAAATTAGACACAAAAGCAATCATGATAGTGCTGTATGACTTTTTCTTGTTTTCACAGTGCATTTTAAACAACACAGAAAAGGCAGAAATAACTTAAGCTTATTGTCACTGTGCTCTGGGTGGCAGCTGGTCTTCAGTGTACTCACATTGTAGCCATAGACATATCCATTAGGAAGCATCATGGGAGGATTGTTTTCATTCATGACCTCCCCGGAGATCTTACAGACTAATCTAGAGTTTGCGCAGTGGGCCATGGGTAGCGGTTGGGCCAACTTGTTGAGGGATTTACTGCACACTGGGCAGTCTGGGTTCTTCGAGGTACCATCTTCCTTGTAGCACTGACTGGAATTGGCATGGAGGTTAAGGACCACAATATTTTAATGTAAGGTGTTAATGACAGTCTCACATCAGAGTTTATCTATTTAAAGGATAATCGATGTACTTCATGTTTGTTAGGTGGCATTACAGTGATCCATACTCCGTTTGAAACACCTCTACATGCACATACCATCGAGGCAAAACAGCACTAGATCATGATTTCCTTAAAATGAAAATACACTAATTTGTATCCCTAGAAAGTCTGGCTGAGGATTTTAAAGCCAAAGGGCAGAGGCAACTTATTTTAGGAAATAAAGTGTGGTAGGATACGGTGTCTTGATGGCAGACAGACCAGCCTGCAGGGTGATAGTGAAGACAGAGTTGTTTCCCAGCTGGTGCAGTCTGTAGTTGTCATATCGGAACTGCTGGATCAGCATCTTCCAGCGGGCTGGATCCAAAAGGTCCTGATGGAAAGGAAAGAGAGGAGACGGAAGAGTTTGTTTTATGCCAATTACTATTTCAGGGCAGACTTCAAACTCAGGCATTTCTAAGAATGTTCATACAGCATGGGCCTGCCAGTGTAACACAGCTGTACTGAATATGCTACATTTATTTCTTAATAATCATTTATGACTACATTGCTTTCGTTAAAGTGGTGTAAATTACAACACCTGCTCTGTCACATACTGTTGTGCTATTTGACCTCTGCAGCTCAAACCAGAAGGACATACAAATAGCAGCCAAGTAAACAGTTTACTGTAGGGAGGCTGTTCCAATGCCAGGAGCAAATTATGACATGCATCTTGCTCTTTAAAGGTTATTTCAGCATTCCTCCACAAACAACTTTATCAGTGTAGCACAGGATTTTGGACTTATTCATCAAACTTGATTAGTCAAGGCTTTAGGTTATTTCTTTACTTCTTTTGAGAAGCCTGAAATTAACAGTTCAGCTTGACAAACATGCTAGAAGAGGAAAGATAGTCTCAGTACAGCCTCTATCATATGTGGGGGAAAAAGCTGGCAAAAATGTTGTCACACAGGTTTGGCCTGTATTTCCTCTGCTTGTTGGAAAAAGCTAAATGTTTTATGTTCTTTTTTGAGATAAGCATTGCTTAGGCAGTGCTGTTGTGCAACTTCATCTCTTATTTGGTCTCTAATTTATAAAAGGAAATATCAAAAATAACACTGCTTCGCAAAGCAGCTCCTCAAGGACAAGTTGAAGAAGCACCAGGAAATAACTGAGTTTATTGGAAGGGTTTTTTCAAGAAGACAAAAGAGGCCCTCTAGTGGTCTGTCTTACTAAAGCACCATCTCAGCTAGATCTCTACATATTTTCATACTTTCAGCTCTGTATTCAACACAATAAAAAGAGCTGTGTCAGTAAACAAATATCTTGATATGGTTATAAATTTATTGACAGTCTGCACAATGACATTAATCATGTGTACCCACTGAGATGTGAGGTGACTGATGATTTCTCAGTGGTATAAGCATACTCATTTGAAAAGTTTTGTGTGTTTTGGTAGTATATGGTGTATGTGTGAAATTGGTCTCAACAAAAAAAAATCATACATTTAAATATTAACACTTGGAAAGAAAAAAGGTATTACCTTGTATGGCGAAATATGTGTATCTGATGGGAAGGCCAGCATGCCCATCACCTGCCGAACCTCATCCAACTGTCCACCTTCTGCTTGGCTGAAGTGCTTCCTTGCATGTCTGATGTACACATAAAGACACAGTGGCTGATATAATATGTATGTTTTGGTGCCTTCATTGATGAATGAATCAGGAAAAGGTTGCAATGTAGTGGATTTAGGGTAAAAAAAAAACTTGTGTGTTATACCCATATTATACAAGTGCGTGTGTGTGTGTGTGACCAGTACCTGACTGCATCCATGCGTTTGTTTTGTCTGATGAGCTCAATGAACTCTTGGATTCTCAGACTGAACTCAAGACAGCTCTGCCAAAGAAAAAGAAGAGATCCCACTAAGTTTCAATCACAGATGTTGCAAAAAATTCACTTTTTTATTATATTATTAATAACTATCGTGATATTTTTTGACAATAAAACATTTTGTCACCCTAAAGGGTTTTTGGAACAGAAAACAAAACATTCCTGTGTCCGTCCTAAGCTTAAGAATGCCAGATGGAACTAAACTTTACTTACATTGGCAATGAGCTGGAGCGAAACCAAAATTTTTTTTATAAAGGCCCTCAAAAGAGAAAAAGTCAATTTTTTTTTTTTTTTGCTCACACCAGCATCCTAAATTTGGGCAAATAATATGAATATGCAGCATTTTATGCAGGTTCACTCACCAACCACTTACAAGGCAGATTATGTCTTGGTAAAGGTCTGCACTCTCCTGAGTACTTTCTGGTCTAAAAGGATCATTTTAGGATTAAAACTAACTTTCCTGCCACTGCTAGAAGGGTAAAACACTCAGGACGTGTAATTAAATCTTATCAGGCCTGTTTTTAAGCACAAAAGCTGTTGGACTGTTGATTCTTGTTTATATATGATGAAACAAGCAGAACCAATAAGCATTTTGTCTATGTATTTCTGCTTGTGTGACATGCTTCCCTTAAGCCTCTGAAGTATCATTATGCTTGTCATGGGCATTTAAGTATTTGTTAGGCCTCAACCTTAACTTCTTGGATCTATGAGGTAAAATTCAGCTGCTGTTGATGAGCTACCTTCATCTTGCGGAGGCGGGATTTATTGTCATGGCACCACGCTAGGCAAGTGGCTGTCTCCTGCCTCTCCAGAGACTCCTCCACCTCCTTAGCTGTGAGGAACATCTCAATGTTCACCAGATCCTAAAACACAAGAAAGTGAATGTATTAATGAAAAAGAAGGGCAACATGAAAAAAGAAACAAAAGTTAAGCAAAGTGGTGAATGAAACTTGTTAAACAAATGATGAATTAACTTATCAAAAAGCCTACTTATCACAACGACAATGACAGTTTGTAGCACAGAAATCTGCAAGTCTTTTAATTCTGTCTCAGTGATTTTAGATGCAGAACAATGTGTCAACCAAAATCATTTCAATAGTCCTCAGAATGACCCAGTTACCTCAATGCCACTCTGTCTTGCCAGTTTTACAGCAGTGTTGTAGTAGCCACAGCGCAGAAGATGCTCCACCATCATGCGGTCCATGCGCTTCTTCTTCCACAGGTTGACTGAGGCCGGCTGGTCGCTGCTGTGCTCCTTCAGGTGCTCGATGCGACGCTTACACAGCTTGGCACTTTCGTCTTCTGCTTGGATGGATTCAGCAGCCTACAGAACATTGACATAGAGGCATAAAATATTTGACCATAAGCTGAACTAGCATCATGTAAAACACATACAAGTTAAAATTGACAATATTCAATATTCATACTTGCTGCTGCCTTAGAGTATTAAAATGATGGCAGTGATTTAATTCCTATCACAGGAAACTGTCATGTGAATCAGTGTGTATGAGTACATTTGTATTCCTAACCTTCCTCTTCAGAGCGCTGAGCTTCTCGACCACACCATCCAGCAGTGACACCACAGAGTCGACCACTGGGAAGCTGCTCAGCGTCTTCTCCAGCTCTGCAACAACCATCGTCACGTGACTTGTCTCCCGGTCAATGTTCTTCTGAGCTGCTCTGAAACGTTTGTTCAGAGTCTCATAGGGGACCTACAACAACAATGGCATTGAAAGTTTACTCCATAGAACTCCACAGCATATTCAGGAGATACATGCTAGAACTTTTTCATTTTTCAAACAGAAAATGCACTAAGCTGTTCCATAAAGGGTCAGTATACAATAAATGGGGAATTTTTTGAACTGTGAATCACTAAAAGCTACTCTATTCAAGTCTCAGAATGAAAATATAGAGTCAGAAATGAGCATAATAGGAGCCCTTTAGAAAGAAACAAAAGATCCTTTGTAAACCACATTCTTACCACAGAGAAGCTTGAAACTTAATGATCTGTATGATAAAAAAACCTGTATTTAATAAGATCTTAAAACTATTTTTTATGCTCAAACTTTAAAGTACAGTGTTTTTCCCCTCTTCTACTACAATATCAGACAGCTTTGTGTAAACATATGAACCAAATAGACCTTTGTGATTCTTTCTCTGTGATGTTTCAAAAAAACAAGAAGAGCTTTGATCCATTTAGGAAATTTTCTTAGGTAAGAGCATAGTTAATCTCCCAAGTTACTACTATTTGAGAGGAAAACTATGCAAGCCTGTCACAAAACCTGATGAAATGAAGAATGCTGTTGTTTTGGTGGAATTAGGGTTGTAATGGGAATTCTGCTCTTTTTTCTCTCAAGTTAAAGCTCAGACTGAGATCCTGTGATTCAGATATTTTAACTGCACCACAGAGCAGTTTTGTATGTGCTAATAAATATTCATTAGTGTCCTAGTGACAGAAACAGGGGACTTATTCTGCTCAGGAATGAGTATGGCCACTGTATTAGCCAGAAAAGATGAAAAAGGAATTAACTTTATGTTTATATGCAGCCTTTTTATTCCTAATTGCTGCAACTGAAACACTTTAATGGTGAAAATTTTATTTTCAGAGGCACACTTGAGCCAAAATCAACAAATTAACTAGAGGACATAAAATGATGGCGTCAGCAGCCACACACACACGACAGTCCCCATTACAGCAGGCTGTGGAGAAATCAAAATCAATTAATAAAATGTGCACTAAAGTTTTAATATATGCAAATAAGATAACGCATTACAACAGTGTAGACCTTGAGACTTGTTGTCAGATGTCAAGTGGTGAAGATTTTGCTATGGCTTCTGTTAAAGCTTTTAAGTTATGCATCAAATATTTCTGTTTTCTATGGCTTTGGTCAGAGATGCAAAAAATCAATGAGTATAATGTTGTAAAATACCTAGACAAGTGTCAAATTCCCTCAATTAAATCAAACCTGAATATTTTATCTACAGTTTCTAAATTTTCAGATAATTTACAATAATACACAATATATGTTTGCTTTAGATATTTTTTCTTTAGTTTTAACAAAAGATGTAGACTGAAAACACCCAAATTTAAAATTAAAAAGAAAGAACCAAACTGGCTCACATTTTTTTTGCTTTAAAGAAAAGCAAAAATATTATTCTTCTGGGCCTTTTGATAAAATAGAAATACTCCCATTTTGACCATGACTGGTTGGGAGATCTCATGACATTTTTCTTGTCCATACAACCATGATTTTCTTACCAGTCATCAAACAATTATGTGATGAAACCATTTTAAACAGCTGGTAAAATGTCTGACACTATCAGTGGTTATATTTAATTTTTTTTTTTTTTTTTTGGAGAGGTTGCTCATTGCAGGAGTCATTGACACGCCCACTCCAAAAAGTGCACATTACTCATTAATGACAACTCCATAAACTACAATTAAGAAAATTATGGTAATATAAACGAGTCTGAATGATAATTTTGATTAACCTTAAATACAGATACAGTATCTCAAACATGCAACAATACCATCTGACTATATTTTACCCTGTATTTCTTGAGGAATTATGTCTAACAAACCTCTGACCAAACCAAATAAATGAGTTAATATAGAAAAACATATTTATTTACATTTTTATATATTACCATTACCTTTAACAATGTGCATGGTGCCCCTTACCCTGATTTTACTATCCCCAAGGACATGCTGTCAGACACAGACCATCTTTTGTTGGTTTTGTTCAGTCTCTATGTCATCAACATTGTGACATTATTTATACTCAATATAGCTCCGTATGTAATTAACACTGCTCTCCCTCCAACTGTTTCCATTGCCAATTATAACCATCACTCCTGTCTTAAAATGGTGCCTGCCATCCTTACTGCAGCATCCAAGCAAAAGACAGACATATCCCCTAACCCCAGCCATGCTTGCTCAACGCAGACACGTTTTAACATCGCCAGCAACACTAAATGCCACGTTATAATCATCATGCCAACATCATGTCATTAGTAACTACACAAAAGCTGTCAATACATTGCTACTCACAAACGTGCTTTTATAAGACGACGCTTTTCTTGCTGCCTTGAGGCGGCTGGACGCAGGAAGCAGCCCGGACTTGTTTCAGCTCGTCTTTTAGCAGCGGTGTCGCAGTAACGTTATGTGGAATGGAGGAACGGCGCGTGTGTGTGCGGCAGCAGCCTGTGATTTCTCTCGCTGGCCATTTTGAAGTGCAGAGAGGCAGCGGCAGCAATCTGATGACACTGCGCTAACTCGCAGGGACTGATTGTCTGTCTGGCAGCGTGGCGTTCACGGGCTCTACCCCACCGATTTCAACCGATCCCCCTTTCAGCCAGCTAGAATTTGCATGCTCGACGTTACGTATCTGGTAGGCTGTTCGCTGACAAAGATGGCTAATGCTGGTTGTACCACAGCAAACGAGCTACAAAGGCCAATCGCGTCTGCTTTATATTTCTAAAGTGGTCTAGTTATTAAATGGGCGTGCAACCACGTTGTTAGGTATTCCTTAAGTTGAAATATTTATCACAGAGTCCATGATCCTTAACGCGAACAGAATAATACTGTCAAACGGTTAAACTCGCACGTTAGCTAACCGTTATATTCGTTCACGTGCACACTCACATATGCTGCCATATAGCCGACTAACATTAGGCTCTAAAAATAAATCACAAGGTATGTATCGTTAACTGATATTTCATGGCTAATGTCAAAGGATCACTTTGTTAAAAGACAACAGGGTTCAACTTAGGCTCAAGTTAACATCTCTGAGGGCCTTTAAACATGTGTGATACATTAATGTCTATATGGCAGTGGACAGCCAGCTAACAAACCACCAGCTATTGCTGTTTATCGATAAAGCTAACCTTTGCTATTGCTTCACAAACACAGGTAGTTGGTGGACACTGCTACCTGGCTAAGCTAACACAGTCCAGCTAACGCTAGCCTCTCCCTGTCAAGTTCGCTGGTCTCGCAATCAAATGAACGAATAATCTCCATTTTCCAAACAGCATCAAACACATCGTTTATACTGGACACATTATAGTCGTCAGACAATTGCGCCGTGCCAGTTTTAGCTTTTGTTTACCTTGAGGGTGGGATATTCTTGGACTTTGAGAGCCATGGACAGTTGAGATGCTGTCTCCTGCACCGCCATCTTGGTTTTGTGATTTTCTTGTGGTTGTTTGTGTTTTTTTCTATCAACTCTGAATGGCCTTGGTGCTCACTACCGCCATCTGTCGAGACGGTGCCGGTATTGACTTTGTTTGGGAGGATTGGTTTAAGATTTTTTTAGATGCGGTGCTGGAGAGGCTTCAAACAAAGTTTTCGTTGATTCAAGGTGAAATTCAGCATTTACATGCAATCAGTGTCACACTGTTGCAGATGATGCATTTGGTCAGTATTTTGAAGATCTCATTAACATCACATGATCATCATGAGTAGATTTTAGGACTTGTCAATTACTTGAAATTGCACAGGGTCCTTTTTTTTCTGACCACCTCAAGGACCGCTTGTCCAAACGGGATCATTAAATGAGAGATATTGAGTAACTCTACCTCATTTCAATCCATGGACAATGTGGTTCACAGTTAGAGCAGAAAATCCAAATTCATTGTAGAATGTTTCTGTAATTCATTCTAACACTTAAAAAAAGATCAAATAAATTGTTGAGTATTGTTAATCATGTGTCCTTGTGTTCCTTAGGACTGCTAAATTTGAGTGTCCACATCAAACAGAGGTGAGTTTGAGATTTACCAATCACTCTTTACATTCACACGGAGCTTCATTCTAAGATCAGATTTCTATCATTAAGCACAAAATATTAGATCAGGTTTGATTGTTGAAATTTTAGGACCACACAAAATAGATTGTGCATGCCGGTAGCATAACTTTGAAACAATGTGTTTTTTAAGTAAGGAGGTAGAAATTTGTTCATCAGCCATTTTGATGACTAATAAAAAAAAATCATTTTTTAAAGTCACTGATAAATAAAGCATAAATAACAATAAAATAAGCAATAAGAAATGGCTGCTTTGGCAGAAATTGTGAAATTTTATTTTGTGAATTTTTCTAAAAATACTTTTAATTGTGATAAATTTATCTATCAAAGTCCAGTTTACAATGAAAATATGTTGCAGTCTTGGTGTAGTTCACACAGGTCCAGTTATAAAAATCTAAACATATGCATAACACAAATAATCAAAGTTGAACTGAATATAATCTCATATGGATGGAGAGCTGCAAGGCAAGAGTTGGGAAAGAGAAATGTTCATTTCTGACCAACTAACATTTAATAAAAAAAAATAATAATAATAATAACAAAAGCCATCAGATATTTTCAAGAAGTCTGATATTAACATTTAAGTGGAAAAATCCTGATATTAGTGACTGGGAGGAAATAAATAAATAAGTCACTTTAAGAAGTCCTGATTTATATTAGTCAATTTTTAATTCAATATGGGGTAAAGGTCAAGACATTTGCCTAAAATAAAGAGTAAATCCTCTGATTGGGATACAAAAAAAAAACTGATCACAACATTATTTTAATCCACTTCAAATAAATTGTTTGGGAAAAAGAGAAACCATATTGAGAGAGACATTTTAGAATTTCTAGTGTGTTTAATATGTCAAAATACAGGTTACTGTCCAAAAGTACAAACAGTGAATCCCTTCCATGCCTGTTCCATATCACAGCCACATTTACTTCCCTGTGTGAGTGAGAGCACCCTCCCCCCAGCCGCACTGAACATATTGCCATTGGCTGCTGTCCAGTGCCAGGCTGTGCTGATTGGCTGGCACAAGCTATAATCACTTACAATTGGCCCATTATGTACTGCATGCCCCACCCCCACCCAGCTTTGGAACAAAGTGGAACAGTGGACACACAGGGAGGAAGGTGATGCAAGGTTTGTGATGTATTTTTGGCCCCCGATCAGGTGCTTCCTGTGTGTAGTGTGTGTGTGTGAAAGTGTGTCAGAGTGTGTGTGTAAAAATGCGCATGTTTACGTGATAGTGACGATTGTGCTCAGAGCTTGACTTTGTACTGTGTTTGGGTTTGAAGAGATAACTCTGTGCCAAGCTAAATAAGGGGGAGGATTGTGTCCATGTGTAATACGAAGGCATGCTTGTGTGTGACGATGAGTGTATATTTTTGTTTGTGTGTACAGTATGCTTGACAGGAGGATTGTTGTTTATTGATGAATAAATTGGCAGAAAAATAGTTATTTCTGTCTCTGTGAGGAGGGATTCTGCACATAGTGGTTGCTGAAAGTTTGAGCAATTTATTGAATTTAGAAGTTATGAGTCTTAATAATTAAAAATTCATACTAAAAGTCGGGGACTCATTCATGAAAAAGCTCTTACTTTTAACTTAGATTTTGTTTAAAATGATGTGGAAAAAACAAATTTGATCACACATTTTAACTTTCACTTCTCAAGCCGTTTCTGCTGAAATATGTGGGCTTCAAAGGGTCCACAGTCTGAACTCATCCTTACAAGAATTTAGTACCAGTTAAATATGAAGTAGAGTAAAAATCAATTTATTACAATTTTAATAAAAAAGTAGTTGATATGCAAGTTTTTAGAGTAAAAGATTTCTTGTTCCAATTAATGAGTGGCTTTAAAAGTCAATTCATATTTATAACAGACATGTTTTGTCAAAATTAAATGAATCTAAGGAGTAATACATCGGTTCCTCTAGAAACAATGTTATCCAAGAATTAATACACAAGTTTAATATATTACACTTATATATGGTTTATGCATAATATCTGAGCTGAAACAGTTTGATTAATCAATTAATTGAAAAATTAATGACATAGAAAAAATGACAGGAAATGAGTGGGGAGAGAGAGATGATGGGAGGAGTGAACAGCAGCAAGAATATCTGATCAGACCCCAACCATCAACATTTTGCTTTATGGTCGGAGTCCCATTCTTGAAGCTACAGGAGCGCTCCACTGGTAATTATTTTGATAATGGACTTTTCATTTGTGATTTTTCAAGCATAGTATTTTCAGACCTTAGCTTATTTCAGCTTCTTAATAACGAGGATGAGCTGATTTTTTTCAGTCTTATGTAAATTAGTTAATTAAATTTCTTTGTGTTTTGGACATTTGATTAGATAAAGTGATTTTTTTAGCAGGTTATTTGCTAAAAAAACAAACAAACAAACAAAAAACAATAGTTGAAGCCCTAACGTATTAACGGTAACTTATAATATTAACATGAAGTAAAAATTCAACCTGAAGGAGACGTAGGGTCTATATTTTAAATGAAATGTTTTTAAAGGATTTTCTCCTTCCTTCTGTTATGGAAGGTGACCGCTTTCTAGCTGTTCTCCATTATCTCTAACCTTAAGCTCGCTCTCTTAGATTAACGATTCCTCTTTCTTTACCTGTCACCCTTTTTCTTTTCTTATCCTCCCTCTCATCCCCTGCTCTTTTGCCATCCTCCTAATTTGCTTTTTCACTGCTTTCCTCCTATCCCCCTCTCACCTCACTTCTCCTCTACTCTTCCTCCCTGCCCTCATTCTTCTTTTCTGACAACCTGTTCCCAACGTAATACTTGCACCATACCATACTACACCTACTCCACCTCCTCCTCTCTCCTGCTCCTCCCTCCCTCCTCCTCCTCCTCTACACATGGGTTACATTCTTCATGCGATACCTGTCTGTCTATAGCAGATTAGATTCCTAGTTTCTCCAGTATTGGCATCCACACTGTTCTGCAGCTCACTGTCAGTACTGATAAATCCAATTTGCTGTGTCTGTGTGTGTGTGTGTGTGTGCATCTGCACGTTTACAGTTAGTATGATAGACACTAAGTGTTTCCTTAAAGCTACATTAAGAGCTGTAATGTTAGTGTGCATTTGCAGCTCTGTGTGTGCATACTTCCTCAATATCTGTCATGCATTTTGTTTATTTTGTGTGTGTATATGTGTTTGTGTGTGTGTAGGCACGCTTGGTTGCAGATGCATTTTTTTTTATCATCATGTGCATTTGCATTTGAACCTGCACCACAGAATGTCACTGCATTTGTTTCGAATGCATCTGCTTGTGGGGGTGTACATATATTTTTCTGTGCACAAGCCTGTATCTTTGTACATGTGCAGACGTGTATCTTTGTAGTTTTGTGTGTTTGTGTGCATGTGTGTGTCAGCGATAGCTCTAGGTCTTGCTGGCTGTCAGTCTTGATAAGGCCAGCGGTTGGGAGGCGTTAGTAGGGGCTGCTGCTCGCCTGGCCACCACTTGGTGGATCTGCTGAGAAGGAGCTGAACCATTAGACACGCTGCAGTGACTACAGAGAGGGAGAGAAAGGGTGGGAGGTAGGGGGTGTGGAGATATATGGTGAGCAAGGCGGAGATGGAAAAAACAGTGAAAGAGATGTGGGAATGCGCAGTGGGGGTGATAGAGTGCGACTCAGATCAAGAAAGAAATTTTTGGGAGGGTTGAGAGGCAGAAAGCAAAATGGGCAAATGAAAAGGGCAGGAAATAATGAGAAAGAGAGGAAAAGGGGAGAAGAAAGGTAGAAAGAGGGGAAGGTAGATGGGGTAGATGGAGCAGAGAGTGGGTGAGGAAAAGATAAGGAGAGGAAAGGGTGTAACTGTGAATGTCCACACAATGTATGTGCGAAAATCTGCTCCATTTGCACACATGAAAGACTGAGGTGTGTTTAAATTAACAAAACGTAAGGCAGTGAAAATCCTTTAGCCCCTCACTTATTCTCTGTTGCTCTCAAGAGCTGTTAATAATCTACCAATCATTTCTTCTTCCTTTTATCTGAGAAGCATTTGGTTTTTATCCCATCTCTACACTTCCCCCTGTGTAGAGGAGTCCAGATATTTTCTCCCTGCACTGTCATCTCCTCTCTCCATCCTTATTTAGAAGCACCAAATATGTTTCCATTTCCTTTATCTCCTGGGGAACATTTGTCTCCTGCATGGTAAGTTGTGCGGTAGGAGTGGAGTCGCCGTCGGCCCTGTCAACACGATAAATGTGCCTGTAGCTTCTCACATTATTGACTCCATGTTGTCAGGTTGAATTTAGTGAAAGACCTAAAGCTGGACCTGCATACCTAAACCTATTCTGTTATATTTAAGCTTTAAAAAACAGATATAACGGCAGTCTGACCTACATATACATGTAAACTGTCATAGATGTATTCATCAATTAAAAAATGAACCAGTTAAGCTGTTGAATTGGCCTAATTTTTTGAGTTTAATCATTGGTATAATTGCAAAACAGAGACAGCCAAAGTGCTTCTTCAAAATGCAAGTGGCCTTCTTTAAAGTGGAGCAAACTTTGATGTATTACTGCTCTCACAGAGCTCCTAAATTCTTAAGCAAACTATTAAAGCATCTGTTGTGATTAAGGTTGGAGCTGCATGTCAGTTTCACAATTTATTGTAACATGAACGTGAGAAAGAGGACAACTTTGGCCCTCATGCAGTCATCCCCCACCTCTGTCTCAAGGGCTCACACGTTGATTTTCACAAGGACTTGAAATAGCAACTGAAATTGAAATGACACTTTTTTTTTGCCAATGGGGGAAATTCGTCTTGGAAACATGTGCTGCTTAAATCACATAAAACATAGAACTTGTATGCAACATCAGAGAAGGGTCACCTCTCTTACAAAATGTTGAACAGAGATGCTGAATTTAAAAAGGGCAGAGAGAGATGACTGTTCAGAGCTGTTGATGGCAGCAATTTAAAAGGTGTCTTTAAATCAACTTCATGGCATGAATAAGGGGTTTCCAACTTCCTCAATCGACCGCTGCCTCCTACACAGATTTGAAACTTCCCTCCTTGCCACATGCTGTTTATTTAAAGCTAGTGTTCATATAGTAAAAGCATCATGGGTCAGGTTAGCTGAAAACATATCTGAATTTAGCGCACACGCTCCAGCACACAAAGTTGTTAATTTAAGACTGTTTACCTTAATTTCAGAAAAATTTCACAGTACATTACTCCCAGTACGGGGTCAAAAACATTGTGTGATTGGGTTATTTTTGCACTGCATGCTTCTGCTTTGTCTCCACAGTTATGTTTCTTTAAGTGATCTGAGGAACGACTGAGTCATGTCTGCTCCTGCAGTGACTCCTCCATCTAATGTGGACATCATTAAATGAACACACCTAGAGTCAGAGTGACGAGTTGTGTTGGTGGCATTCGCCTGCAGCACTCTAGCAGGCAGC
>JAPZDY010000026.1:19205203-19218656 GCA_029783645.1 Ctenochaetus hawaiiensis | reverse complement strand
CCGATCTATTCATTAGCATATAGATGGATAAATGTACATTTATTTACCATTTCGGAAATTCATAATTTTCCATGCAGCAGTCAACAGGCAACCGAAAAGCAACTAAAAAAAAACAAACAACATCTCAACAGAAAAACAAATCTCAAATCTAAATACTGATGTTTCAAAACATTACACTGACTGAGTATAATACATCATTTCCAACCTCTTGATACAGATTCTGAATGCTTGTTTTCTGCTAAAGCCAAACCCTGAACACAGCAGCACACTGGAGCACAAACCAGAAATGCATGTAAGCACTGTGTACATTATTTCCTCATGGATGCACCACAGCTCACACTCCCTCAGAGTCTGTTTACAAAAAAAAAAAAAATAGTTCCATTTGCAAGCTTAAATCTTTTTTGAAAAAGAATTTACTTTCTATGGCAGCAGTTCACACAGTAAAGAGAAAGATCATCCATCTGCATTTGTTTAGGGTTTTATTTTTCAGTATCTTCCTGCTTCTTATTCATATTATTCATGCGGTTGTACAGATTCACTCCTGTGAGGTGTTCAGCACAACACGGTCTGCAGCGTCTGGCCACCGAGCTGCAAAACCGGAAGAGATACAGGCAGAAATGATAGAAACTGAACAACTACAAACTGACCAAATGCAACAACAATAATCTTTACTGTGAGTTTTCCAAATGAATTTGCAGTTTTGAAGAACCCAAACTTCTTTCCACAAGTCTGATTCTCAGGGATCCTCAGTGTTAAAATATTGTAAGGACAGAAATGACAGGTTTAATGTTTCGGGTACTTTTTCACATTGTGAGCCCACGCAACTGGAAAATAGTCTCAAACTGAGAGGAATGCAAGTCGCAAAAAAAAAAAAGTTTCAGGAGGAATATTTTGAGTGAAATGACAGAGGTGCATGTTTATGTGGGATGTCAGCCTGCACATCTCAGATGGAAGCAAGTCAGGAATGAGTGATGGGTGCATTCAGCATCAGCAGAAAGAGGAAAAAGTCTGCACTCACTTCAGCCACTGTGTTTTAGAGGCCTGTCAAAACTTTGTATGTCACCCTGACCAAACACTGTTGCACACACTGTTTTATATTTTCCTCTGAATTTACATTCGTTGGCCTCACAAATGTCTCAGTTCTCACTCAGTTTGTGTGTCAGTGACCTGAAATAACTTAACTCAGCAGCCACCTAAAGGGACAGTGAAATCCAAGCAGACTGCAGAGGAAAGATATATTCAAAGAAAGTGAATAAATTCAACTCCAATCGACCACTGCTCTTGCTACAGCTGAACAGAGGTCTTGATAAATGCTACTTATTCTCCTGTAAGACCTAGCAGCACTCTCAGGGTGATGGTTCAACCTGAAGTGATGATTTAATAAAACATTCTGTGTGACCGTTGAAGGGGGACTCCCTCTCGTTCAGTATTGGACAGATTTCAGGCAGATCTCAGGCAGTGTCTGTCTCTCATGACACCGATCTTACTACCTTATGTAAACTGCTCTACCTTCTGTTGCATATCTGAAAAATTAACATTTTAAAAAAGGCAAAATAATAGATGACTGAGACATTGTGGACAGCTTTAGGCTGCATGCTTGGTTGTTGTTTGGTCAAGACTGCCCATTTTCCCCAAAAGAGTGAGGACTTACATTCAACATGAATATATGAGAATTTCATTAAACTTATGTGAAATGGATAAAATACAAAAGGACACTCTTGGTTATCATTTGTGTTGCTTGTCTCATCATTTTTTAAGTCTGCAGGGATATTCTAATTACTTTAGGCATATTTTCTCTGTAATATTGTAAAAGTACTTTCCTCATCCATCGTCCAAGTTTACTGCCTGTTTCGAAAAATCAGCTAATTTCATTAAAAGCCAGTAATAATTAAACTGAAACAACGGAATATTATAAAGTAATAAGGCAAAAAACAGCTGTGAAACATGACCTCTCACAACAGGAATAAGCTCTGTAACAGACAGCCAGCTGCTCTGGTGTATTGTCATAGCAACAGCATCAGTCCGCAGCAGAAAACATTATGGGATGCAGCCGAGGCAGTACCTCATCTGTGCCCAGGAGCACCAGCATGTCTTCGGTTTTGGATTTCATTACTGACAACAACTGAAGAAAAGCAGGGAGATATGAAAAGGCAAACTAACGCACGCATGCTGGTCTAATGACATACAGCAGAGAAAAATTTACCTTTTTTCAAACACAAGACTTCTAATTTCTCTGTGGAAGATTGCAGCTGTGTAGGCGTTTCATCATAACAATTAGAAATTATGCTGATAAAATGTAATTCTGCGCCGCCTCTGACAATGGAAGCTGCTTTCTGCCAATTTTACTCTGTCTTGTTTATTGCCACTTTTGTTCTGCCTATAAACACCTTCTCTGTCTTTTCTTTCTTGTGCGTGTGTGTGTAGGCATCAGGCCACCCATTATGAACGGGCCCATGCACCCACGCCCCCTGGTGGCACTGCTGGATGGGCGCGACTGCACAGTGGAGATGCCCATCCTAAAAGACGTAGCGACCGTGGCGTTCTGCGACGCCCAATCCACACAGGAGATCCACGAGAAGGTAACACACTTATCCAAATCGTGTACACACACACACATCAGCTATAGCTAAAATCAAATCCCATCCTTCACAGAGTTTCATCTTCACATACAAACTGACTTATGTTTTGAAAAATAATTCATAGAAACTTAAGTAAGGTAATTGGCAGGTAGTTAAACAAGCAAAACCTCCTCTTTAATTTGTGTAACAACTAGGTTTGACGATGGATAGATGGTCTTAGTTGCAAATAAGTATATATTTTAATTATGTGTATTGTTCTTTTAGAAATAGATTAAATTTATTTCAATATATTATAATAGAATTCTACTTAAATTGCCTTGATTCAGAAAGTCTGTAAAAACAATATTCATAGCTGGACCCTCGTTTTTGCCTCAATGACACCAGAAGTCCCCTGACTGCCTTTGCCAGACTGCAGCCCACTGTAACACCTGCAGCCCTCACACCAGACAGTCTCTTATTAGCTGAAGGCTACACACTTAATGTGAAAGTCTGATGCCAAAAATCATCCAGAACAGAAAAAAATGACCTTATAGGTAGAGGACAGGGTCTTTGCTTAAACAGACACCACCATGCACTTCCCTCTATGTCAAAGCCTCCTTAAGAACATGAGCTTATCGTCAGGGCCCTTCCTTTTTCAAGATGTCTTTACAAACTCTTTGACAATATTATCTGAAATGTTAAAAATAATAACAGCATGTAAATTGCTGGTAAATTCATTCTTTATATGTTGTCTCTTACTTTAACTTGAGCAGGAGCTCCTCAGATTTTTTAAAGCTGAGCTTTTGTCAGCTGGGCAGTCGTTTTGCTGAGCTCTTTATGTTTTTTTCTTTTGAAAAATGTATCAATCTTTGTGAGACATCACTTGCTACCTCGGGGCTAGCGAGCTAGCTAACTGAATTACAGGAGCAGAGCAGCTTTGTGGCGGGCAGAGATTGTACCAGGTCAATGCTGACAGCTCATCATGTGATAAATGGATAAATGAGGTTTTGACTTACAGGCAATTTGAAAAATGGGCAGGCAAACACAGATTTTGTTATTATCTAATTATTAGTAGTAGTAGTTGTATTATTATAATTAGTAGTAGTATTATGATTATCCTTTACTTTCACCTTAATTTACTGAGGCACCCCTGGTGGTCCTTGTGGGTTTTTTTTTTTGGAAACTCCTATTCATTCTGGCTTTAAGTTCTTATTTTTTTTCTAAGTATAGTTACCATCCTTTTTGACAGTTTTTATCTAGCAAATTTATTGTTAAAGTTCATGTCATCCTCCAAGGGCAAGAGTGGAACATAACAGGAAATTCTGTGTGCAAACATGTCCAAATACTAAACAGCAGAAGTACCCAATTTTGCTTTTTTAAATGATGTGATTACAAGGATACAAGGATTACAAGGATAGCAGTGAGAGAAACCATCTCGCAATTGGTTTAATTTCATGCATGAACACTTCAAAGCAATTTTTCCCGTTTTATTCAGTTCATCTATATTATGCGAGTGGATTTTTTGGCAACTCCAGATAACATCGTAAAAGAACAATCTAAAGTTGCGACACAAAATATTGACTCTGGATTAAGGATGTGGAAAAAAGTTAAAGAATCAAAAGAAAAACAGGAAAAGAGAGGAAAGACAATTAAAGAGGCGTACAGGGAGCGGACTTAAAATGTGGGTCAGGCCTCGGATCTTGCCACAGACACTATGGTTTGTAAATGGGTTTGTATGTCTGGCAGGGTTAGGTCTCGTTCTGGGCGTCTGCCAGGCACACTCTCTCAGAGAGCGCGCTCAGTAGGCCACAGCGTGGGAGAAACAGATGGCTCTCCCTCACTCACTATCTATCTCTTGCTCTCTCTCTCTCTGACTCTCTAGCAAGCAGCCACCTCATTGTGTAATTAAAAGGGCTTCTTTATTATAATTGAACCGCATGTCACTTTCATCCTCTCTTGCACACATGAAGAGGAGGGCTGGCAACAGTGAAAGAAGATCTAAGATTAACTGAGAACCAATTAAAAGGTGACTGAACTGGTTTTCACACATTGCCACATACTCCCATCCTGTGATAGTCGTGTTATCTGCTTTTGAGGCACCATATTTCACTTTTTTCAATTGAGACAATGAGCCGCGTTTCTGATTAGTAGCCAGAGAAAATCCCATAAGATTCCCGCTGATGTTAGGCAGTTTTTTTTTTTAAAACGGAGAAACACCTTATCTAGATTTATGTGGTTATAAAAGCCCTGTTTCCATGGTAATATTCAGAAAAAAGCAGTTATTTCACACAGCCAGGGATATTAAAAAAAAAAACAGGATATGAGAACGGTTATAAACAGCATGTCCTGAAAAAAACAAAACCTTAAGTGAGATATTGAGCGGATGGAAACAGTGAGACTGTGAACTCACTCAACTCTGGTTTCTGCGAAGCCACACTTGACTTCTGCTCACCGCTGGAAAAACACAGCCTGATGACTTGACCTTTACACTTGTCCATACATACTGTATATATTCAAAGCATTATCGATAATGTTTTGCAAACACAACATGCTTTTAGCCGTGTGCGATTGTCTGTTGTGTTACTGGTTTTGTAAACACAGAGGTTTATAAAGGTTGTAAAGGTTCAGATTTTACCCAAATACACACATAAACACATACTGTTGTTGGCAGTCTGATTTAAATAACTGTGTGTGTATTTCTGTGTGTGAATCCAGGTGCTGAATGAAGCTGTAGGTGCTCTGATGTACCACACCATCACTCTTATGAGAGAAGACCTGGAAAAGTTTAAAGCTCTGCGCATTATCGTCCGCATTGGCAGCGGCTACGACAACATTGACATCAAATCTGCTGGAGAGCTGGGTACGAACACACACACACACACACACACACACACACAAAATAAGGAAAGACTGCACAGGTACTTGACTGCTTGGCTTAACTGTTACAATATAAACACCCATAATGCTCTTCACTAGTGAGTAACATAAACATCCTCCATTCATCCATATACTATAGATCATCTACTTCCACTGCTGCTTTAGCCCACACAGTGTTAACCAATATGGGTCACGAGTATTAATACAAATTAGATGCTGCAGCCATGTTTGTGTTTGAAACAAGAAGAAAGCCTGTATTGTTATTTCACCCATATTGAGCCTCTTTGTCAGTCTCCAAAATAACTTCAGGCAAAGTAAACAGGGAAAGTAGTTTTAGGCAGATCAAACCAGATCATTTGTTGACTAACACAATTCAAGCAAGCCAAGCGCAAAACAAAAAAGGAAGAAAAAATTACAGTTTTAGGTAAATATCACTTTGATTACTCAGTAACAACCTTTCACACAAGGTTTTTTGACCTCCCAAACACACATGAAGCTAACTTTAATAACTGCTGTTAACCTTTTTATTTGTTGCAGAGCCAAGTTTAGCATTCATGCTGGGCGAGTTAACCACAGATTCTCCTAGTTACACCTTTTACTTTCAAACAAGAATGTCTAGTGTAAAAATGATTGTATATTCTTAGTGTTAGCATAAACAACAAGTTATAAGAAGCCGATAGACTGTTTTGTTGTCTGCTGTTGTTACTGAACCCACTCAGCAGTTGTGGTGGAAGATGTTCTGAGCTTGTTTACTTCAGTAAAAACACAGTAACATACTGTGAAAAAATACTTATAAATACTATAAGAAATAGTCTCACATCAAGGCTGTTTCACATTAAATTGTTTAAAAACAACTGGAGCAATGGCAGGTACACATTTTGTTGAGTGTACTTCCATTATCCCAAATGTTTACAGCCGTGTTCAAACCCAAAGAAATTCATAGTTTTATGTAAGGTTACCAAGTGTTTCATTTTCTATCAATGGTGTCTTTTCCCCTTTACATCCTCTAGCTGCTATAACATCCAGGAAACACTATAAACACCAGATATACATCAGAGAGTGAGGAAGGAAGTCTGTGAAGGAACTACTATACTCTCTATTGTTTGTACTACCTGCTCATGATGAAGCACAATTATTAATCTCTGTCGTTAATTGTGTTTAACAATGAAGACAACAATTCCCATGATCCCTGTACAATGTCATTAAGCTCCTTTTATTATTGTTTTGACTGACTAACCAGCAGCAGGAGAAATTAGATACTCTGTTTAAATAACAGAATACAAAGTATTCGCACTAGATAAAGTTAAAAAAGTACAAGTATTCATTATGAAGAGAAGCACTTTTCTTAATAGTGTATATTATGTCACTGGATTATAACTATAAATCAATTATGCATTAATTACAGGCATCTGCAAAGTAACTAGTAACTTATGTTGTCTAATAAATGTAGTAGAGTAAAAAAATACAATGTTGCTATCCAAAATGTACAGTACCTGAGTAAATGCACTAAGTTACATTCCACCAGTGTTCATTCATTTAAGTGTCAATCCTAAAAGACATTTTTGTGCTGCCATGTTTGCAAAAAGTCAAACATATTTGAATTAATAATGAGCTTTTATTTAAGCTCATTTTTACCTGCAACATCTGCAGATTCAGGAATTTTAGCTACTTTTTTCCACCAAGAGGCTCTTCCATTTTTAAGTTACCAGAAATGTTTGCAGAGAAAACTGCTAACACCTCTTGAGTCTGCACTTCTCCACCAAAATAGCTTTCACCAAACTTCATCTCTGTCCTCATATGGCCAAAAAAAGCTATTACTAATCCTTATCTGCTCTCTGGTCCAACAGGCATAGCTGTATGTAATATGCCAGCAGCCTCCGTGGAGGAAACTGCAGACTCCACGCTCTGTCACATCCTCACCTTGTACCGACGCACCACCTGGCTGCACCAGGTTTGTATCTTTGCATGGCTGATAAAAAAAGACTGAAATATGTTGGATTTTAATAAACTTATTCCAAATTTATCAGTCAGAGGTGTACATAGAGATACTAGAATCATAGTTCTGACAAGTACTAATAAAAATTGACTAACAAATCAGAAAAATTGAAACATTTCATTTTCTTTAGAATGTTGCTGTATTTGAAAGACGTTGATGTAAGATGTAGAAGGTAAAGTAAAATGATTTGTTCCTCAAATCAGTAACAGTCACTATTAAGACTTATCATGATCACAGTATCTTGAAGGACTTAGATTTTGGTTATTAAGTGCAGACATCATGAAAAAATACACCTGCTTTGTTTGTTAAACTGGGCTGTTTTTGCTGTCTGTGTGATATTTGCATATAAAAAATGACTGTTGTTCACTGCAGGCTTTACGGGAGGGCACACGGGTTCAGAGCGTGGAGCAGATCCGAGAGGTGGCGTCGGGAGCGGCGAGGATCAGAGGAGAGACACTGGGACTTATAGGACTCGGTCAGTAACAACACACATATCACTGCATTCATCTGCAATGATCTGTTCTCAGCAGACTGTTGTACAACAAAAAAGAAAAAAGGTCTCCATCAATGCTAGGATTTCTGTAAAGCACAGCAGTGCTTTAAGCAAAATGATAACACCAACGAGCAAATTACAAAGCTAACATGTTTTTGTTTAGTGGTTTTAATCTGCCTCGAGCCATGAACCCTTGCTCCAAAATATAGAGCCTAACTAAGTTGCATATTAATAAATAAACTGTGCTGAAGTAGCAGAAAGATTCATAATTACTCATTTTTAGAAATGAACTACTCTTCTGTTTGTTTCATCTTGAATCTACATTACAAATTTTATGGGTGAGACATCAAAAAGTCATTTCAACCAGTTGGTGGCACTGTTGTTGAAATGAGGGAAACACCAGTCTCATTAGGATTCATCTTCTCTGAACCACCAATTTTGAAGTTTAACAGCAATAGTTGTTCAGATATTTCAGTCTGGATCAAGCCAATGAATTACTGACCGACAAATCAACACTAGCATTCACAACTTTGCTGCCAGCAAGGCTTAAAATATCATTATTTGGTCCATTCTGTCTGATATGAGGTGGTTTGTTGATTCACGTTGTTGCTCTATAACACAGCTGAAGTTTTTAATCAAAGGATTTTTCTCTCTTTTCAATTTTTCATTTCAGGAAGTTTTGTCCCTAGCTCAGCTAAATTGGCTTCCTACTGAGTTACTGCCAATAAAATATAAGCGGATTAACCCGAAGCAGAATGCAAATCTCTTCCTACAGTCTGGAAGCTTTTACAGTAATAATGAGCAGATGTGTGTAACCAGAGTTTTGTAATTTGTAGAAGAGAGAAGTAAAAAAAAGGAACATTAGAGACACAAAAATGTTAACTGTTGTGTTTTGATGTTTCTTTTGAGTGTGTATTTATGTGCGAGCAATTTGTCTAAATGCTCCTGTGTGTTTGTGTGCGTGTGCATCTCTGTGCCTGTGTGTATTCATGTGTTTCTAGGTCGAGTGGGCCAGGCTGTTGCTCTGCGAGCCAAGGCCTTTGGCTTCAATGTGATCTTCTATGACCCTTATTTGGCTGACGGTGTTGAGAGATCCCTGGGACTACAAAGGGTCACCACACTACAGGTAGCGCACACACATGCACAGCAGAGACAAACACACACAGCTGCAGACAAACAAACACACTCAGGTTTGATACTGACCATTTTGTTTCAGAGGAATCAGCAACCTTCTCAGTTTCCAGAGCTCATGTGTTAGTACATTCTTTTTCTAAAGTTTTATTTTTGCAATAAAGGACATAAAAAAGTACAAACATACACTTCAAGTTTTATACTGTCAGTAAATATCATTAAGATATTACAGAGCAGATAAAGCTGGATATGTTTATGTTGGTATATACATAAGAATTTCATGAGAGAATATGAGAAAAATGTTATTTTCAAACTCAAAACTCATCCTGAAATACATTTGTAACTTGATTCAGTCATTAGAGTGATAATTTCAGTGAATTCACACTAACAGACATAACAGGATTATAGTTTTAGGGACATAAAATCTCATTTCTACAGTTTATTTAATTGTCCTTATTATCTAAATAAAGGAATTTCCTAAATGGTTATATTCAGGATACTGCAGTTCTTCAGTGTTTACCATAAAGCAGACCAAAGTGGACAATAATGGACTTCATTTTCTATTAAGGGCGGAAATTCAGATCTTGTTTTTGGCTCTTGGCTCTTAGTGATTGTCAGGGGGAGGCCGACAGTCTTTAATTAAGTTTCTCTGCACGTAACACCAGTTTCAGTGTGTTTCCCAGTATGTCACTGAAGTACCATTTCCACTGGAATCCCATTAGGACATTAGCCAGTAAGAAAACAGTATTAGCATGAAAGTTAGACTGATTCAGACTAAATCTTCTTCTTCTTACTGAGGTGAAAAACATCCACTGCCATCTTTTCTCTTTGCTGAAAATAAGATGACAAATGTGTATTTAGCCTTGCGTTGCTGTATGAAAGCTTAGGATTGTGATTTATCTTCATTTTTCCTCAGGACCTGCTCTTCCACTCCGACTGCGTCTCTCTGCACTGCAGCCTCAATGAACACAACCACCACCTGATCAACGACTTCACCATCAAACAGGTAGTGAGGATGGCAGCACGCACACACACACACCTACGACTGAGAACATGTACACACTTGAATGATTTATTTATCTCTACATCAACTGCCTCATCCCACGGCCATGAATATTAAATGAGCAGATACACAGGGAAGCTCACTTCCTACATACAGGTGAATGGTGTTTTCTGCTTCATGCACTGCATATTATGACTGATAACACACACTCTTGTTCGTCTCCACAGCTCAGTTTAAAGCTAGTTTCATCCCAGTTTTATCCTAAGACCAAACTGTATCAATATTATATTTGAAAGAAATGTAAAACTGTATTAAATAACAGTAAATCACATACTGCACTTGTGTTTCTGTGTGTTTAAGATGCGTCAGGGGGCGTTTCTGGTGAACACGGCCAGGGGGGGTCTGGTGGATGAGAAGGCCCTGGCTCAGGCCCTGAAGGAGGGGAGGATACGTGGAGCTGCTCTGGATGTTCATGAGACAGAGCCTTTTAGGTAGCACACTTACTTTTATCAACTTTATCTCAGAATAACGTTACTGAATATTTAACTTTTTCTCTGTTAGAGATAAGATCAAATGTGTGAATATTTGTAAATATGTGTAATTGCCTATTTTTTACAGCGCAAGAAAATGTAAATTTGAAAGGACTTAAGGGTTACAAAAAAAATGTTATACTCAAACATAATGCTGATTATAAACCAAACTGATCGTAACATAATTAACAAGTTTTCTTTTTGATAATTTAACATGTTTGGGTTTTGGACTCTTGGTCACACAGTGTAAGAAATCCAAAGACTTTACATTTGGATTAGATTTTCACTATTTCCTTTATTTTATATTCTTAAAAATTAATTACATAGTTATAGAAATAATCTGGAAATTGTTCAGTAATACATAAAGTAATTTGTATTACAGTCACTGTCACTAATTTGTATTGCAATAACTGACTGCACACTGTATGTGCGGTACATTTGTCAGTTTCAGTCAGGGCCCATTGAAGGACGCCCCCAATCTGATCTGCACCCCACATGCTGCCTGGTACAGCGAACAGGCATCGCTGGAGATGAGGGAGGAGGCAGCCAGGGAGATCCGAAGGGCTATCACAGGTGTGTGTACACACACACATACCTAGACACATGCCTTGATGGAAAACATGACCCCTGTTGAAAAATGTAAACACAAGTCTAAAATAGAGATATTTTTAAGTGTCCTGCTGCAGTTGAGCATTAAACATCCATCTTATTCTTTTAGCAAAGTGACACGTAAAGGCTTTTCACAGCTTGCCTCTTTCTTTTGTTCGACCTCCTTTTTGCTTTTTCTTTTTTCTTTCTTTTTCTTCTACTATCTCTTTTTTTGTATTTCCTGTCCTGTTGTGTTCCCCAGTGCCTCAGTCTAACCTTGTCCTGTTTAATCTTTTGTAATTTCCTGTTTCTGTAGAAATGAAATGGGTAAATAATCACACATGAGATGCAGTGATGTAACACTAACAAGGTCCCCGGTGTAAACAGAACACTGGAATATTCAACTGATTTCTTTTATCGTTTTTATTGTAGCACTTCATTTTCCCTTTGTTCTCTTTCTTTTGTTTTCCCTCTGTATTTTTCAGGTCGCATCCCAGACAGTCTGAAGAACTGTGTGAATAAAGAGTTTCTCACCCAGAACAACCACTGGGCCGGAGTTGACGCAGCTACCGTCCATCCAGAGCTCAACGGGGCTTATAGGTAAGGTAACAACTGACATCTCGACGAAGAACCTGTAGTGAGCAGTAAAGTTTGAAACTTTTCTAAAACCATGGAACAGTGACTGATTAACATGTCTTGAAAATACAAATAAGAAAACAGCTGCTGTTATAAAGGTACTAATGAGGGCAGGTTTATCTCTCAGAGTGATTTGTTTGGACAGATCTCAGTTTACTAGGAAAGATGTTCAAATATATTCTTAAATTGAATTTGAGACAATAACTTTTTAATAGACACCTTGTAATGCAAACTGTGGGCTTAGAGTTTTAAAGCACTACATAGTAATTGTCTTTATTTAAGAATAAAAATATTAATCTGATTTACAGCAAGTGTAGAATCAATCATATCTGACTCATACTTGGGAATAAAAGTACAAACTTCTTTGTTTTTGCTGCTTTGATTTTGATCAGTACAAAAAAAAAACACAAGAAAAAAACAAGCTAACAAAAAAACAGAACTTAATGAAGGTGCAGTACTCTCTGTTGTTGAAGTGTACTATCAGTGACTGTATGCATTAGTATGAATTATTTTAAAAGGAAATAAACGGTGGAAATGTGAAGTTTATGTCTTTTTAATGACTGAGTTGTAATTTTTCTGGTTGTAAATGTTGAAGTTAACTTAGCTGGTCTGGTCTACTACAATGTTTTTGCCTCTGTGATCAAAACAAGGTCACATAATTGTAACTGTTGTTTCAGTCGTTCTTTGATGACTCATTTCATCTCGCTCCATCTCTCTTTCTCCAGGTATCCCCCAGGAGTGGTGAGCTTGCCAGCTGGCGGCCTCCCACCACCCGTTGAAGGCATTGTGCCCAGCGCCGTGCCCATCACACACACCCTCCCGCCTGCTGTCTCGCATCCTCCTCATGCCCCGTCCCCTGGACAAAATACAGTCAAGCCACCAGAGGGTGACAGAGAGCAGCATCCGAATGACCAACTGTAGCCACACACACACATACATACACGCACACACACACACACACACACACACAAGCTTGCCTGTGTTGTCTGGTGACCGGAGGGGGTTGGCATGGCAACTGGGATCATAGCGATAAGATCCCTAGTGACAAGTTAACAGACAAGTTCACAGAGCGTCGGATCGACAGATCGAGGTCCCAATAACAATCGATTCACAACTCTCCGGAAATTGGCTCCCAGCAACCATCTCACACTCCAAAGATGAAGAAGAGGAAGAAGAAGATTTTGATGATGATGATGATGAGGAGGAGTGGATAGCTGTCAGACGCTCTAATCGAAGGGCAGGACATCTGTCCTCTGCTCCACCCTGAAGTCCTGGGAGAGACTGTAAAGATCCATAGGTTTATCTTCACATTACAACTTCAGTATAGTCGACTTTTAAACAGTTTTCTCTGCCAGAAGTAAAAAAAATAATAATAAAAATAACAATAATATCTGTTGATTTGGGAAGAAAAAAAATACTGAATCAAATTCTGCTGTGTTAGACTGTAGTGTGTCCAAAGTTAGAGGGGCCTGTTTCATGTCTTTCTCTCTTTTTCTGTGTCCTTTCCTTAGTTTGATGTACAAGCAAAAGTAGTAGGTTATAAATGAATGTAACCTGTCTGTGTACAGTTTTTAGACTTAAGGCAAGAAGATACTGATATTTGTATTCCAGTCTTAAGAAAAGCAAAGGTTATGTGATCTC
>JAPZDY010000026.1:19186156-19198006 GCA_029783645.1 Ctenochaetus hawaiiensis | reverse complement strand
TTATGTCAGACCAATTTAAGCTGGAAGACAACGTGCAACAGTCTCTATGGAAAATAAATAGACTAATAAAACAAAACATTTATGATGAATACCCCACTGCTGTTAAAACCACAAGGAAGCAAATAAGAGGAAAAAGATATAATGACAGGTAAAGATGTAAACTGAAAGAAGGGAGAGATGTTGGAGGAGGGAAAAGAGAGACAGGCTTTTCTACTTAAAGAAGGCTTTCTTGTTTTTAAAACTGTAAAGAAAGACACTTTTAAAACTCAAACTTTGCTTCCTTTCAATCATTCTGATTACATTTTTCAGCAGGAGGCCTGGTCACGTTTTCACATTTTCCCTCAACGTGTTGTGTTGCGCTGCGCGTGTGTATGTGTGTTTATGTGAAATTCCACCAAAAAAGTGTGTGAAGGCGGTGACCCAGTTTTTGCAGCCAGGTCTCTGAGGTTTTCCGTGGATTTTTTTTCTAATGAACCACATGTGTCTGAGGTGGGAGGAGTTGACACTTGACAGAAGCCATGTGCTTCACGTAAACACACACAGGGACAAAAATACACATACACACATTTAAAATACTAATAAGTGCTGAAAATATTACTAATGATACTTCTTCCTCACTGGTTCATTTACATTTCCTAATTATTGATGATCTAAAATTTAAGAGTTTAAAGGTAGTTAACACTCAAGTTTAGTTAAAACAGGCACAACAGGCTGTAAATAAGAAAGACAGATCAAGAAAATGAATAGAGGAAAACTTGTACAGCTAAGTAAAAACTGTCCCCACTGGGAGGTTTTGTCAGATTTTTCTGCCTGTGGTCCTCTCACATCTGACATCATGATGGTTTTGATTAAGTTTTATCTAAAATCTTTGGAATTCTGTTTATAAATCAAACTGGAAGTAAATGTAAAAACTGACACCCTCGAACAGATCTCATTACTTGGCAAACTTGTGACAGCAAACCTTTTGTCAGTGACTGTGGGGTGTTAAAACTCTAAACTCTACTGTGGGGTATTTAAGGATGCACAACATGGATTTTCTTTGGCTAATGCCAATAACCAATGATTATCAACAAGGTTACTGATCATTTTCAACTGTTAAAAGTTCATAACCTGAAGTTTATGCACGTATATTTTTTCTTGCAAAGATCATTAAAAAAAACTTCAATTATTTCACTTAAGAGTTCAAATGAAATGTTTTGATACATATGTCAGTGTATTAAATATTTAATACAAAAAAGGAAAAAAAATTATTACATCAATGGCAAATTAACGCATGTCTCAGAATCATGAAGTGTAATCGTAGACTATGTTTGTCTTTCCACAGAAAGACCGAAGTAGCCTCTGAAATTTCTAAGAAACATTTTAAACACCTGCAGAAGTGTCCAGTATTGCGTTTAAAACAAATAAAGAGTAGCTTTCTTCTAGGAATCAGTGGAGAATAAATTCAGATCACATGTCGTTGCTTCATTTCGTCATAGATTAATAACAGCCTGTTTTCCAAACAGTGATCCAAGAAGCTTTTTGAGAGACGACTTCTCCACATGATTTAGAACGTTCAGGCCAATGCAGATGATCATACACATTATAGACACCGGAAAACACAAAACAGACAGACAGGCATGCAGCCAGGATAAATGGTAGTCTGTCAGTGACTGTTGAGAGCCAGACTGTGCATTAATCCTGCAACTGTACTGCAATGGGACTTCTTAAGTCATATCAGGGTTTCCCATACATTGATTAGCAAACATTACATATTAGCATGCTTTTATCATTCATTTAATGGCACCTTTAGACAACCATTTCTTTCCAAAGATAAAGAAAGAGCTTAGTGGTAGCAGCATTGATGATGATTGAGGTTTGAGGTTTCTGACTGTTAAAAGGAAGTGTTTCCTCGCGAAGTGCTTGCTCATGTGGGAACTGTTTTCAATGGTTTGGTCTTAATAAAATTAATTTGAGAGTGTAGTCTTGACCTCTATACTCTATATGTAAAGTATCTTCAGACATCTTATATTGTGCTTTGGTGCTACATAAATGAAAAATGACTCCAATTGATGATGAAGTCACTGCTGCTTTGGATCACCAAGACACGGACCTCTAAAAGAAACATTTCCATAAGCTCCACAGCCACTTAATAAATGTGGTAGACTTTATAAAACTGACTAATTCTTTCTTAGGACATGAACTTAAAATCCCCCCTCGCAAGGACATGACCATGTGTGAAGTAAAAATCTGCTTCATTTTTGGCTGTAGCTTTAACTGTTAAATAAAAACATCTCAGCTGATGCCAAACTGTGAGCAGCTCGTTTGTTGTTGACAAGGTTATTTGAAGCATTTAGTCATGTGAAGATAAGTAATTAGGTGCTTTAAAAGGAGAGACAGGAGCAATTAATTTGGCCTCAAATCATACGGATAATGAATGCTCCAGGGGAGGATTTAAATAAATGATTGTAAATGCTGCCACACACACACACACACTGATATCTGGAGATTAATCAGCAAATTATTTATCTTTGCAAACCTTCAGGTAGCGAATTACACCTGATTTTGAGCAAACAGCAGCAGTTTAAAGATCACTGACTCCTGTCGTGCTTCAGTATCTTTCTGATTTCTGTCTTCAGTAACCTTTGCATGTCTCAAGCCAACAAAGACAGAAATGTCAGGCACACACTGAATCAAGGGAGTATTCCCCTCAAACCCCCATTTTGCTGTCAGATTTCTTATTAGCAGTTCTGAAATCTGTCACCATTTTCTCATCAAAAAAATGACAAGACGCCATCTGGTGAGGCCATTTACACAGATTATGGTGCTTTAGCAGCTCACACCTACAAAAACAAAGTATGGACCTTATTTCCCTGTCAAGACGTCACAGGAAACCAAGAGTAGGAAGAGGTGGATTATGGTGTTACAGTAATCGCATTAAAATATAATAACTCTTATCTCCTTGTAATCTTTCACAGATACATGAGGATCATGACAAGATCCAGGTATATAAAGATGTCAGAAACTAAAACTGTTGTATTATATCAAATTTATATCAATTCTGCTGTTAATCAATAAATTTAATATGATGAACTTTGAATAATTTGTTGCTAATCACACATCATAGATGAGTAATTGTTTAAAAACTTGAATGAAGGCAAGAGTTAAATATCCATTACTTGTATTGTATGGAACAATAAAGGAATAACATGATGAGAAAAAGAACTACATTAACCTAATTTGTTGGCCAAATTGGCTCAAATATATACCAAAAGCTGACTTGTTGAAAAAAAGGGTGAGCACATCAAATTTTCCTATTAGTGCTTATAAAGGCTATATGTTATTGAACTCACAGCTTTTTACTCCATTTCCTTTTGAACTTTCCTCAAATGTCAACATGAATCGAGGCTTATGCTTCTTTGGCACCACGATGTCTCAGAAATACATAAAAAGTTACAAAAGAAATTGGCCAGAACAAACCCTGGCGATGCTGCGTGTACTAAAATAAGAAAGCAAATTTACTTCAATTGTCAAGGGCATTCTGGAGTTTAAGAGGGAAACTTTCTGCTAAAAGTCATGTGTTTGAATCTGTGATGGAATCTTTGACACCGAAAAACACTCTGGCCTACTTTGTTTATTGCACTGATCACAATATTTATGTTAGTTTACACTGATCCAGCATGTTGCTCATTGTCTGTACTGCAAGAAACTGTTGCATTAGTGAACTCCTCAGTAGAACAGAGGCTAAGGACTTTTTGTGCCCTATGGTCTTTTATTTCTAATGAGTTACACAGTTATAAATTTCTAGGGGGCATTTCTGGGGCCGTGAATATGCGGAGTCACATGTAGTTAATATATAACCTAAGAATTCATAACTATAATTTACAAATAAACTTAACAAAGAACACGTTTCTGTATTTTTGGATTTTAACAGCATTAACTTTACAATCACAACTGGGTATCTGTTAAGTATTATATAGGCACAATGTTTCTTTAAGCCAAATGCTAGCACTAGCTTAACAATGTACTTACAATTACATAATAATATAATGATGTTTAGCAGGTACAATGTTAAACCTTTTAGTTTGGTGTATCAGAATACTAACTAGCTTATTACCACCAGCGCACAGCTGAGGCAGACTGAAGCATGATATTAGTTTTGCACATATTTGCTCATATAGTTTGGTGACTGTGACACTGAGAGGCACCTGCTTTGACATAGCCAATGTGTATGAGCTGTCTAAGTCTCAGAAATATTGCTTCATCCTGTCCAAATCCTTGACGGCAGAAGGCATTTTATTGGGTAAGCTGAGTAAGGGATCAGAGGTTTCACCTGGTTTCACCTGGTCAGCCAGGTTCATGGAAACAGCAGGTGCTTCTCTTCTGCATTCGCTGTGTGTCTGTGTTATTAGGAACTGCAGGTTTTCTGGAAAGAGAAGCAGCTTTAATTGTTCCTCAGAGGGAGACAGTAAATCCCTGAGCAGAGAGGGACACCAGAAGTACAAGATGAATTTCCTGGCTAGCTTACTGAAGGTGATAAGGTGTGTGAGAGTGTGTGACAGCTTGTGCGTCAGTGTACTCTTGGTGTGTGCATGTATGTGCTGTGTGTGTTAAGGTCTCTAGTGTCTTGTCCTCTACTAATGCTATGATACAAAATATCTGTATTTTTACGAGACTTCATTAATGAGTGTGAGTGTGTTTGGACTTATTCTGCAGTGCAATTCTCCCCTCACATAATAACAAAAACAGAGAGTCTATAAATTCTTCCTCGTGCAGACATCTGGTATAATATCAAACCGCATCTTTGCTGAAGGTTTCTGTGTGTGTTCTTGCATTCATATTCATCCTGTTCTTTATGCATAAGTGCAGTCATGTCACCGTGAGTGCATGAGAAGTGTGTGATATCCGCTGTTTTGCATGCACTGCACTTTGCCCAATGTCATCTGAGTGTGTGTGCATGTTCCCGTTACGTCAAAAAACCCGTCAATCAGGCTTCGTTTTTAAGAACTGAGCGTCCACAGTTTCATTTCCCAGGAGGGGACTTAACAGAAAGCATCAGAGTCCAAGCGTCATTATGCAACACCTCAGTCACATGGAAATCTTACATTTTTACTTTTGGCTTTTGCCTTATTTTCACCTTGACTTTAAAGCTGACATCATCCTCTAACATGCTGAGGGAGTAAGATGAACTTTGTGTCTGTGGAAACCATTCAAAGCCAATTGTAGATTTTTTTTTTTTTTTTTAAATCTGTCGGCGTCACCTGGAAAATGAGAATCGGTTTTCTCTTCCTCCTGTGCTGCAAAAACCATTCATCTTGACAAGTCATTCAGTGTACTGTTGAGTCTTAAAATCCTATTTCTCCAAAAGTTAGGAAGGCAAAATCTGCCAGAGGAGTGAGGTCACTTCTACAAAAGCAAATCTGCTTGTTTAAGCAATTTTCAAGTGATGTTATCTTGTTACCCTCTGAATAATATTATTGCCACTTCTTAAAGTCACTCTTAAGAGAAAATCTTAAAAAGTGCACTAGTAGCCAATAAAATAATTTCACAATTACACAGGGTTTTTTTTTCCATGGAGGAGCGAGTTCAAGATGGACGTCTTTTGGTGAAAGGTATATGTCTTCTGAGATTCAATGTTTTCTTTTGACTGCAGTGATAATTTAATATCCTCCCCTGTCTCTTCATTTCCAAACTATTAGTAACTCATCTGCATCGAAGTCTGACAGCTGGAGGGACGTCTGCCCAACCGATTTCTCCTCCAACAATCACAAGTCACCGTATAGAGCCCCTCACACTGATGATATCCTCAATTTCATGTATTTCATTTCATTTGCTGATGTGGGGAAAGATTAAGGGATGAATGTCCATAACACAACTTTGGCTATATGTTAAAGGAATTGTTCTTCAAAATGATGAGTCTGAACATGAGCTTCTTGGAGGTACAAGTTGCAAGATCTGAATAATGCTGTTCCACTGCAGCATTACTTGAAAAGTAAGCTGCCTGTTGGCGAAGTGCACAGTTTAAGATCCATGCATGACTATCACAGATGTTATATTTAAAATAAGCATCCTTTGTTTAAAGATGTTATCAGTTTAATCCTATTTAACTGCTGTTTTCATGGACAAGATTCTGTATCTCTCTGTTGATATAAAATAAATAGTAGATAGACAATTTGAAGGCTTTTTAAGGACAGAAACAGAAGACCACCACTGAAATTACTTAACAAACATCTAAAATGGTAGCCTTTGTGTATCAGCCCTGCTTCTGGAAAACCAAACTGGCAGTAATAAAAAAATTATGTTGAAAACAATATGTGATCCCTGCAAATTCAGTGAAAATTTTCAAAATAATGGGATATGAATGAATATATCCATTGAATCTAACTGGATTTTAAAAGACTAACATAGTTAACTTCATGGAAATTGTGAGGGTCTTTTTCTCCACCAAAAATGAAACTCAGACTCTCTTATCATTTGATCTGATCACTCGGTACAACAAAGTGGTTACAGCTGCACTGGGTGGAATTAATTTTTCTAATACTTGATGAGTGTCGAAACACATGCTTTATATTCTTCTCGAATGAACAAAATCTGATATGTTATCTGCTCGTAGTTACATAACAAAGTCACCTGTGATTATTCTGACCTACAGCTTATTTCAGTCAGCAGACGCTCTGAATGATTTGTTTCATTACTGATGTTGACTCCCAATCCTCTTGCTGGTGTTCAATCATTAAATACAAGGTAAGATCCTCAAATACTGTGTATATTTGGATAAGCCTGATGGTTTTACAACACATGAACATGACAACATGACAGTGTAACAACCTCCCATCCATCTATGGCATACAGGAAAAATAAAGTGATTTCCCATCACTGCGCGAGTGTGTGTGTGTGTGTTCAGAGCAGGAAGCTCATTCCAACTGTGGCGCTTATTTTACACATAAAGGATGTGCTATTTAATATTGTTGGTCATTTGTATTAATCTAACTGACAGGCACTAAGAAGCAGAGCATATTAATCAAACCTGTTTAAAACACTGAAAGTGGGGCAACTTTAAAAGTGATGCTGTTAGATTGTAGGTCAGAAGCGAACAGTAAAGTTACTTGCAGTAAGTTTTAATTAAACTCTGACTGACTTAAACCAGTTGTTAATTTCAAAAACTAGAGGAGGATAGAAATATTTTTTTCTTTATTTCTTGTAGCCCTTCCTGAATATAACCTTTTTATTTCGAAAAATGTGTTTATTCTTGTTGTCACACGCTGTAATTCTTGTGTGACAACATAATCCTCATTATTTGGGTCCACTTTAAAAAACCTGAGAGTTTGCTCATTTCACAGGTTTACAGCTGTTAAAAACATCGGCAATAGCTCTCACTGGAAATGCGACAATGATATGATTTAAGTGTGATGTTTATTAAAAATCTTCTCATATACTAAATGGAAATCTCTGTGTAGAATTTGTGTGCATAACCCATTATTTCTTGTTTAGCGACACAAACCTCTGCTTTATAGCTTTGCCCAGACCTTGATGTTAATAATTAGCCTCAAACCAGCATTTAATCATCATGTAGACGCAACCTTCAGTCAAGGCCTCTACGTTGGGTTCATACAAGCGCTGATCGTTTTACCACATCATGTTCAGAAAAAGCATTGGTTTTCTCCAACTGTTATTCTTCGATTACATAATCTGAACTGATGAGAAAAAAACAGAGAAGTTACCCAGAAAATGTTGTAAAACTACTAAAATGGTTTAACTTGTTCTTGTTACCTTCTGAGATTTAGTTTAGTTTGGTCTGTCCAGTGAACAATGTAAGTTGAACTGTAAAATTAGCTGACTGCCATTTGCTCTTTCATTTTAGTTTTGTTCTAAAGTAAGTAAACTGATAACTTAACAGGGCTTAGAAATACAATTTAACCAATGGATAAGTTGGGACATAATTTCAGGGGAAATGTGGAGGACTATGCAAGCTTTGTTTTTAGACAGCACTGAATGTTATCAGTGTTGTTAAGTAGATCGGTCCAACACTTTGGTCTTGATGGCAACATCTTAGAAATAACTGAAATAACTCAAAACCACTAAAAAAAATTGTCTCAGCCACAAAAGAATGTATTGCTGTAAACACATTCCTGATGTTTCAGGATAAATCATTGTAACTTTTGTGTTCTTTTAACATAACAATGTTATGAGCTTCACATTTTAATTCTGGTTTATGACCAACAGACTATTACATTCTGACATTAGCATTTAGCTCCACAGGATAAAGCAGACAGAGTCATTGAGCATTTATTCATTTTAAACTTAAGTGCATGCAGCCCTTGTAACCCTCGTGTTGTCATTAAAATGAACTAATCACGGTTCAAATCAGGCTGTAAACATGTTTATTTCTCCTGAAAAGTTGGGCATTTTTGATATGGGGCTTTACAATTGGCGTTCTTTCAAAGTTAGTCTCAAGTGGCCATTTCAGGCTGCAGCTTTTGATGCTTCTGCATCAAATCATTTTTTACTTTTCTACCTGAAGGTTGTTGCTTGGTTCACAAACAACCGTCTCAATCCTACTTTACAAAACTGTTAGCATAGCTGCAGACTCTTGGTCTTCTTATTGTAATCTAAATATTTTAAGGACTCGAGGCATCAACAATGCCTAAGCTTAAATTTCAATTAAGCATGTAAAACCCTAGAAGCATCTGACTCAAAATGCCCATCAGATCAACTGAACTTATTTCCGGATGTCAGTTTTCCTTGTGTACATTACATCAGACATCAGAACTGAAACACAAGCTCAAGTCTCAAATGAGCTGCAGTTTTTTGACAGTGCTGAATATCTATGGAGGAGCACACTTTTATCTCGCTGTTTCTTTATGATGGATTACATTAATGTTTATTAACTGGTTTCTGGTTGTTTCTTTTACCTTTGTTTTATATTCCCTTTGTTTTATATTTGCCCTGAAAAAAACAGGTATGAAGTAACTTTTCTGTGAGTCGTGGTTATGCAAGTATAATACACTTTATTTGTGGGTGTTTTGGGTTTGTTTTGACACTGAAGCACAGATGTACTGGTGTGTATCCAGCGTTGAAATTTATGGGTCTAGTATGTCACTGCAGTGTTTTGGTTCAGGAAGATTGTCTGTCTGGGCATGGTGGTTTTCAACTGACGGAAACAACTTGTTTGCAGTGGGCTGAATGTTTGATTTCCAGACAAACTCATGTCCTCACACGAGCCTGCATTTACAAAAACCAACCACCATTCATGCAGTGAGTGCTCATGATAAGAGTGTGAACATTTTAAACCTACAGCTAGGAATGCTAAAAATTAAATGTAGTTGTTTGGTGTAATTTAAAATGGATCTTATATCTACAGGCACACTTTTATCTGAACATTTTGGCGGAATCAAGACAAGCTGACATACTGCAGTCAACTGCACTACATCAAAGACCATATGAGTCTAAGCTCCTGCAACAATTGGCCGATAACACGACAAACTAAGTCACATAAGACATAAGGTGATTGGGTGCAGGCAAAATGAACTGGGTACAAATCTGGGTAATAATGTTCCCATCTAAGTGTCTATCACCCAATGTGAGGATGAGCACTCAAAGCTTACCTCTCAAAGTCACCTCTTAAGTTGAATTGGTTTTTTTCATTTTTGATATAATGAAAAGTGAGTTTGATGTGGGACTTTGTTTAATAAAAAACTCTCAATGAAGTGCAGCCACTGGGGCAGAAGATGTAATATCAGAACTTAATAAAATTCAGCTTTCAGTTCACTCCAGTTCAAATTCAAAATCATTTTTCACAACTGTATAATTAGCCAGTTATACCAGACTAAGGATCTGGTAAGGTTATTCATTTCCAGAAAAAACCTGCTTTATATTTCAAAAAATGACACCTGGGAGCTTTCCAGTGTAAACACAATGTTTTCCTTTTGACTGTAGACCTGCTCTACTTAACCCGTTGACACTTAAAATGCCTAAGCTGCTTGGGAATGGAAAAGTTCTTTCCTCTTAACTCTGAATGTAAATTATTGTTTCCAGCCACAAGGCTGATGCACTATTTTTCAGGTTACTGGGTTTATAGCACAAATATACTGTATAAACAGACAGCTAATCAATTTTTTGGTAGATTAACTTTAAAAGCACTTGTGGTTTCATATCAAAATAAAAGGCTTTCGTTTCACAAACTTGACAATCTATGACAAACTCCTAGTCAGAAAACTGTGATATGTTGGAGATCTCCAAGGTTTAAGTCTGTTCAAACATAAAGTAGGCTGTTTCTCAAAAAGATGCAAAACTTCTGGCACTAAAGTTACAGTGACATGAAGATTGTTACATGCAACAGTTTTAAAATGTATAAACAACTGGCTAACAAGATGAAAAAGTCAGACTTTATTAAATTGGAACATCCTATATTTTCTTTTAAAACAGAGAATTATGATGTGCCAATGCTGCAGCGTTTGGCTTCAATACTTGACTGTTTCTCCCACTTCCTCCCCTATTTGGATCACCCTTTCCCTCTATCCAGACATGTCAACAGAACACCAGGAAAATAAAAACCAGCTTTATCAAAAATTTTTTTCTTTTACCGTGAAAAACACATTTTGGCACTTCTGCAACTTGTCGAAATTGGACCACACTGTGTCGTGGCAGGAGTGCCATATTTCAAGTCAAAACTTTGACAAGTAAAACCTACTAGACTACTATGCTGGAAAACTGATCGCTCATTTATGTTTTTTCTGTCTTTTTCCCTTTTTTTGTTTGCGAAGAGGCCCTGTAAATCATGTCCTTTATACCTCCGGCCGGGGGTTCACCGCCTGACCGCAAGGGTGGGAGGAGAGCATGATGGGAAAAACATGATGGGATCTCACTTTAGTGGGTCAGAGAGACAGAGAGGAAGAGAAGGGATAAAAGAGAATAAGGGACTGTGAAGGAGGAGCTGTCTACACTGGATAAGAGAGGGAGAGACGGAGACAGTAGGGGGTAAAATATTGAGATATAGTCAGACTGAGAAAGAAAAGAAGAGACAGGAGAAAATGAAGACATAAAACTGCAGCAACAGCAATAAAAAATCAGACTCTCTATTTCAAAACACTTTAAAGCAACCAGCCAGGTTAAGAGCCAATTCCACACTGGGCATACAAACAGAATTAAAAGTCATAAAAACATGTAAATACATGATAGAAACGACAGGCCTCTCTACTTAACTAGAACAGGGAAAGAAAAAGAAAAAGAAAGGCTGTGCTTGCAGATATTTTATATGTACAAAAATTAATTCTACATAAAATGTTGGTCTTGCCCCTCCAAATGATCCCCTTTTTTATTACATACAGCATGCTGTATGTAATAAAAGGGAGAAGGTCAGTATAAGGCTAAAACAAAAACTGAAATGGCTTGGCTGATTGAAAGAAAAATGACCTAAGGCTATTTTAAAAATCAACTAATTGTTAAACTAATTGCTGAACTATTATTCTAAATAATCCATTCAAATGTCAGTACTTGCTGTTTTTATTAATTTTGTACGAGTCTCTAGAGACTCTTTGTTAGAGCAAACCCCTGTTTTCTATTTGTCATAGATGTGAATTAAAATTGTGATTCTGGGAAAACAAAGAAATCCTCCCCTAAATAATCTAGTCCTCCACACAGGAAACTAGTCTGTTAAATAAGATGGCATTGTGTACTCAGGATTATGTCACTTAAATACCACATTCATTAAAAATGTTGCCTCTTAACCCTTGATCATGCCTAAATATTATAAGTGTTATTTTCTAAAAGGGCCTATTTTAGAGGCCAAACACTCTTCTACAATTCTACAATTCTACAATTTCATTTAGCAGACGCTTTTGTCCAAAGCGATGTACAACACAAGCAAGAATC
>JAPZDY010000026.1:19165466-19184193 GCA_029783645.1 Ctenochaetus hawaiiensis | reverse complement strand
TCTACAATTCTACAATTTCATTTAGCAGACGCTTTTGTCCAAAGCGATGTACAACACAAGCAAGAATCTAGAGGAAGCTGCGCAAGAGTTTTATTTAAAATACACTGATCCTTGAGACGTCAGACATTCAGAAAGAATCATTTCTAATCCCACTGATGTTCAACCATGAATCAGAAATTTGTCTTCCCTGGGGGTCAAATAAGAGTTAAAGGTTTGGAGTAGAGGGAGGGTCAGAAGGCAGAGAGGGACAGGTGCATGCAGGTGTTCAGAAAACAACAGGAAGTTAGTTGCTGAAGTTTGGCCTGTTCACAACACAGTAAGCAGCTGCAGCAGTACAGAGCTTACTGAGACAATTACAGTACTTAAAATACAATTAGCTCCCCGTTTCAGCAACCTAAATCAAAAACCACATTCCTTTTCTGAGTCTCACAACAGTTACATCTGAACTGACAAATTTTATATAATTATTTAGATATTTTTTATGTTCAGTGTAATTTACACTTTTGAGAAGAATATGACTAAGTGTTCCTGAATCCGTGTAGAAATCACAGGAAACAGATGCTTCTTATAACTTCAGAACTTGCCAGAAAATCCTTGCTGAATATCATCAATCAGTAAAAATCTCAATGAGCTTTACAGGCCCATGTAAACAACAGTTCTTGACCTGGTTTAAGCTTTCTAAGAAGATTAAGATGATCTACCTGTAACTCCTAGAACATAAGGAAAAATAGGCTAAACAGGCTTGTGTGGCTTTTAAAAGCCTTTGTTTAACTAAACCCGAACAATGCAGTTCAGGTGCCAACTGCTCAGCAAATTGCCATGAAAGAGACAAAAAAGACTGAGGGAGAGTGAGAACAGCAAACTCAGCAACTGCAATTTCCCAAGGCTGAATTTATATGCGTTGTGTTTTAATACTCTACAGTCACTTAATACCCTGGAGCAGAGCTTTTCATCCATAATTCTCAGATATAAAAATTTGGTCTTGACATGTAATATTGGCTTGTCTGACTGTAGTGGGTTTTGATGATTGATGACACAAACATTAAAACAAAGTCAGTTACAATACCAGCAGTCTGTTTCTGTGGATTCAAACAGTAGGACTCAGATAATGTGTCATCACAGGGTTGAGGCAGGTCAGACAGTTTATGCGACTGAATTTCTTTAAGATCAACATTAAAAGAGGCCAATTTTTTAAGGCCTATGGGTGAAAGTAATAGATCTTGCATTGCAAAATACAACAACACTGATCAGAAAAGCACAACAATAACTAAAGAAAAGCCCCACTAGCATAAACAAAGGTAAAGCTTTAGCCAAACCATAGAGAACCATATGCTGCATGGATTTACAATATCACTATAAGCCTGCAGCTTCCATTATAGAGGGTGCACACACACATAAATGCACACATTTTATCTAGAAATGTGCAAATGAATGCACATGCAAATAGATTGCTCCCACACACTGGAGGAAATTATCCCTGGAAATCAGGGATGATTATTGCTCTAACAAGGCCTCAGGGATCTGCTGAGTGGAGGTGATGGGGGAGATTAGTGTGAAGAAGGTTGGATGTTGAGACCAGGTGTTGGTGAGAAGTAAAAGTGTGTGTTTGTGTGTGTGTGTGAGAGTCTGTGTATGATGGAAACATAGAAAGAGTGACTGATTCACAAAAATATGACTGTCTTTTGTTTTATTTCTGGTGTTTGCATGTGAATATCTCACTCGCATGTTAGTGTGTGTTTGTGTGTGACTCAACCTCACGAGTCCATGCATGCCTGTCTTCTGATCAATATTTCCATATTCACTGTGGTCAGTGCTAAGTCTCTCTTAAACGAAGCCAGAGAGTCAAAACAATGACCTCACATTCAGTCACCATGGCAGTGCTGGCCATCACCCCAACAGCAACAAATCCAGCAAATCCAGTTGTTTGCTTTACAGGCTCTCTGGTCCATCAAGTTGACAAATGCTGGCCTCTGGGTGGCCTTTAGCATCTGGACATTCACCCGGTCACTAAAAATCAATGTGCTCAGCCTAAATTCTTGTCTTCTGTTAGAGAGTTCAATGATGTTACTTGGCAACAAAGCCAATTCCAGCTTGTAAACCAGTTTTGGATGATATTTCTTAGCAATGAAAGTTTGAGCCTGCCTATAAAAACAATTGAAGCTGTTTCACAACCTTTATTAATATGAAGCACTGAAGAGGGTAGTGGGTGCAGCCAAGGATAGTATTGTACTATCTATTTCAAGTATTGGGCGTGTTAGACTATTAACAGCAATCTATTGTGCAAACATTAGCACATTTAAAAAAAAAATCATAAATTTATGTTCAAATTTCCCTGTGCTGTTTTTAAGGTTTTATAGAATAAAATCACATTTGAGACCGCCACTAACACTAAAGTTACTACTCAGAAAATTCTGTCACTGAGAGTAAATATACTAAATAGCTAAAAAATACAGGGTTCTGATGCAAAGCCTTGTTAGCTGCCACATAACCACCTGAAAATCAAGATTATCTGGTAATGTCAGAGACTATTTTCAGGTAGCAAATTTAGTTTTGCCCCTTGATAACCAAACAGTTTCTAATTTCCTAACATTTTAACCCTTAACATCTACCTTTTGGGCCTATTTGAAATGGCTACAGAGAAAAGCTATTAGGCCAAAAATGCATATCTGTATATATGCACTTAGTGGATAATAGAACAAATCAAAAAATGTCAAGCATGTCAAAAAAAAAATTCAAAAACTTAAACACTAACTTGTGTTTGGTGTATAGCTTCAGTGGATCACTGGTGATCCAGTGGATGTGAACAGGGTTAAGAAATGAAATAGTTTGAGGCATTGAGTCTCAGATTAACACATCCATTCTACTGAACTTAAGATCCTAATTTCAACACTACATGAAGCCAGTTTGACAGCCGATATATCTTACTCATCTGTCATTATTATTATTAATATTGAACCATATAGGATGCTAGCAGTACTCCCATCATCCCACCACAGTATGTACCCACAGTCACAACTGCCAGCACAGTTGCAGCAGACACGTGCCAGACTCGCCTCTTTGGCCCCAGGACCTCAGGGTGTTTCCTGACCTATATTCTCTCAGACACTCCTTTCCCAGGGTATTTACGACCTACTTTCAAATAACACACGGATGGTCGTTTTCCTACACAAACACACCACCATCTCAGACTGGTGCCAGCGTGTTTTTACATCGGGACCTGCAGTGACATTTCTACTCATATGCTGAAAACGTAAAGCAAAAAATAGGCCACTGCTCACCTGTGGAGTTGTCCGTCACCACGGCAACAGAGGAGACAATAATGCGGCTGCAGAAGCTGAGGTCATAGAGAGTCCATCACAGTGGGACAAGACAGAAAACCTCAGTATGTACACAGATTCAACATTCATTCACTTTCAGGCAACAAGGTATCAAAAATGGCTATATTTAAGCTGTAGGAAGCTCAAGTTTGGCTCTGTCAGGGAAAATGGGATAAATAAAAATGGATCTGCAATGAACATACTGACAAAGTCTTTGTGATATGTTCAAAAGCTCATGAACATTAAGTAAGTGAGACGGTTTTGTCTCGTTGCAGGTCAACATATCTACAAGTCATTACTATTACTGCCACTTATGAGAATGTGAAACTTTATTGATCCCTATGGGACTATTCAGCTAACTGAGGAGGTCAAAGGTTAAAGGTCTGCAATGGAGCAACAGACCAGGAGCTGACTGGGATTCAGGGGCTTGATCCAGGTCCCTGCAGCAGTGTAGACCCTAAGACCCTGTTATTTCTCAGAGGCAACTTGTACACCTGTATGTACCTTAACAGATTTTTACTGAACAAGCTGCCAATAAACTTAACCACCGAGAGTATCCATAAGACAAGTGATATACAGCTTGTATAAACAATAACAATAATATGTATATTTTTCAATGCATTGGAATTAGATTGGTATTTCATACCCCAAGGCCAGATATAAGTCCAGATATTAGAATCCCTACAGCAAAGGAAAATTGTATCAGAACATCTCTACTATAAATCTTCATCATGAATGAAGCCAGCAGTTCTCTGCATCCAAGGGACCAAAGCGGAAAACCACCCACCTAAGCAACACTGCTCAGGCTTCTTGCTTCCCCTTAATTTGCTCCACTACCCTGAATAAAGCTGAATACAGTGCAGCTCTGTTCAGTGTGTAAGAGTTATGATGGTGGTGATGAGTTAACTTTCCCTTTCCGATGCCACTGCCTGAAAACAGACTGGAGTTTGCAGTCCAAACAATAAATCCTAGAAATTGAGACGTTAAGTGAGGGCAGTGTGTGTGTGTGTGTTTTTGTGTGTGCGTGTGTGAGTGTTTGTTTGTGTTTGTAAGAAACGTGACCATATGGAAATCATTAGATGTGGGCTGATTCAGCATACTGGCACATTTGTGTGTTGTGTTTGCACGTGAGTTTGTGCAATGATGTCTGCCACCTCCAGGTTCTACAAGTCAAGCACCACATCCTTGATCGACACACACAAACACACACACACTCACACACACACACACTATAACCTGGCTGGGAGACTAAAGACACACAGCACAGGATCCAGGAGAAAACAGCGGCTGTTATCATGGCTGCCCGTAGGTGTGGTAGTCACACATCGCACACTGTAAAACATTATTAGAGACACTGCATCGTCTGTTCACATCCAGGCTAAAAGGAGTTTTCTGCTGCCAACGTGACCACAAACACCTCATGTTTGCTGGGATGGTTGCTTTGTGAGTTCATTTACACCATTTCTTGTGTTTATTTGTAGAAAATGTGTGACAGGTCATAGAAATTACAGCTCAAAATAAGATAATCCGTTGATTATGTGATGATAATTGACTGCAGTACTTATTGCATTACCCTGATTGCCCTTTGCATTTTATTTTCAAGTTGCATTTCTAGTTTTTATAGAAATACACCTGCCACAACACAGCATTATTCACATTATTCACCTTCCACTTAATGAAACATTACAGTACAATTACCACAATCACGCAAACCATAATCAGCAAATCAATCAATAAGGAAAATATGATTACTTCAAGGCTTATCTGCAATATAACTGTATAATTTTTGTAAAACAATGACTGACTGACTGGAATGATGTTGGGGAGAGAGAAATAAAAAAAAACTATGGTCTAATTTAGAAAATTCTGAATTATACACTATTTGAAGTAAATGGAATCGCTGATTGATTAGTACTATACACACCTGAAATAAGCTGCTCCAAAGAAAAAGAAACACAATCACAAGGTTTTTGCGAAGTTCTGACCCTGTGCCATCAAACACATCATCTTTTTGTATCTTAAAGCTTCTTATTTCTCCATGTTTTGTTGGATGATGCCTCGGCTGGCCGGACTTTACGAGTCCCTTAAAATACACATCAAAGAAGTTGTGCAAATTGACTGTGACACAGACAATATAACTTTCTACATGAGTAAAAAAGCAGTAGCTGGATTGGATCTAGCTGCTCAGATGCAATTCAAACCCGACCAAAGAACATTAAGATGATCCTAGACATACATCATTAGCCTCATTAGTCATATTTGTAGGTGGAGAGACCTCCAGCCTCACACTGTGAATTGACACTTTACCCACTGGGTTGCACAGGACCCCTGCCTGTGCATCTAGAACTGCTGAACACATTAGGAAGTTAATGGGCTACTTAAAAAGAGTGGGAGAGAGGAGAAGAGGAGTGGAGGAGGAAGAGCCAAAGTCAAAGGCCATGAGGGGGGCAGGGAAGTCAGTGACAAGCAGATAGAAAGCACTGAAAGAAAAGTAAAGCAAGCTGAAGAGGGAGTGGAGCAAAAAAAAGGAAGGAGGGGGAAGAAAAGGGAGAAAAGGAGGGAAGAGGGGAGAGGAGGGAGAGAGGGGTGAGCCTCCTTGAAGACATAAATAGCGGAAAGAGGACTTGGAGCCTTGCAGTCACTCTTCCCGACAGCCACCATCCATCGCTCTCCTCACCCCTCACGTCCAGCCCTCCTCTTCTCTCATCAGCTGCAGCCCTCCATTCATCTGGAACCCTGAACAAATCAGTGAGTAGTTTCTGCACCACATCTTCAGCCTGTATCAACATGACTGCACAGAGATGCTAACACTAAAAGACTGCATATATGATGCTGCAAAAATTAATGTAAATTATGGCTGTATCATAGAAGGCTATTAAGTATGCATGTATAACTACTAACAACTATTTCTGTAACAGTGGAATTGTATGGAGAATAGAGCAAGCAAACAAGTTTCAAGGAAACACTGGAAAAAAACATGTTTGATACAGATGTAATGTGTTATATTTAGAAAAATTTAGAAGAATTTGAACTCAGTGAAATTCAAGTGCTAGGCAAGTGTTAAACACATCCTAATTTGTGAAAATATATGAATTTAATACCATCCAATTTCGATATTTAAAATTTAAAGTGCTATGGTTATTGTAAAATAGTACCTTTACACTTTTATTAACTATGCATTGAGCAAAATTTTCTATATTAAGTGTTCTACTTGAATAAGATATCCAGTAAAACTGCAAACCATTCGAGGTATGTGCTGCTCCAGCATATACCTCTGAGAAACCACGATGTGCCTCATAGAAAATTAATGTTCCCTGAGAGAACATTTAGCCGCAGGGCCTAATAATCGAGGGCTGTCCTGATATATTCATGAAAACGTTTTTATTCACACTGCACTGAGAGAGAAGACACAATATTCAAGAGTCAGGATGAGTGACATGTTGCTGCTCCCTCTCTGGACCATTAAAATATAGGTCAGTGAGGAGGATATGATGAGGTATTATCTAATAACAGCAGACTAAACACTTTTTTTATTTTTATCAACACAAGATCTGCTAACACGTCTGCACTGCTTAACTGAATCCACAAGTTGAAACAGTGGAAAAACCGAGGCAAATGTTTATTAAGTGAAACATTTTCCCTCTGACTCACATGACCTACATGCACGACAGTGATGCTGCAGCCACATGCTTTGCCATGTCACCACTTCTCTTTGTCTGACCTATCATGTACCATATTTTACAGAGAAAAGAGCAACTTCAAGGAGAGACGTCAAAATAATTCAGACAAATAATAACTACCTGAAAATCAGACTATAAAATTATAAAATTTACATTTGTACACCACTGCTCTGGAGTCACCCTGACACAAGAGTTGGTAATAAGTTTTCTTCTTTCTTTGTCCTCCCCTTTTTATGCTCTTTCAGGTCCTCCATCCTCCCTTATTGTCATGGACACCACAAGGAACATCCTCTCCATCTGTGAGGCACTCTACCACATACTAGTCATGATGTTGACTCTAGGCCACAGCGTGCAGTCAATGCCCGTTCCTACTGACGTCCCCATGTGCACGGCCTCAGAAACCGCCCAGTACAGGCTAACGTTCACTGGCAAGTGGACCCAGGCAGCCTTCCCTAAACAGTATCCTGTCTACCGCCCCCCTGCACAGTGGTCAAACATCATTGGTAAGTCCACAACAAGCTGATGTCAAGCTGTAATCTCACTGGTCAGACAACTGTGAGCAGACATGGATCAGCATACAGAGAAATTCAGAGAAGAGTGCTCTGATTAGTCAGTGGACAGGAAGTAAATGGCATTTTCACTTACTATTACTCTTTTGTGTACCAATACAGAAGCAATCTTCTAAATAATTTCCATGGAACACTGAAAAATATAAAGTATAACAATTTGATGAACGCCAGCAAATGAGGAATAACTTTCTTCGATGTCCTTTTGCAGAGATATCAAGAAACTGGCTTTAGCTTTATTCTATTATATTCTTTTTTTTTTTGTCTCTGACATATAACTATCTTGCTGGAATGTCAGGGCTGCATGTATGTATTGGCATTGCATTGTTTGACTTGGGAAGCTGCCAATGTATTGCTCTTCTTGGACAAATTAACTTGTCTGAAATTGAATCAAATGTACTTTGAACATAAATCTCGCATGATTGCAGACTACCTGCTGTAACAACCAGCTTCCTTTCCTTCTCTCTTGACTCTTAGGGGTGACACACAGCTCTGACTACCACATCTGGCAGCGTAATGAGTTTGCCAGCAACGGTGTGAGGGAGTTTGCAGAGAAAGGTGAGGCCTGGACGCTCATGAAGGAGGTCGAGGCGGCCGGCGAACGCATCCAGAGCGTTTATGGGATCTTCTCCGCTCCCGCTGTTGTGGGAGGCACAGGCCAGATGAGCACTGAGTTTGAGGTCTTCGCCAGACACTCCTATGTAAGTCACTCACCACCTGGTTTCCCTCAGTCTAGGTCAGGGTGTAAGTATATCAAAGGTCCCTCTCTGACTGGGTCAATATACACAACATGTGGGTGCAATGCTTTGATTTAAAATGGTCAGAGGGCTAATGAATCTTTTAAAGTGTTGCCAATTATAGCACTTGTTGGGACCAAACATCCAATTTCATATCTTTATTTGTAGTTTTAGTCATCATTCTTTTTAGATATAATGACATTTTACAATCTATAGACACACTGCAAAGATCTTGCAAACTCAGTCTGAGCACTAATTTTTTTTATATATATATAAAATTGGAAGTCCTTGTACTAGTTATAACTCAAATATCCATGTTGTGACAGTTTGCTGCACCTTACAGAGGTGCTAACTGGTACAGTGTAACTTTAACCAACCATATTTACTTAGCAGTGTGCCATTACAAAGAACATTTGAATGCATTCATTCAAGTAAGTGTTTTACATACCAGAGTTAAACTTGATTAGGAGTGTAGTTACTCCTCAAGCTGTTTCCATTAAGTTTGTTGCATAACCTTCAATTGTGAGAAATAACAGCCAAAACTATAAAATGAGAGCAGAGTCGTAAAAAAAGTGAAATTACCTAGAAAAAAGTTAAAGTGCCAGGAGTCTTTCTCAGCAAGTACAAGTTGTCAAACTACAGCAAATTGTTGATCATAAAAAGGCATTATGGGAAAGGGCTGCGTTGTGCCTTTTTAACCAGGTCGATTCAGCTTAACAGTTAATGCTTCTATAAAACCAACTGCTACTGTTTTTTTTCTCAACACTGGACCCCAAAGAGAGCTGCTGAAAATGTAGCCAGTCTAATTTATGTCCCTACAAATTTTATAAAACTCTGCAGGATTTGGCTGTTAAACTTCCATCGGATGATTGTCTGGTTAGGTCATAAAGATGGGGACACATCTGACCAAACAAAATGTTAAGTTTGGAAAAGTGGTGTCTTGGAGATGAGAGAAACAGGAAAATGCCAGATGGAGACAGAAAACACTCACTTACTCAAAACTAACTATGTTCTGGCACAGAAATCAGACCGTATGTGCAAGGAGGTCACTGAGTTATTGGACTACAAATCCCTGCAACAATAAAACATACTTCTGATTAAACACATTATATGACAATGGCCTACATTATCTGAGAATATAAATATACAGTTAACTTAAAGGGGAACTCCATCAGTTTAACATGCAAAAAAAAAAGAAAAACTGTATAAAGTAACTTGAGTCAGCGCTAAAGAATAAAAGTCTGGGACTGTGGAAATACAAATAAGAGAGCTTACGAGACCTCCTTGACCAACTTCATGGTATTGTGGGTAATATGGGCCCCAAGATGACAAGAAAGATTAATATATAAAATGAAAAAGCACTATATTGCAAGTTCTGATGTATTTATGTGAATACTTACATTAACACTGATTCGGTGGAGTGTTTTTCTGTTGTTTCATAGTCAAAATCTTAATAACATTAAGTTTATTTTACAGTAACTTCTAAAAGAATTCAAGTATTTCTAGTTCCCTTAGTGTAATTAAGTTAAATAAATTGAAACATTTAATGTTTAAATGACTAATAAGATGAATGTGTAATGAAACAAACACATTTTAGCTTCTGCTGCGTTTTGTATTTTACTGAATATAACTGGAATATTAATTCAAAATAGCATAAAAACCCACTTCTTCCGTTGTGGCTGATTCCCGAACCAACACAACATGAGGTAAAACAGTTATCTCCTGACTAATGCTGAGACCAAATCATGTACACTAACTTAAAACAACAACCCTGTTCCATTCTCTTTCCCATCCATGTCTTCCTTCTCTTCTTTCTTCTACTCTTATCTCTTACTTTGGCCCACTTCCTCACTTTCCTCTCTCTCTCTCTCTCTCTCTCTATGCTTCATCTCCCTCCCCACGGTCTATTTCTTTCTCCTCATGTCCAGCTGTCGTTTATTGTGCGAATCGTTCCAAGCCCGGACTGGTTCGTAGGTGTGGACAGTGTTGACCTGTGTGAAGGAGACCACTGGAAAGAAAATGTGTCTCTGGAGCTTTTCCCATACGACGCAGGAACTGACAGCGGGTTCACGTTCTCTTCCCCCAACTTTGAGACCATCCCACAGGACAAAATCACACAGGTGGGTCAGTCTGAGCCGAGTGCAACATCCAGCTATCTCTTAGTTGTTGGATGGTGCTTTAACAGGGACATGAACTTAATGGTGCTTGATAAAATCGAACTTTAGCAAACTGATGGCTTTACAATGTTTAACACAACTTTTTACTTTGTATAGATAGGGCTAAATCAATTTTTACAAAAGAAAATACAACAAATGTCTTGAAGGCTTCGTTGATCTTACAGTGGACAGTACAAACTATTCTTATTATCATTATTATTATCACCTGAAATCATATGCATATATTCATAGAATACTCAATATGTATTCCTTTGACATAACAAAAAGGATGTCACTATAAAGTTTAATGTCTCCATTTACCTACAGTGAATCACAATTTATTTTGTTATTTCTTTTTATTTCCCCCCTTTAGATCACTTCCTCTTTCCCTAACCACCCAGCCAACTCCTTTTTCTACCCCCGCCTGAAGCACCTGCCACCCATGGCCAAGGTGATGCTGACTAAGATAAAGAAGACCAATCAGATCATCAGCCTGCCAGTGGAGCCCACCCAGTCCAACCAACTACCAACAGGAAATGAAATCGAGGACAAGCTCATAAGTAAGTCTGAGAAACATAAACATTCGCTGGCTAAAATGTGAATGAGTATACGGCACCCATTTGATAACATTAATAATATTTATGAATGACTAATTCAAACCAAAAAAATGAATGGTACTGGCATTTGTTGGCCAATAAAGTGCCTTGAATGATACCATCATGGAGCTGCAATAGTTGCATCACACTTGCCTTTTTTGTGCTACAATTTTTGACCACTAGTAGTGCTATAGAGTAGTGTTTTAAAGAGTGGGTCCCCATTTGTTATTTGTAGTGCACAGGCACAAGGATGCACACATGCACATATGTTGGCAACACTTAGTCCTGCATAGCCAGCTCTACATTCAACCATTATCTTCACCACTAAGTCTAAGATACTAGCAAACTTATCTTTTGACAAAGTCTCCTAAATATAAGACATTTATCAAACAAACATTGAATGTAAGTCTGTCTATTACAAGCAAGTTTATAGCAAAACTTAAATATACCTATTTTGCAGGTATAGGATAAAAAATTTTAAAAATTAAGCACAAACACTACATATGCAGGATAATATGTTAAAATTATCAAAATAAAGTATTAGAAAGAAGGACATTTAGACAATGTTCTTACAATACTATGGGTTTGTATTCACTATTCCTACTTCAACCCACCTTTACTTAAACAATACACACATTATATAGAAGGAAAAACTCCCTATATGCTCAAAGTTGGGCTAAACTTACAAGTAGGATTTCATATAATACTAGGAACTTGAATCTTAGTCTTTTACTGACTCAAATTAAAGCATTTGGGAACCATTACAGGCCACACACAAACTCAATTAATCCCATCCAGAAACCAGAGTAGCCAAGTGAAGGTAAGGCAAGGGAAAATACCAGGGAGAACATCTGGCACCCAGTGAAGCAGTATAAGGATGAGAGACTGAGAACAGCATTTTAAGAAAACAACAAAAAAATTAAGTACCGTAGCAATTAGGTTGCGACCCAAAATAGGATGCAGACACGTATGTTTTAACAAGAACTGGAGCTGGTTTTACTTAATGTTGGTTCCTGGACTGTTAAATTTTAAGATTCCCTGTTGTACAGATTAGTGGAACCAGTAAAACAGTCCAACTGCAAGAGAGGATAGAAAGACAGCTTGGAAAAATCATGATGAAGAACGTGTCAAACTACCAGACAAGCCAACAGTGCAGCTGTCAAACAACCTGTCTTTGTGGCTGATGTAACCGAATATGACAAGGAGGGGGAAAAAACATTTAATGCAAACAAAATACGCCACAGAAAGTCTGAGCTGTGACCATGGGGGGGGGGCGGGGATAGCGTGTCGACCAGGCAGTAGAGCTGATAGCGCAGTAATCAGGGTAACTGTAAAGGTTTGACTCAGCAGCACGTTTCCCCTGACTACCCATCAACAAACAAGAGAGAGGGGCCAAGAAGCTGTTGGGTCTTCCTGCCTAGATCCTGACGTTCTCCTCTCCTGCCCTGCCATCTGTTTATCCCTCCTCCCTCCAATAATCCCTCCATCCCCTTTATGCCTCCTCCCCAGAGCTTGAACAACAACTTTTCACTACAGATTAGGAATCACCTGCTCTGAACTATATCTATAAAATATAAAATGATGTAAAATAAGATAAATCAGATTTTGTCTTTTGCGGCATTATTACTGTCATGTTATTCATCCTTCTGTCTCTAGTGGACACAAAATATGGAGAGAAATTTGACTTTTATCTGAAAGTCCATCCATTTAGCTTCCATACTGACGCTCATCCTTCTGTTTTTCTACTCTTTAACCAAACATAGTCTGCAATACATATCCGCTGTATGCAAGCTCATAGCACGGTTGGCTGAGGCTGCCTGTAAGTTAACAATACAGGAAGAAAAGGGATTGAAAAAATAAGTGAAAAGGACAGCTCCATCTCCCTGTATTATTATTATTGAGGTGCCTTTTAGCAAAACTCTAAGCCTCCATCTGCTGCAGTAGACTATTTAAATAGTAGCACGGTTTACTGTGAGGCCATGCTATGCTGCCAAAGAGCAAGCACAGTCAGCAAAAAATCCCCCAGCAAATGAAAGCTAAAAAAGGTTGTCACAATTGACTGTAACTCCAGCAGCAAAACCACTGAAAAGAATTTATAATGAGAAACTATGTGTTCATAAAGAGGTGCATGCCACCATCTCTAGTAATTTTCTTCATTATTATTATTCTATAAACGTTTTTTTTATGAAAACCAGTTAAGGAACAGCATTTTCCTTCTATGACTAATTCATATCCTTTCCATTCAAACCTTGAAAGAGAAACTTGAACATACACTTATTAATGTCAATCATTTGCCATTTCCAAACAATAAAGGCAGTATATTAAAAAAGGAGGTAAGACACTCCTGTGCTGGGAAAAAATAACTCTAATAAAATTACAAACCAAACCTAAATGTTAATGTGATTACAATGCTGCCTTTCACTGCAGATACCCCTCTGGACTGCGAGGTGTCAGTGTGGTCTCCTTGGGGCTTGTGCAAAGGCAAGTGTGGAGACTCAGGCGTGCGGCATCGCACACGCTACATCTTAATGCACCCAGCTAACAACGGAGCAGCATGCCCCCTGCTGGAAGAGGAGAGAAAGTGCTTCCCAGACAACTGTTTATGACTAAGCCAGGAAAGAAAGGAGAAGAAGGAGAAAAAGGAGAGGAGAGAGAAAAAAGAGCGCAAAACCAAGAAAGGGAGGAAAGGCCGAAGACGAAGAAACAACAGTAAAAGATCTGCAACATATTCACAAGAGGCATAATTGAGATGAAATGGACTTCCATTTACCTCCCAAGCCATGCTCTCTTTTTGTGGAAATGACGAATGTATTCGATTGATTGTCTGACTTTTAATTTGAAAGAGTGACACTGCAAAAAAAGTCTCATCCTCAAGTCACACTAATATTTCTGACAGTACAACAAAGGTGTAGTTTGGCCAAAAAGCTATTAGACACCAAGTCAGTTTTGGCAGATTATCAAACTGTCTGAGGATAGATCAATGATTTTTTAAACACACATCCACTGACAATACATTTACACATTAGAATTGATTTCGGCTTGATGTTTCTGAAGACATTTGTTTGCACACAATAGATTTTAATTTCCAGCAGCTTTCATCTAGAGGGATTGAAAAATAAATCCATACCAAATGATAAAAAAATTCTACATCCAAGAAATACTTAGATAGATAATCCGAATAATTTTAGATTCAGCACAGGAGAAAAAAGATGCCTCAGTAGCTCCATTAGCAGAAGTAGAATCAGCAGAAAACCAGCAGAGAGATATTGTGGTTGTTTTCCTGACCAAGAATATATTTATTGACAGGATTTTAACCTGTTGTGTACAGTTTATCGAACCTGAAAGTTATAATTTGTATTCCTCTATGTTATCGAGATATTAGTTCAATACAGAAAAGAAGTTTTTTTGTAAAAAATACTAAAAATCTACCAAAAAATGTATGATGTCTGTATGTTCAATAAAGTGTAAATATATCTTAAATGTTGTGACTTTGTTGACAACTGTTTTTTTTATGGAAGAGATGGTCTTTTTGAAGACAGATACTACATGACATATATATCTGAGGTATCTGGACTATTGCATCACAAAATCACAACAACTCTGAGAAAATTGCTCTTCATTATATATATTAAAAATCTTTAGTGGCTCTGCTAAGTTGAATATTTGACATTTGTATGAAACAGAAACACACTTTCATCCTTACTGACACTATGGCTCCCCTCAGGTACCCATATTAACACTATGGCTGCAGGGTTATCTGACTGCAGAGAAATGCTATTGACTCGATGACCCGGGTTCAAGCCCCAGTGTTGGCCAGGACTCGCCCTGATGAAGTGTCAGTCATAAAACGGATGAATGTGCTCACCAAGAATTTAAAACAGTTCACCAAATGTTGATTTTGATTACGAGGCCTGAAAACTCACAGTGCTGTGACGTCCAGTACAGCACATTCAAGTACGGAGCAGGAGTCCAATTTAATAATCAAAACAGGCATTTCATGTAAAGTGATCATTTTTTTCAGAAAAGGCTTCTGAGCAGGATGAAGACAACACAATTTGAAACGGATCAAAATATTCTTCTTTAGTGAATGACGCCGGTGTAAATATGTAAAACAGATAAAATCACTTGTGACCCCCCTTCATCCCACCAGGCGACACAGAAGCCAAACTGCAGATGGCAGATTGAACAGCAATAAGAGCTAAACATCTGGTGCATGTGGGAGCTCCTCTTGTTTTGAATAAGAAGCCAGAGGAAAAATTACGGAGGCAGGAATCAGGAGAAACCGGAGAGGAGCAGATCCGGTTTCAAGTTTTCTTAACATTAGTTTCATCAGCTAAGTCTGAGTAGTAAGAGTCAAATATACAGCTGCTATACAGCACCATATGATGAAAAATAATTTACGGCACATATACACAACATGGGAAATAATGTAAAAAACATTATGTAGGAGGAGAAGGGAATATGAATCTTTGCTTTACTTTGTAGAATAACAACTTCTGCAGATGCTAAAGATGAGAAGGTCTTCTTTTCTGTGCATGGAGGGTTACTTAATAAGTGACTTCATCCTGGGCATGCAAATTGCAGCTATTGTATTAGATGGGCTGGATTACATTTCTGCTTAGTTTCCAAAAAGATTTGGATTCTGTTGCACACTCAACCCTTACTGCTTACTTACTTAACACTGCATGGAGAAGGGTCTGGGGACAGAGAGTGTGTGTTTAGCCCCTTAATGAATGAGCAATATTAATAAAATGTGCTTGACTTAAATATGTTACTTGCCCTTCTTGCATCTGGTCGACAGCTACCAATTTATCCCTTATAGCACAGCTCAGCATCTATCATTTTTTTGAATTTAGTGTGGTAAATGCAGAGCAAGCACTTGGCCCTGCCATAGAGACAAGTCTACTTCAGTATGAAAATGATTTGTTAGGTACAATGTGCCAAAGCTTTCAAGTAAATGTACTGACTGGTGAATGTTTTCTGAGAAACAGCAACAGAAATATACGACACATTTTAAAAGTCATGGTGCTACTTCTGCTTTCATGTTTGTATATCTATCTGTTTTAAGGGTCAGTCCCACTTAATCACTATTCTTAGCAGCTCTGCTATTGGCTCCCAGGTTAACCAGTTAAAAAATAACCAGACTTTCTCGTCACACAAAGCAGCACCTGTGCGTTTCTCACATGGAAACTGCCTCCATTATAACCTTCCACTTAGAATATATGCCTAAGGACAAACCTCAATTTTAAGATATAAATTGCAGATCTAGCAATAAACAGAAACTACAGATCAAACATTTGGTCACCGTCGATTGTGTGTGACTTGAAAACTCACTGTTAGATGAAAATGGGTTTGCGAGGCATTGGCTTTCTCCTGCAGTGTTACCTGATGTTGGCTGTGGCCATGTATTTCGATCTCGGAGAGAAGGAGGAAAAATGCATCATTGAGGAGATTCCTGAGGATATGCTGGTCACTGGTGAGTCCTGGCGAAGAAATATTCCTCCTGAGTGTAATTTACAATCTCAACAGTGGTAATGAATGTGAAATCAGATTCTTGAAGCTGTACTGTGAACCGCCATGTGATTGTTGAAATAACAGTACTGAACTTTCATGACAGTATGTCTCCTGTTTCAGCAAATGCAAAAGTCATTTATGAGTTTCAAACTACCCATTTAAACACGTACTGGTGAAAACTGATTTGTTCTTTGCTTCAACAACAACAATTACTCATGAAAATGTAAAAACCATTTCTTTCACTGTACAGTCCACTCACTGGAATCACAGATATTTAGTATTTTCTATCATCAGAGACAGAAGGAAATAAGAGCAATTGTGTGTTTGGACAAAACTGGTTTTCACAAAAAATGTTAAGGATGTTTATATGAATTATTATGATATGTAAAACACTTAAGTTTTAATCTAAATATATGGATTTACAGTAGACACATGATTTCCTTTCCTTCATGTTAAATGTAATACTGTGGTGTTGCAGCAAATTTGATAATGGCCTTGACTACACTCTATGTGATTGTGTGAATTGATACTTACCTCACCTACAGGACATTTCATGTTGGAGCCTTGGGATTCAAAGACAGCTATTCATGGCGGTCACCTTGGCATCATTGTGACAGTAAGAGACCCGAGCCATAAGGTACTGCACTCTTTGTACTCTATTATTAATGTCTCATATTTACAGTTCATTTTTTTGCCCACTGATATGATCCCAAGAAGTAAAAAACTGTTAGAGTTTCTTTCCAAAACCAACTTTTTGAACATTGCTTAAATGCCAAAAAATGAGTGGACATCTATTAAAAAAATCTTTTAGATATGTTATTGTCCATAGTGGAAGATATTACAGCCTTACTGTGTCTTACCTGCCACTCTGTAGGTTCAGATGACCAAACGCCAAGGAAAATTTGGTAGATTCACCTTCACAGCTCACGACTCTGGTCCACACTTCCTCTGCTTCAAAACCAACTCTACAAGGTTTGCTGTCTTTGCTGGAGACAAGATGGTGAGACCTATTGACACAAACAAGTTAATATTAAGTCAAGTGTGGAAATATTATGGAGATTAATCATAGATCTTTTTTTAATAATCCCTAATTTTCCTTCTTTGTGATGTACAGAAGCTACATTTGGACGTTCAGATGGGAGAGCATCCGATTGACTCCGACAAAGATAAGACCAAAGACCAAATGGAGATTCTGGAAGGCAGACTTAATCACCTCACAGACCAGATTGTGTACATCACCAAATACCAGGAGTACCAGAGGGTAAATATGTACCTTCTTCAAAAATTACAATCCCACATTATACGGGACTCCTTCGCATCACAGTTTGGTATATATTAATATTAACTAATCATAGTCACATGTTTCACTATCACAATATTTTCTTCTGGAAATTAAAATTTGAAAAATGAAAGTTTGAATCTGAAAACTGTTTACCAGCAGCATAATTTAATATTTATATTCTCCTTGTTTTCTATTCTCTCCTCTTAATCAGGAGAAAGAGGAGCAGTTTCGGCAGATCAGTGAGGCAACCAATGGAAAAGTGTTGTGGTGGGCCGTGGTGCAGACCTGCATCCTGCTGTCAGTGGGTTTCTGGCAGATGAAACGGCTGAAAGACTTCTTTGTTGCCAAGAAGCTGGTCTGAAGATGATCTTTAACCTATCAACTCTAAACCTGATGACTTTATATCATGTCCTCCCTATACATGTCTTAGCGTATATGCTGTGCGCTGCATCATGAATACTTTATGTCTATAAACACTTTTACAATTTAGGGCTTTTCTCTTACTGCCAAAAAGCTGGTTAGATGGATATGTCCACAGAAAAACAGGACTACTGATGTGAGGATGCTGTAATATTTAAAAAGGAAAACTGTTGTTTGTGTATGCTATAGACAACCTTGCCAAAGCCACAATCTTCTTGTACTCTTCCTGTCTTTTTAATTCTTTAGTTCTGTTGCCATCAAACACCATTGTATTTGGACTGAGTTTACTTTGATCTTAGTTTGGGCTGATATCAACGCAACAGTTTGCACTGCTTTTCATATGCATAGTTATTTGACCCTATTATAAGCATGCATGCAAATAATGTAAAGCAGGGATGTCAAACTCGTGCCATGGAGGGCCGAGAGGCTGCAGGTTTTCTTTCCAACCAAAAACTCCAC
>JAPZDY010000026.1:19152408-19164216 GCA_029783645.1 Ctenochaetus hawaiiensis | reverse complement strand
ATCACTAAGTCCAGTTGCCTTCGATTTATTTGCCCTGAATAACTATGACCTGGATGAATGAGAACATTCACAGATATTTATAATAGTAGCCGGAAAAATCGCTGTCGGGGATGTTTAATGTATTTAGAAGTTAATCAACATCACCTCCTCAGGTGCACAATGCCCTGCAGTCTCGGGCAGGTAAAAGTATGATTGAACAGGGACATCTGTTGGGCTTCAAGAGATATTGCAGAGCTGATGACTCAGTTTTACACCAGATGTACCCAACTCAAGCTTTTAACTTGACTTTTCCAGGCCTAAGCCCAAAGCTCCAAAGACATAAATTAGTCCTCACTTAAATCTGTTTTCTCAGAGGAAGCCACATTTGAGACAGTATTTGCTGTCACACTGGGTTTGATATTGTTCTTGGCCATTGCCATGTTATAGCAGAGAGAAATCCATGATCCAGTCATGGTGTTTTAGTGGGTGTTTCTCATTATATCCTCAAATGAAATAAGAGTAAAATTACACCATTCAGTACTGGATATGGGACCTCTTGAAGCAATACTGGAGCTCCCTTATTCCCACTCTGGGAGTCTCTGATCTGATATTCAAAGTCTGTTCATGATTTTAATTCACTCTGGCTTGCAGGATTAAACCCAGGGGTTACAGTAAATTAATATGAGTCTCAGGTGGAAGCACAGTAAGAACCCATTTTTGTTCAGCTTCTAAAGGATTTAGAGCCTACATGCCTGTAGTTTATTATGAGCCTACAATGTATAAAAGTTTTGTGTTTTATTCATTTTGTGTTTAATTTTGTCCACATATTTATAACTTCCTTTGTTTCAGGCAAACAAGACATTTGTTTAATATGCAATGCCAGGTGCCAAGTGTCACCTCTCTCTGACAAAGTAGGCATATGTTTTTTTTTTTATTAAATGGCATCCTTGTGTGGGATGACATTGCACTTTAGCACAGACTTATATCATTTTACACTCCCACCGTTATTATAGTCACATGAAATGTCTTTGTTTCAGAGCAGCTCAGAGGTGAAGGCTCTGTTCTCCGACATCAATGTTGTGGCATCCAAGCACTTCACAGAAATAAGCAAAGTTTGTTTATTTTCTGGCTTGACATGATAAAATATTCAACTGACTGTTTGCATTACTTCAACATTAAAGTCTATTGTTTTGTTGATTTAAGACATTTTTATTATGAAAGCAGTTGTTTAGAGTTATGTGAGCAATATATGAACTTTTTCCATTATTTTTCATGAAGACTTTGTGCAACATAACTTTTTCTTTCTTATCAGGTCATAATGTTCCAGGCAAGACATCAAAAGAGGCTTTTGACGTACTACGAGCAAAGGGTGAGATACATTTATGTTTCTGTGTGTAGGTGCATGTTTTTGAGTTTCTGCTTTTCGTAATTTAGCATGTCTATTGTATTTGTATGTGTAGACAACAACTAACTTACTATTTTGTACTTTAAAACAACATGTTGACAGTGTGATTTTAGAGTTTTCCTCTCTATTGGCTGCTCACTGAAACAGTTATAATCGCTACATCCAGTATAATATAGCCACACCTGTAGCACGAGTGTATCACAAACCATTTTATAAATTGCAGAATAAGAAACTAGAGGATGGATTTGTCAAGATGAAGCAAGAAATGCAGCAGATGGCAAAGTGAGTTGACATAATTTTATAATGCATATTCATACACATTTCTAGAGTGTAGTTTTAAGAGTGTAGTATTCAAATTTTTTATTTTTTTCCCTTTAAAGGAAGCTGAATGAACAGAGCACCTACATCACTAAGCTTGAAAACCTTCGGCATCAGAGGTACAGCATGGAGAGACTTATGAAAGATAATCATATTAGATTCAAACAAACAGGCTGATGTTCTCGTAATGAGATATTTAAAAAATGACTGAACTATCTGAACCACCCACATGTCATTTTACTGAATATTACTCTTGTGTGACAAATTTATTCTTCAAGATTTCAGACCTCTTAAAATATTTTGAAAATGTTAATATACCAACATTTTTTTATTCTTGTAAATTTCATCTGTTCTTTTGTTGCCACTATGCAGTAAACCTTTCTTCAACTGTTTCACAAAACAGACATGATAAAGAATATGTTTTATTTTCCAAAGGGTTTGCTAACAGGCATATATTTAATGTTTCATTTTATTTTTTTTTTATTCTGTGGATCCTTTTAACATCCTTGATTTACAAAGGACTTTATATCATGTCTTACTGTGTGCCTTTGCATCAGTAATCAAGATGCTCATGAAAAAAGGTCTAAAAAAGACTAAACAAGATCTATTCAGGTCATAAAGCCTGTAATGATTTTAAATTAAATGGAAGTGGTGTGTGCAACACCTTAACTAACAGTTTTTTCACAACCAGCTGGCTGTTGTGCCTCATCACCCACTAGGTGTCACTCTTTGTACATCTACTCCCGACGTGTTAAATCCACAACCAAGACTATACTTAATCTGAAGACATGATATCTCTATGTCTGCTTTTTTGGAGCTAATTTACCTCGTTTTATACTGCTTTTAATCAGTGCCAAAGTATCGTCGAAGCCTCAGATGAGCCACAGTTCCCACACTGCAAATGGACAAAAAACAGGTAAGAATAATTTAATGTCACTCTTTTATTGGTCAGTGTGGCAAATCAGGTGTATGGTACCCTTTTAATCTGAAAATAATACTGGTAAGAAAATCTACTGTTGAGTGGGAGGGGGCTTATGTTACAAAACCAGAAACTTGTTTGTTACAAATTTAATTAGGCTGCTGACTGACAATAAAAGGGGTTTGCACCGTGTTTTTGTGGTCATATGAACCATTTATTTCTATTAATTCCCTGTGTGACCACTTATGTCTTGTCTTAATTAGCAGCACACAGCTGTTGTTAATGTTTTTTTTTGTTGTTTTTTTTGCTGTCAGTGATACAGATCCCATATAACTCCCCTGTGTCCCTCTCAAGACACTCCTCAAAGACTAATGTGTAAGTATTGTCCCACCCTAACAGTTCACTGTATCTTTGCACGCATTTAACCTTCTTCCAGGTTCGTCTTTGGTTTGCACTCTCCTCACCTCCTCTCAGCCTTTGTTTCTTCTTGCTCTGCCCTTCATTACCTCTCACCGTAACAGTGAGAGCAAGGGAATGTAGGAGGTGTTTCACAGTGCAAACAAGCTATATCCTGGGTTCAGCCCTGGCGTCTTATGTTAGCTTTAGCTGCTCTATAGCTTTGCCCTGCCCTGCGGTTATCTTTACACACACACACCTGAATAAGCTAAGCTTTGCTTGGGTTTAGTCAGGATTCCCTATTAGGTTTCCTCGACACTGTTGACACAAGATTAATAGGCTGCTTGAGTTTAATAGTACAAATGTTATTTTATCCACTGAGACTTTAGATTCTTCTACTGTGCAAAAGCAGTATAGATGATGGATCACAGATATTACCCTGATTTGCAGTCTTACCAGCATCCCTGTAGGTTTAATTACATATTTCTGTAATAAGTCATTTGATGATTGGTTTGCTGGTACAGTTTTCACGTAAAGTTCATGTGGAAAATATAAAGAAAGGTTAAAATAGAGATTTAATATGATTCATATGTTTTGTTTTTAGAGTCGTTTTTGAAGTATTAAGATTTCTTGGTCAGTTACATTAAAATCTGATCAGCACTATTTAGAGAAACCTCAAACCTCTTGATGTTGAGGCAGTTGTTCTCTCGTGTTTTTTTTTAAATGCATAACATTTTAATAAAATACAAGCAAGCATTAATAAATGCTAGACTATACAACTGCTTTTAACTTAATCTCCATTTTAGATTCAGTATGATGATGAACCTTGGTTTTGTTGTCTCTTGTTATAACAAATAAAAAGTTTAGGCATGTCTGAATATCACTAATGAAGTGTGCTCTCCTACAGTGCTGAAAACATGGAGGTGGATGAAAGGAGTCTGTTCAAGATGGTAAATTTGAATTACTTAAACCTTCTATCTCTGCTACACTAAATATGTGACAATAATTGTGAATATTTGTGATTTTTCTCTCATGTCTCTGTCGTTCAGCCCAACACTGTCTCCAGACTGTCATTAATCAGTCCTCCACAGGATGGTAGGATGGGTATGTGTTTTGCTCTGCTTGTCCTAAAGGCTGTTTTACATAGTTTCTGTAGGAAGATCTGTTGTCTTGGGCAAATTTTGTTTAAAATCTTGATTTGCTAGGGTCTCGTCGCCCCTTAGCACTACAATCACTTAGGATATATTATGATTAAGTCTTAGCCACTCTCTCTGCCAAAGGTATGCCTCTAAAGTTACATATTTATAAATTTGGTTAAAGCTGACATAATTACACTATTGCCATCTTGACGGAACTGTCTTGAAACCCAACCTTGTTTTTAAGTCGACCACCCACAGTGATTAAACCCAAAATGTAGGCTGTTGTGATGTTTAGTATTACACCTAATACTTCTTCTTCTCCTTGATCATGTAATTTAGTCCCTTGAAAGATCTGATCCACTGTGGCAGATAAATCAGATGACAGCTGTCAGATGTTTTTATAATTGTTTTAGATCCTCACAATGAATGCACGCTTGAGTTTGGAAGGAAATCGTCATATTTTAGCAACAGCAGATTTATTAGGGTTATTCCTAATTCTTAGATGACACTTTATTTGTTGCTTTTGCCAGATAAGGATGATATGTGCTATTAATTACAGAGCTCTCTACAACAGGGTGCTTGTGTACATGCTGTTGGTGTTTTTCCCCAAATGGTAGCAACATCCCAATTTGTGTGAAATTAAATCTATGAGATATTCTAGACGATGACTCATCCATTATCTTGTTTAGGGGGATTTTCCAAATAAATCTTGTAGACAGCCAACATGATGAAAGAAGAGACACGCTAGCTAAAATAAGCCAGGAATATCTTATGACGTTTTTTATATCATTATGACAATTTTGTTGTGTGACCTGTGTTGAGGATTAACATTTGATCCCTCTGGCTTTATGTTCAGGCACCATCCCTCACAGATCGTCCAGTCAGAACATGTTGGCCAACCATTCAACTTGCTCAGCTACAGTCAGGTGACAAATTGCATTTATTAAATAAATCATATAAAGATAACGCAGGTTTTTGTATATACATTACATATTTAGCTGTCTCACATCCACTGAAATCATCTTGACTGATTGTGAGTATGAACCTAAATTCAGTTATCCATTTAAAACAGATCATTTTAAAGATGCAGAAGTTATTAAGAGTTGGACAAACAGAATTGGTTTCGGTTTTCTGCCGTTTGTAGACAGTAAGAAAAGAAGGTTAAAAGAATTCTCATCAGCTGATCAAATTACTTGTGATGTAAAAATGGGTGTGAGTGTCAGTGAACTCTTTTCCTCTCTTCTCCTCTTCCAGTCGTTTTCAAGGATCCCCATTGACCCCAGATATTTCATACGGAAAGAGTTCTGGTTGGACGTCTCCCATCTTCAAGTTTCCTTCCTCTTTCAGACACTCCATGTCCTCGCTGGTCTGCCCTCCTCCTTAAAACCTTTAGAGAAAATACATGGTGACATTTAGAGAAATTTCTGTCTCTCATGAATTGCAAATTGAGGGAAAAGCTGATTTGTCTTTTAATAAAGAACATTTGTCTGGCTTGAACTGGGCTGTATCGTTATGTAAACTGATGGTTAAACTTTAATCCTGTGTTGTAGGAATTTTGTCTCACAGTCAATTAAACTGATGAGTTAATGACATGAGCCTTGTTGCTGTAATTGAAATACAGTCTGCAGTTTTTAGCGTTGTTCTTCCCATAAGCATTTTCATTATTTTGGCATTATACTATATTCCAGATATAATCTATCACTTTGGCTCATCTCTGTGTTAGTGACTGGTGTGCGGTTACAGTTCATGTTACCCATCAGAGTCTGCATTGTTAAACTGTGTTGTTTGAAATGTAAATTACTTTTACTAATCCAGCAGAGAGACCTATCCACAGAGCCTTTCAAGCCTCTAGCCGAGGGCACAGCTTGACATGACGCTTGCTCTTCTGCGCCAGCACCTGTTCAATTTACAAAGATAAACTGGGATTATGTTCACAAAAAAATGCATCCATTCACTGGATTCCAAAGACTAGACTTGAAAGTTGACTGAAAAATGCTGCAGTATCATCCAGAAAGCCTTTAGGCGGCAATACAGTTGGCTGCTCTCGACAATAGTTTCCGCACTTCGGGCCCGCTTTGCATGTTTCTTCAGTATCTTTAGTAACATGACTCGTGATTTTACCCTCAAATCTTGTTACAAAAACAGCTGCAAGTGAAGGCAAAGCAAAAAAGTGTATCCGTATAGACACTTGATATCACCTGAAGTCATCACAGCGAGAAAAAAAAAAAGCTGATGTGGTGAACGGGTGGCGGGGACGGCCAGATGTGTTCAGACAGGTAGATCCTCTCTTAGTCGACCCGCGTATTTGCCTCCATTGTTCCTGCTTGTCAAGGTGGTGAATGGTGTCTATTGAAGAGGGCTCAGGTGTGACTGTGTTTGTGTTTTGTGGATGTGCGCACGCTATATTCGGGCACTTACTAGCATGTCTGTGTGTGTGTGTGAAGCTACGGGGTATTGTACAGAATCAGCAGGCCTGATCCTCCTCCTCTGCGCTTCAATGGGATTTGAAGTCGTTTCCTGTTTTTTAAGGTCCACTTAGAGAGAAATGGCTCCCCGGGGCAAACTTAGCTATCATGGTGTCAGACACTGACGGGGAAAAGACTAAATCAGAATAATTCTTCCCTCATGCACAAACACATGCGTACACACACACACATAAAAAATGCTGTACCTCTAACAGTTATAATAATAATGGAATTTTCTTTCGAATGAGGTCAAATTATTCTTTTCTCACACACCAAGACATCTCCCTGTATCTCTGCCCCTATCATACTTTCTCCCCTACACACACACACACACACACATTCACACACACACACCTCTGCATGGCTTCAGGCTGTACAAATGAGCCCTGCCACTTCAGAGAGTTAAAGAAAACTATTCTGATGTCAGTGGTAATTATTCAGCAGCATGTTCCCACAGCTTGTCCACTCCTCCCTCCCTCTCCCAGTCTCTCCATCTTTATCTACATCTGTGTGTGTGTTTGGGTGTGTGTGCATGTGCGTGTGTGTATGTGTGTGAAAGAGAAGCTTCTCTCTTAATCTGATCCAGATTTCACACTTTGTCACTCAGTATTTCAGTCCTGTACCTTTTGGGTGCTGTAAGTGTAATCCCCTCTAGGCAGGACACGACATGAACTAAATGATTTCACACTCGAGCTATTTGTCTTTCTAAGCAGCACAGAAAAGTGCTCTTGTTTAGCTCCGCGTTCTGTTATCTGTGATCATATCAACTTTACTGTTTAACATTGATACAAAGAAGACTTTTGGAGGCGATTAAGTGAAATATCTACCCCGAAAAAAAGCCACCAGGGAGGATTCATTTCAGAACTTAGTTTTATACTTATACTCTGACATCAAACCTCTTGTATAACTTTAACTTTTAAAACATTTATGGATTTGTAATTTTTGAAAAAGGGTTTAATGATCAATCACAAACCATGTTTTTCCCATGTAAACTAATTCTAATCAATGGTCAGGAGCAGTGCCCCTCAGTTGGCTACATGATATATCTCAAGGAAGATGACAAGATGATAAGCAAAGCAGAAGAATAAAAAAAAAATTGCTAGTAATTTGACATTTTTTTTCTTTTTCTTGTGACATGCTCAAACATGAAACCTTTTATTAATTTCAGTCACTTTCAGCAATTCTAAGTAATATTAAGTTTGTTAAAAAAAACTCTTCCTTCTGCCTATGGCTTAGTGAAGTTGTTTATAGATTAAATTCATAATTTAATGTAGAAAATATGGAAATTATTACTGTGCACTTAACTGACATGACATTAAATAAATCTGCCTGTAGATGGCAGTAAAGTCTATCTTAGCTTTGCATGCTGTATATCATGATAGCTTCAGTTTGCATTCCTCTGCTGTGTGTGAGGACCTTTGGACCACAGCTGCCTCTGATATGAATCGACAGGATGGGGAAGGAGCACTCAGTAGGTCACACACACACACACACACACACACACACCCATTTATTCACATCTGCTGCTCTGAGGGTAAAAAAGGTGAGATTAAGAAAAAGCTGGACACACACAAAACACACCTACAGTCCGTTTGGGTGAATTTCAGCAGAAGAGAGCTGAAAACTGGGGAGCGTAAGAGTCAAAGAGTGAACAGCTCAGGATGGGAAATCTGGACCACTTGTAATTTCTTTAAAACAAAAACTCACACACCTCTCACACACACGGACAGGAATCCCACATGTGAAGACAGGCAGCCTTTTGAAGGGGCACGGTCTCCTCCAACTGTCCCATACTTGCTTGAGTGATGTCAGCACGGCTGTGGAAAGATTCCTTTCCTGTCACACACACACACACACACACACACAAACACAACTTTATCCTCATACACAATCTCTTTTCACATAAATTCACACCAACTCCAAATGCCATTTAACTACTTTCTTAAACAAATCCACAGAAACTTGCATAACTCACAGACACACTTCGACTTTCTTCCTTTTTTTCCCCCTCACAAACACACACACACACATATACAAAAACACACACATACACAAGCACAGAGCGACACACTTGGCAGGATGTGCGGGGAGAAAAAGGGGCCGAAAGACAACACCGAGATTAGGAGGCTTTTGTCACGGCTCTGTGGCAGACTTTAAAGGCCTTGGCTCTCTTCTCCTCTGCCAGATTTCTTTCTTTTCTCACCCTGTCTGTCCACATCCCTCTCTTTTCACAGGGGGAAGGTAAACATTTGGTACATAGAAACAGAAGAAGGGTGAAAAGGAGGGATGGAAGCCTCCCGTTGCCCCCTTTTAGCCTCTTTTTTTGTGTTTTTGTTTTCCTAGTTTTACTGCCGGCTTTGTGGCTGTGTGGAGGATGAGTGGAGAGAGGGAGAGGTATGCAAACACAACAGCTCGTCAGTGCCAGCCAGGTGTCTGTGTTGCTTCCATCTGTGTGTGTGGAGGGTGTGTGCATGCATTCATCTCCTCTTTGTGTGTGTGTGCATTTACATGATAAATTTCATGTGTGGCTGTGTGCACATGCTGCCTATGCATTTGGCTTGAACAAACCCAATTATGGGGAATCCGAGCTACTCAGATTATGTATCTCTTTGGTTTCCGTGACTTAATGTGTGTCGTGTTTTTCTCCCAGGTGCGTATCTGTGTGTGTAAGCCTTTCATGGCCATTGACTCCATTCACCTGGGCCATCCTTTCACAGTGAAAAGGCAGTTGCCGGTAAAAAAGCTCTTTGGACAGCTTCTCTTCATCACTAACCACAGCTGCTGTTGACTCAAGCGCCCAGGAATCTCCTCCATGGGTTCACACCCTTCTCAACCAGCCAACCACACGCCAGAACCCACTGCGTGAGTGAGCCAAACGTCCTGCAAGACCTCAAGGTCTGAAGGACTAAACATTTGCTCTGGCAGTGGATAAAATCAAGTCAAAATGTAGCATCTTATTGGCCTGACGAAGTGGGGCTGCAGTGGACAGAAACAGTACTTTGCAAACTCCTGACTGACTCCTCCCCTCTCTTATCTGACAGGTGGTGTGTGTTCTCTGTTGCATAAGGATTGGCTGAAATCGATGAGCCACAGTTGGGCTGAACTAAAGGTTCGTTGATAATGATGAGTTTTTTGTCTTGGTGGAGTGGAGAAGTTTTTAAGAGGGCTGACGGAGTTGAAGTGGACCACTGAAAGACAGCTGGCAAAACCAGACGCAGGATCCACAGAGCCAATGTCCATTTAACCCTGCTGTTTTAGCTTAAAAAAACCCATAGCGGTGTGCCAACGTGACGCCCCCTGCAGGTGAATAAATGACTGATTGTCTTAAAAATGAAAAAAATGAAAAAATGGTGATGATTATGATCCACTTTTATATTTTGACTCAACCTCCACAGTTAACTATTGAAATACGGATTTTACCTGACAAGTTTTTTCTAACTCTACTGAAAAACTTTGTTCACATCTGACAATACCAACTTCTTGTAAAAAAAATAAAACAACCTTTCCATGCAATCGTTACCATCATTACCTCCTTTAAATTGAATTGACTCCTCCCCTCTCTTATCTGAAAGGTGATTGGCTGAAGCTGATGAGCTCGAACACTTTGAATCATTCACACAGTGAAAACTTTTTGTGTGCTGCACTAAATTATTTAATTTCTTTTCAGATAAATTACAAGTTATTTCATGGTTAGCGTCTTTGGAAGTGGAGGACGTTCTTTTTTGACATAGTCATTAGTACACAGAGACAGAAAATTTATACAATTTTGTAAGTTTTAACATTAATAAAAAGCAATTCGATAAAATGAGTCAGCTGGAAAGGTACAAATTGTGCCTTAACATCGTTTTCTCCTCCCATCCTGTTCTGAGACGCTTTCTCACTCTTTATCGACTTCTCCATTTTATCATCTCCTCTCATTATTCCAGAGCAGCGGTGAGCTCAACACATCTGTCAGCAGCTCAGCTCTGTCATCTTCCTCCTCCCTCCCATCTTCACCTCCGCTTCTTTTCCTCCCAATCTTCCTCCCCTCAGATCTTTAGGTCAATAAAATTAACAGGAGATAACCAAGAATAGAGAAACCCAATTTCTAGAATTAGTGTTTGTGAGGTCTGTTTAAGTAAAGGTACAAAAAGACGTTTGTTAGGGTTTCAAATTGTCACTTTTATGCTTAAAATACTGATTTTTAAGGTTTGGTTTGGTTTAGGGACATTAACCTCGTTCAGGTTAGGAAATGTCCTGATGTTTCCTCTAAAACAATTACAGACATTTTTTGTTGCTAACGAAACAACCTGAGAATCTCCTGCCAAGTGGTTGAAAGTTTTTATTCCCATTAAAATTGCTGTATGATGTCATAATAGTCATTAAAATGACCTTTATAGGCCTGAAACTCTGATCTGCCGATCTGCACCAGGTTTGAGGCCAAACATACACTATGAACATTTTTTTCTGGCTCTCAAATCAAAAATGAAAAAGCAGGAAAAGGCTAATAGGTAAGATAAGAAAAGAATGAGAGTTAAATACCAAAAACAAGAATGACCCAGGAATGCCACATATTTTGCTTGAACGGTATCTTTAATCAGGAACATTTTTTCCCTGCTCTTATCTCACACAAAGATGCTGAGTGTAATACGCATTTGATAGCTTTGAATTTTGAACCTCCTCTATATACGTAAGTACCAGCGAAGCTTTCCAGATGCATAGAAATTCACAGGATCCTGGATTTGTAGTCTTATGGTCACAAAGAATTGTTGACACTGGAAACATTTCAAAACTGCAGATTCCTGTGAGGTGATTTGCCTCTTTGTATATTTTCAGTGTTTTGTTTTCTCAAAGCCTCACAGTCCCTCAATCTTCAGCCTTCCAATCCAAAAAGTTATGAAACAGTGCTTAAGTTCGCTGTTCCAATTTTGGTCAAAAAATCCGATCTACGAGAGGAAACTACAAGCTGTATGTGGGTCGCCTCCATTTTATATGTAATATCTTACTCAATTTTAGCCCCTTAGAAAACAGCCTCTGCATGACATGCATGTTATTAAAGCTGCTCTCAGTATTTTAATATCAACATTATCATCTGCATTTTCCATCAGCTCCACAGAGGGCTTTAGCATCTTTCAGCTCATTATTTTCTGTCTGCCATATCACTTTTTGGTTTACTCTCTTATTTACCTGGTTTCTAACTGCAGCAGG
>JAPZDY010000026.1:19128873-19142590 GCA_029783645.1 Ctenochaetus hawaiiensis | reverse complement strand
CTAAACTCAACAAACAGCCAAACACACAAACACACACACACTCACACACACACACACACACACACACACACACACACCCACACACACGCATACACACACACACAAAACTCCTAATACCTCAGAAAACACAACACATTCTGTTCTCAACAGTAAAACTGAGCCATTTTTAGACTAAAATTGCAGTTGGCCAATCTTCACAAGTGAAAATCCTGCTGAACATTCTCCATTCGCTTCACTGGTGTTTACTGACAGGCCTGCTGATGATCAATAAATGCCACTGAAGTGAAAGGGGCCTATTTAAAAGCTATTTTAAACTTCTATTCTTGGTGCAGCTCATTAGCCAGCACACTGGTGCATGTGAGTGCTCTACTTCGGACCATCCACAGACTTGCTGGCTAATAAACACAAGCAGTATTAAAATTAGTTTGACATTCTGACTGATATTCTACCTTCTGTCAAAGTGTGCTTTGTGTATGTATTTGTACGTTTAATGCAACATAATATATTGTACATTCAAACCATCATTCAGTCTGAATAAGACACATTTAGACAAAAAGTTAGTGTTTCCCAGCATTTTAAATGACCTGACAAATAACTCAAACTTTGAACATGATACATTAAATGATTTAAAAACTGAAAAAAAAATCAAAATATTTGTCTTTCTCTATTAAAACAAGATGGAAATCTGTTCACAGGTCCTTTCCAAACAGAAAAAAATCAACAATCTCTAAAGAAAGCAAAGACTGATCACTGGCTTTAGATTCTTTGCCAGCAAATAATTTAAATAGTTGTGAAGTTAATTATGATGTTCTTGATCATATGATCCTCTTCTTCTTCCATATAATCACTGTACTGTGGCTCAAAATGGAAACAAAAGCCATTTCAAACCCTCATGTTTACTCAGACAGGCCTCTCAGTCAAACAATAATACACATACTGTGTAAAGCATAATGGACTCTATGTTATTGTTTGGGTGGGAGCGGCTCCCTGCTGCTATACGATATGACTATAACAGCAGTAAGAACTCAAACAGCACAATTACGAAATTATGCTTTTTGATGTGTCACGACATGGAAAAACCACATTCAGCCATATTTTTACATATATTAAAAATTTTACAGGTGCATTTTAGAGAGAAAAATAATAATGCAAACAAAAAAATAACATAAAAAGTGATAATTAATAATATTTAGTTGCTTTCAGTAACATTTCCTCTTGTTCCCTGCATGGAAATTCTTAAAAGGTAGCATTTGAAGCTAAAAAGTCGGTGAAAACCATCACCTTTTCTTACTTTGATAACTGATCGATATGTGTTTGATGCACGGTGACTCACGTATGACTTCCACTTTGTAGGTGGCATTAATCTCTCCGGCTCTGTTGGACACGTGGCAGGTGTACTTCCCGCTGTGCTCTGGTGTCAGGTTCTTCAGACTCAGAGTCCACTTCTTCTTCTTCCCTTCATCTCCTCCGGCTCCACCGTCCTCGTCCACCAGTGGCCGACTGTCCTTCAACCAAACAATGTCTGGGCGAGGGTTCCCGCTCGCTGTGCACTTCAGACGCACTGAGCTGCCAACCGGGCGAGCGATGACACGCTTCCTCATCTTTGATGGCTGGGTGAAACGTGGACGAACTGCGAGTGGAGAGATGGTTTAACTAAAATTAGAAAGAGATCTAGAATTTGAAAAACAAACGTGTTGCTATTGGCTGAGTGCAGAACATGCAGGATTAATGTGAGGTTATTGTGGATAAAAACTCAATCTAAAAAAGGAAATGTAAATAGACAGATAACACAGAGACCCTTTAACCCAAAAAAAGAAGGAAAGGACAGCAGAGAACAGAGGATGTAAATCAGCAAACATGAAGGTTTACAGAGCAGTTTTATATTTAATATTTACAAGCAGCATTCTGTTCTTCAAAACAGCGGAAGGAGAACTGACTTGGAAAGATTGCGCAACCCATCAGAAAATCTTGTTTGAGATTTTAAGAGTAAAGATCTAAAGAGGCTGCGACACAGATGTGGATTAATGATGTTCTGAGCTACAGTTTATATTAGCTATCGCTGTCAGATGAATAACAACATTATTGGCATGTGAGGACATATTAACTTCATTTATAGATGTTTCGCACACATGTTCAACCAGTCAGGAAAGAAGATCTAATAATCAGCACAGTTTAAAGGTTCAGTCTAATCAATTCAGTATTTGATCATTTGTGACATATTGTCACAAACTCTCCTCCACTTCCTGCATTGTGGTGTTGTGGCTATAAAAGGGCTTTTGCAGAACATTTTAAAGTCACAATGAAGCTGATCTTTGACCTTTTTGATATAAATAGCCTTCACCTCATCATTTTACCCTGTTAGACATTTGTGTGAATTTTTGTTGTTTAGCTGCAGCCAAATAATCGGCTTTGTGACGTCACAGTTTGACCTGTGACCACCAAATTATAATCACATATAGTAAACCCCTATGGCTAAAAATGAATGATATTATACTCCAAAGGTTTCTCTGGAAGCTGTTAGAAACTCTATGTAATCACGTGGATATTAAATATTGTTTGCATGGCTTAATGAACCGTGTGCTGTTGTTTCCTTGTTGCTCAATCTGAGGTTTTATTGATTGAACTGTTTTTTTATGCATGCAGACATCTGAAGCAGTTAATGTGATTACAAATTAATTTTCTGCCCAACGAATGAACTGCGCTGGTGTGTGACTTTTCCATTTCACACCAATGAAAACAATTTTTTTTGAAGTTAATTATAATCTGCATCTACTCACAAGAACATTCACGCCTGGCGTGAAAAGGCTTTTGTTTTTATCCTTGTTACAACATACTGACGTGTTTCCACTAACTTTGTAATTGGGAACAAATTGTAACATCTCAGTCAGCAGATAAGTGTTTTTTAGTTAAAGCTCTGAACAAAGATTTGGTAACTTGTTAAGATGACAAGCTGAGGTCATTGCCACAGGCCATGTTCTGCTGTAACGTCATATAACAGCCTGCATCTGGTTTGTACTTGAGCCTAATTTGCTGTATCAAACCTAATCGTTTTGCTTGGGTAAAAATGTTTTCATGACTTCCTCTTTTCTCAATTACAAAAGACTTATTCACATGGCAGGGAACACACAAACACATGCCTATTATTATTATTATTATTATTATTATTATTATTATTATTATTATTATTATTATTATTATATAAGTAAAATGTGAATATGAGAAAATGCTTATAAGCAGGAAATATTTGAGAAAACAACCAAAAATATGCATTAAAATTAAGGTGTATAAGGCAAATAGAAGGAAAATGAAAGAACAAACTTAAATTTGAAATCAACAGAACTGCAAGATTCTTTTGAGGTCCATGTAAAATAACACAAACACACAAATCAGTTTTCTTCATTCTCTGATCCACCATCTCTGGTCTCAGGTTTTGATATCTCTGCCTTTGCTTGGCTCTTAAAAAAGAAATTTTTATTTTATCTGTTTATGCATACATGAGAAACCTGCTTGACAGCTTTGTAACATTGCTGTAAATATCCGGTCATGAATGCATCTGTGCACAAGTTATAAAAAGCCAGACAGCGACTTAGCATCACATCAAACATACATCTATTCAAGCAAATCCTTTCTTACAAAACATAAAAATGGCCGGTTAACCCCATGCGACTATTCAAACATGCACAATCCCCCCCATGCAGTTGCATGACTGACCCAACCTACTCTACACCCATGCATCTATTCATACACACATAAAAACACATCAATCAGTGAACAGCGAAAACGGATCAAAGAGGAAAAATACTATGCAGTAGGAAGGGAGGAGAGGAAATTATTCACAGGAGCGCTTGATTTTACAGCCCTCATGTTCTAACCGAAGCAGATAGCCATCGACCGGGGCGATAAATCATGCGGAAACTACTGCAGTAATGTCTCTTTCTTTGGACACAGTTGTTATTCTGGCTCAGGGTAAACAAACAGGGAGGGAGAGCTATGTGACGGGTTTGCACGCTCAAATGCGGAGATTTCACTGCGACGGCATTACTCAGCGGAATATCGTCCTCTGCTGACCAACAGGAAGCTGGGCAGGATGACAAAACAAACATACGCGAAAGACTTCTAAGTCTCAACTTTGGCCCCCCACCGCCCCGAGTCTAAGAGGAGCTGCTAGACTGGAGCTGAACTGTGACCAGTCTGAGTCAATAGCTTTACCAGAAAGTGGAGAAAGGAGAGTGGAAGAGAAGCATGAAATGTTGATTAATAGCTAACCTTTTCTACAATGTCCCGCTTTGATGATTACTTAAATGAACTGCACTGTCTTAGCTGGAAATTAATTGGACAGAGCAGAGAGAGAAGAGCCAAAGCAAAGTTCAGCTTAACTTGACTGGATGAAGATGAGACAAGAGGATGAACAAACACAGAAAAGTGCAACCGGAATGAAGTGATTTATATCGTCTAAGTTGTGCTGCATCAAACAGAAGTCGAGGAGAAAACAGATGTAAAAAAGAGAGAGAGTGAAGTTCAAATCAAGGTTAGCACAGAAAAGGACTGACAGATTACCAGAAGCAGACGAAAAACAGTGGAGCGACGGCAGAAAAATTGAGAACAAAGAAAATGAGAGATTGGAGCTAAAACAATAAAAAAAAAGGGCAAAAGGTAAGAGGGAGGGCATATGAAGAGGTTGAAAGAAAGAAAAACAGAAAGAGGAGAGGAGAGGAGTGAGGCCAAGCTGAAAGAGGGGTAATAGAGAGAGAAGAGGGAAGAAGGTGAGAGCCAGAACGGGCGAAAGGGCAGGCTTGTTCTGGGTCTCAGGGGCCACTTCAACGCCACACTTCACAGTGTAAAAATACTGCTGACCCTCCGACTGACCGCCTTTGATCAGACAGTGTGCCAAACACACACACACACACACACACACACAGAGGGACCCTTGTGATTTCCAGCTTGTATTCTGAGACTAAGGAGATTTTCGCTAACTGAGGTCATTTGTTCTTATCTTGACTTGAGTTTAGATGACGGAAACATGAGAATTAGGATTATATTTATCTGACGGTTTAAGTTACAGATTGAAGTCAGGAGATGGATTTCGGTTTGCTTTAAACTCAGTGTAAATTTTTTCTTCCCCCTCAAAAATAGATGAGAGGATTGATACTGTTCTCAGCACAGCAGACAGACAGTTAGCCTAGCTTAGCATAGGGACTTGAAGGGGAAACAGCTAACCTGGCTCTTTGCAGTGTTCAAAAATACAGCAGACAGCACATCTTAAGCTTAGTAATCAGTACATAGGTGTTTGTTTAATTTATACAGAAACAAAAATGTAAAACACAACAATTTTTTAGCCAACAATAGCTGGGAGAAGTGGCTTCCCAGAATGCCACTGTCACCCTGAGTTGTAACAATATTTCTATATTTTCTGTTTATCTATAGATTAAACAAAGCGATACAAGTAATTTATAGAGTGAGTTTTAAAAGTTGAAGCCTGATTTTGAACTTCTGATGAAGCCGGACTGGTTGTTTCCTTCTGCTTCCTGTCTTTTGCTAAGTTAAGCTAAGCTAGTTTCTGCCTGGCTTAAAGCTCCATACTAACCTCACAGATTTGTGAGTGGTATTGATCATCTAACTTTCTTAGAAGAAAGTGAAAAAGTTATTTTATCAAAATGACTAATTGTTCCTTTACGATTAAAGATTGATTTTTGACATGTAAATGATGAAGATGTTTCAATAAATCAGTTCATTTATCAATAAAAACACAATCCACAAAGTTCAAATAGAGTTACACGAGTGTTTTTAAAGGCTTATTAAACAGTGAAACACTGCATACGATTTGTAAGACCCATGAATAAGAGTTTACACTTCTGGAACATTTTTTAACGTTAGACATATTTCATCTATATGTCCATTTATCACGAGCCATCAGCAGAAAAACAGTTCACCTCATGTTATCTATGTAATTGTCCTCCTCTGCTGCGAGACAGTGAGTTATGGCCGACGATAAGCCTCGATCTGCTTTTTTACAACAGACTCCAGCGCTGGCACCTCTGCTATGTCGCCACTCTATCCTCGTTCAAATAAATAAGGGGCTAAAGTCGGTTTGAATGCAGCCGTTGCCAATTGCAGTGAGTGTGTGTGTGTGTGTTTAGTTGTGTGTGAGCGCAGAGAGGCAAACAGATGAAGAGAAAGAATGCGTGTGAAAAAACAAAGAGAGGGATTCGAGCAGAAGAGGAAATGTTTGTTGACATTTTAAAGTGTGAATGTGCATGAATGTTTATAGCGCCGAGGAAGAAAGAAAAGGTAGAAGAAAGGGGAAAAGAGAGAGTGTTGTGTAAAAAGATAACAACAAGCAAAGACAGAAGTGTTAAGTTACATGACGGGGAGTCCAGGGAGACTTGGGAGGGAGGGGGGGAGGAAGGAATGCATCTCACCAAATCACACCTCACACAAATAGACTGCTCTCCACTCTGTCAGAGCCAATTATCTGAGCAAACAACCACCCTGGTGTGTGTCTGGCTGTGTTTGCGTGTCTGTGTGTGGGCATATAACCTCACCTTCTACCCTCTGACAGTATGCGAGGTGTTTATTGTACAATCTACTACTGCACTCTTCAAAATCGTATTCATTCTCAACTATCTAGGGTTTCACCTCACGGCTCCTTTCTTATTTTAAAATGTTCCTAAGCCTGTAGTGATGAGTTCAGAGAGGCTATAAGTGGTTACCCAGTTTCCCGGCCAGCTCTGGAGCATGTTCAGAGTCACTGTTGACCCCCCCTGCTGCACCTCTTGAGCTCGAGTCATCTGGTGAAGGAGAGACAAGAAAGACAAGAAGCATCATTAGTGAACTGACAACCTCTCAAATAGTCAATTGTAAGTAATAAACTACAGCAGATGCAGCAAATTCCAAACATCAGCCAAATATTTTTGTACTTTTAATGATCAGTGCTGCATAACCTTGATGAGGTCGTGACTTTTACACACTTGCTGCTCCAGTTTGAGATAAATAAACATTAATTATAAGTAAAAAGCTGAGCTGGGTTCATGTATTGCAAACTTAAAGCAAACTTCATGAAGCCTCATGAGTGTGGGGAAGATTTTTTTCTATTTCAAATTAGCATCCGACAGTAATTAAAAGTGATGAAGGCTTTCTTGCATGATGAACATAAGTTTGTTTAATATAAATCCAAGATATCTGTGATACATTGGTGTGTTCTTAAGAACTGGATGCAGATGAAGCAGCACTGTCATAAACAATTTAAAACAATGAGACTCTGCAGAAAGTATGCAGGTTTTTTAAGGTAAAAAACTCTGCTACAGTATTAATAGGAAACCACAGGTGGATCAGTGGTTGGAAAAGCAGTCGTATGACAGGGGCACTGATTGATTGATTCCAAGGTAAAATCTGATCAAAAACTCACAGTACTGAAGCAACATGGAAGGTTTTCAAAACTCTCTGCCAAATGACAACTAATATATGTCAATCCACTGGAGTGACTTTGCCAGATAACTTGTTAATACTTGAACTAACTGGTGATGAAAGCCGTAAAATAAATCCTACAAGTCCTGTAAAAATTCCTCCACCAATAAACTTTAAATTATTAATTCCTGGCTCGTGCCACTCAGAAAACATGGACATGAGTGTTTTCCAAAAAAATCTCCTTCAGGAAAAAGAATAGTGCACGGGGAAAATTCTCTTTTTGATTATTTCTACAATGCATGTGCCTGTAGCATCTTCCACAGTATCATATTGCCTTTGCTCTCACGCTGGTGTATCAGTTTCGGTCCCTCAGCATGTCTTCCCACATTGATTACCAAAAAGATACAAACATCTGTCTTGACCTTCACGCAAGGAACTGCTTCAAGATGGATCCAACGTATGCGAGGGGCCCGTTAATAGGGAGGGTCAATACTGTAACAATATCAGGTCTGTCAGAAGACATGAGATGCGGTTAACTTAAAATCTTCAAGTAAAAACCTGGTTGTAGTTATGAAAAGAGAGGAAAAAGGAACCAAACTGTGTCGGACCACCTGCAGGAAACCCGTGAGAGTGTGTGTGTAATTGTAAATGAATATGTGTATGATGCATGGTGTTACATTTACAGATCTGTGTGTAGATTTTCGAAGACCACCTGAAAACTGAGAGTGTTTAAAGCAGCGCCAAATGTCTTTAAAGCATCACTATTCGGATGATGGAATGAAAGTCGTATTTGAAATGCAAATATGAGGCATGACCTGCATCCTTGGGGCTGGTATTAATAGCATGCCGGTAGTCCGCGTGGTCTACGTGTGTGTTTGTGTGTATCTCTATGTGTGTGTGATATGAATTCCTGCAGGGGTGTGTCAGTGCATGTGAGGGTGTGTGCGTTCTGACGTTATTTAACTAAGTGGTAACTTGAGGTGTCGGTATTCCTGTTGTACCTCGCTCCCCCTTCCCTCCCTCTGACTCCCCCTTCGTCCCTCCCCTCCCGCTGCATGCACGGCATGTTCTGAGAAAGGGCAGAGCGTTTGAAGCCAAGCGGCATGGGGGTCAGATCTGAAGGGGGGTACATGGTTTAGCACTCTTAACAGCGAGAAAACCCACCCCCGGGCCTGGTGCGAGCCTGTAAAACTTACTTGGCAGACCTCCTACAGACCCACTCGCAGAGGGGTGCTGGACCGCTTCCACTGTCCATACAATGCAGCCATACATCCAAAATATCAAAGTATTTCCAAATTTCAAAACACATACATGCAAAACAGCTGTATATTCTGACACCGATGCTGAGACAAATCAGCCAGAGAAAATCTACTTAGGACCCCGATCAGACGGAGTACAGTTTCTGTGACTGAAGGCGTCTTTTTCCAGTTGTTTTTTGAAAAGGCAGAGTGTTTTGTATGCTGCTTATGCACCCTTGGTGCCTCACGTTTTAGATGCCCGGAGCGCCTGGCGATTTGCAGGAACCCTCTCAAAGCCTCAATTTGAAAATTTCAACTCAGAGGATGAAGGCACTTTACGCCATTCACATTTTTTCATAATCGTCCAGTCACATAAGTATGATTTACTAATATTTAAATGTATATAACCCAAAAAAAAGCAAGTTGCACTTGCATAACAGTGGAGACCAGTCAACTGATGTCAATACAGAGTTTATGTCGAGCCATTAACACAAGATGTTGCACACAAGTCCAGCTGAGTCCTCCATCATCACTTCGCTCATGACTTGAAGAGGAAGCTCTTTCATCCAGAAACCAAATGTGTCTGACTTTCCTTACCGTTACTAACACCAAACTTCAGACACTCAAGACTGTTGCGAAAAAAGCCATTCTCCTCTACACACACATACATACATACACTCGTTTTAAAACTTTGCAGACTTTCACTTCGTAAGACCGTAACAGAATCTGTCGGTGTAAAACCTGCAGATCACACAAGTGTTAGCATGTTGGACATCCAGGCCTCAGAAAACAGTTTCTGCCAGCAGATTCAGTTTTACACTTTTCTTTTTTTTTCCGCTCTGTTCTTGTACAAGCGAAGGTTGGGGGTCGACTTAATGTTTCACTGTTTGTTTCAAGTTGAACACACACTGAGCAGAAAACATATTCCCTCCCTGATTCAGATGTTTTCAATAAACAAAATGTTTTCTTCTGATCCCGTTCCACCTTCTAATGTTCGGCCAGATACTTCGGCTGAAGGTTATAAAAAACTAATCCACACACGCACGCACACACTCACATGGCCACATGCACACGTATGTGAAGTCAAATTAAGAATTTACACAGTCAATAAGCTAAAGGAGGCAAAGTACTCCGAACTGTCCCGAGCCAATCTTGAGAATTGGTACGGAGGCAGAGCCAGACTAATGGATTGGTTTTGGCTAAAATATAGTCAGTTAAAATGGATATAAAAAGTTAATTATGGAGTAATGAAAATAGCATTCTTATCTCGATTTGTGATTTTTACACAAATAAAAACACATAGATGAATATACTTTACCATCCCTGCAATATTTTACAAAAACATCCACGTAAATTCTACACACTTGACCTTTAAATTGACAAATGTCGCTGGCAGGAGATTAAAGTAGCTGTAATTAATTTCACCAAGTAGCATAATAACTTGTCTGTTTTCTCTGTTAGCTGATGTTTGTACTCGGCCAAATGTGTCTGGTCAGTACAGAAACATCACTCCATGAATCTGCCGCCGAGCTTCGAGTACGTCTGCGATAAGTCGACTCTTTATCTGATTGCATCACATCGATTTCAGGAGTTGCTTTCTCCTTAGTTAATCTGTCATTCATATCATATCAACAGCATTTTTGAACCAGTATTTGGAACAACTGACTCATGAAAAATGAGGTGGTTTAGATCAAGGACTCTGCAGCTGTTATTTCAGTGCGTCAGATAGATATTTAACCTTCAGTGAGTAAGTTTCATTAGTCAACAGACATTTACTTGCAGTTTTTCCAATAACTGCAAAACTTCTGCCGTCTGATATCTTCACACAGGGTATAAAACATTTCTAACACACTCCTTTAATCATCAATCAGCTGTGTACTTTTGTTTTATATCTTCATTTGTCTAATTCCAACCTTTACTCATTTAATCTCCACATAACTTGTGCTTTCTGGATCATTTTCTGCCCTTTTTTTTGTCTCTGTTTTCTTTCCATTCCTCTCTCTTTTAATCTACAAGGGGGGGAAACAGTCCAGCAGTGTGCTACATTTCACACATTCACTGGCCAGGGTTATCCTGAGTGAGTGTGTGTGTGTATTTGTGTAACCCCTTTTTGTATTTACTTTTAGGTCTGTGGAGAAAAGGCAGCATTGGACACGCTCAGAAATATGAGTCCCAACAGGCCGGAGTGTGTATGTGTGTGTGTTAGAGTGTGTGTGTGTGTGTGTGTGAATGTCCAGGGGGCCAGGTTTTTTTTTTTTTTTTTTTTCCTGAAGGGTCATGTCCTTCAAGGTTTTAACTTAGAGACACTGGATATGTGGAGACAGATATAGATATGCTTTGGGAGAGAAATCGAGAGTCAGCACCTTCTGACCGCTGATTGTTGCAGCATCAGGACCAAAACCAGCCTGATGAGAGTTTGTGTATCTAACAAACCCAGTAAACCACCGTCAGTCCTCTAAAACTGGCTGCGGTCACAGTTTCAGGGGTTTTACACGGACGCATTTGCCTCACACTTCATCCAGACTTGATGTTACACTTCATAATTCAGACAGCAGCTACCACAAGCGAAGGAGTTTTACACAACACTGGAGGAAGAGGCATTGTTCAGTTAAACCTGAATCCCAGGAGGGTTTATTTCTGCTTCAGCAACAACAGCTTTAAATATATATATATATTGTTTATCACAACTTTGTTGTATGTAAGTGAGCAATAGAGGTACAAAATGTTTAAACTTCACATGAATTGCAAATCTGCTTTTAATTTGAACTTAATCTACTGCTTAAATTAGGCATGTTTTAAACTATTATTGTATAGAAACCAAATATTTCACTGAGGTTAAGTTCAAGTTCAAATTTGGTGCAGATTAAAAGTCCATTTACACAATGAAAATTCTTTTTATTTTCTTATTTGACGGCACAATCAGCAGAAAATTCAAATCAAGACTCCTGAAAATCTCTTCATGTGTTCATAAAGTGACCCCTGGTAGCTGCTGTTACACACAACACACAGACTCTTGTATTTCTATTTAATAAGAGTGTGGAATGCAGGATAAGATGACGAACACTTTATTTGGGTGTCAGACAGATGAACTTTACACCCCCTTTCGTAAGACCATCGACTGTAACAAACAGCAGAACAAACAGCGTTAGTCGTTCAGCAGTTTTTCTGGCCTGTCAGAGCGCTGACCTCCTTCTACAACACACACTGTCATTAAAACTCCATCAGTTCAGTGATACTCTGGAAACAATGAAACCACATGTTATGTGGTTTTCTTATAAGCCCATTATTGCTGCTGTTGGAAAAACACAAGAGATTTAACATTTTCTACACTGGAGGGGGTTTGTTTGTGGCTGAAGAAAGAGGCATCCAAAATCTCTTTCTACACACACACACACACACACACACACACACACACACACACACACACACACAAACACACACACTGCATTTCGACCCCGCGTGCCACACATACTTTTCTCTCCAGCCGCAGTCATTTTGGGAATATTTATTCGAATTTAGTTGCCACAAGTTGCAACATTACACAGAGTGGCATTAAAATAAGTTGGATTTACATACTGTGGCTCCAGACCCAAAGTACAACACGGTCGATGTTCTGGGGAAACTTTCTGTCCGCTGCACGGCTCGTGTTTCATATGTGATTAGCAGCTCATGTAATCCTCCATGGACAGTAGGTGTTAAATGTTCTTGGTAACTCGCCAAACCAGCAGGCCACACAGTATGAGACAGACCAGGGTAAATGAATGAATGAATAATATTTTTGTAACTTATTTATTAATAAATTATTGGGAATGTATTAACATAACAATTATTTTAAAGTAAAAAAAAAAAAAAATCAAATGAATTCTTTCTTGAGCTTTAAGGCGAATCAAAGAATTTTCTTTAATAGCTGCGATTCTGTCAGATGTAATGGAGTCAGATTTGTAAGGAGGAGAAGTCCTTAAAGTGCTTAAATGATGAAACCACAACAGCAACTTCACTGAGTTTTCAAATTTATCTTTCATGAAAAGTGAAAAAATTTCGACCTGATGAAGACGCTGTGATGCAGCTGAAAGCCCAGAAAAAAAAAAAACAAGCAAGCTAAAACATTAGTTTAAATCTTTTTTGCTACAGCTTGAGGACTTTGTTATTTAAGGCTGAAAGGATGGATAATCAACTGATGATGTCCCCGACTGAATGGTATGCACAATTATTTTATCATTTACGAAAAAAGTCCAAAGAATTGCTGCATTTTTTGATTCTCTCAATTTCATAACACTGTAACTTGAATTTCTTCTGTTGAGTCAATAAAACAAGCAGCCTGAAAACTTAAGCTCAGACTCTGGAAACTTGTCATCACCTTTTTTTTTCTACATGTTTTTACAGTTTATACACCAAAAGATTCATCGATTGATTTTAAAATGAAACTATAAAGGAACGATAACATTTTATTTTTGGTCTAAGCATTTTTAAAAGACTACCTTATGACTGTTACTTGAAACAATAAAAAACATTCAGTCCCCAATGGGAAATAACTTTTACTTTTTACTTTTATTGTTACAAAAATATAATCAATCAAACAGATTGATGCACAATACTTGAAGTTAGGTTGGTTCTCTGGGTTTGACCCGTCCATTAGAGGCAATGAGCAGCCAGTTTAAAGCACAGACTGCAGCTCTCAAACAACCTTTGTAGAGTTAAGTTGAGTTAAGTTGCATCTACATGTTTTTGACGGTGTGGAAAACTTGGGCTCCAAGATGAAACCAATGCAATTGCAGAGAAAGCATGCAAACTCCCAGAGAAAGGCCCTAAATCAGATGAGAATCACAACCAGAATCCTTTGACCGTGCAGTTTTAACCACTGATCCATCGTGCTGCCCAGCACTTTGATCAGATCTATCATCCACGTTCTGAAACTTCTTACTGAAGAAGTCGAGTCTTTAAGCTCCAATTTGTCATTTTCTCAAGAGACAAAAGCAAGATTTCAGTTGGCGCATGCAGGCATCCACCTTTAGACACGTGTACTCTGCTAAAAGAGCTGTAGACGCACATACACACACACACACACACACACACAC
>JAPZDY010000026.1:19110191-19123446 GCA_029783645.1 Ctenochaetus hawaiiensis | reverse complement strand
CAGTAGATGTCTTACACAGAGGCATTTATTGCAGAACTCAACATTGAGGAGATCACCACCTATCTGAGGATGTCCTGTGTGTAAGATGTTTTTAGGTCTTTGCGTCCTCACATGTCATCAGTCCTAAACTACGTATCCAAATAAGATCAAGCTGTACACCTTCAGCATCTTACTGGGTATCAGAACATAAACATTCATATCCTCGGCCTTGATTACTATGGAAAGGGCTGATGGGAAGAGTCAGCACAAATAACTGTAAGACACAACACTGATTAAACAAAGGGACCGTGTGACACAGCCATCAACTTTGCTCTACTTAAGTGCAAAGAAGTACAGCGGCAAAAGAAGAGGCGAAAAGGCCTCGAGGGTCAGAGAAGTTCTTTCACATTCAGCACCACAGAAACATCCTGCATCCCACCAACAGCTCCTGATTTTCATACAAGTCATCATGTTTTTTCTTTCAGGTTTCTTTGAGTAAGAAACCGAACATTTTTCTCCTTTCCTACTGCTGACTCCTGACCTCCCTGCAAGGAGCAAAAAGAAGTGAAATTTCTTTCACTATGGATCAATAAAGTATCATATTTTAACAGTAAGTCTCACTCCAAGTATTTCAGTAAATGTTTGGCAACTGTTGCTTCACTTGAGCAATGAAAGGAAGGACAGAAGAGTTCAGCAGAGTCTCTGCAGTGAACAAATCCTGCCCCGTTCGATCTCTCTCTGATATTATTCAAATACACAATGTGTGATTAACACGCCAAAGTTTTACTGGGTGTTAATAAAATCCGGATCCATTTTCCAGCTGAGTTGCTCCTGGATTCAGCTCTGGTGTATTATCAGACGCAGCGGCCAGGCTCGGGTCATTTACCCCTCGGCGGTCAGGTTTAGGTTAACAACAAGGCCTGGGTTTGGTTATAATTTTCAAAAAATGTTGAGAAAAACCAACAGTGAGAAAATAAATGAAGCGCCTCGGCCTCCTCGAACGCCGAACATGGACTGTGTCTGAGCGTAAAATATCAACAGAGCGATGAAATAACATGCAGGCACGAGGCACAACTGGTTCCACACACACTCACTCGTAAACGTCACACAATGACAGGGTTTATGGGATCTGAAAGCATACAGCCAGGGATCAAGTTTTCAGTTTTCTGTGTGGTTGTGCTGATAGATAGGCACGCGCGTGTGTGTTTGCAAAACAATAGCATCTGGTTATGTTCATTTCATTTCTTTAAGCGTCGTCCTTCTCTTTGTTTCATGTTTCCCTCCTCCTCCTCTTTTCCACACGCATGTGCAGTGCATGTGCTTATTATAACGGGGCTGTTTTACATCACTGTTCACACTTCAGTAATGGAGCAACAGGGTCAAGTGAGCAACACAGGCGGAAAACAATGGAGACGATGTGGACGCCACACGGGAATCTGGCAAACGTACAGCTGCAGCCTAAAGCCTTGACCCCTCCAGCCTGCAGATTGATGAGACGGAGGCGATTCGGTCAAGGGCAGAAATGATTCAGTGGAAATGCTGAATTACTTCATGTCCTCAGCTTACAGGGGGGCACGAAGATCACAGGCATGGAAACAGAGAGTGTATCAACCTACAGTGTGTTTACAGGTTGTACAAGTTGCATGTAAAAGAATAAAAGAGCATAAATATAAACTGGTGAGACAGTTTGTGAAGAGCTGGAGATGGTCATTTGTTTTCAACACAGGATGCAGATAAAATGATAAAGAGTTAGAATGAATTTAACTAATACGATGTTAGAGACTTTTTCACTTCCTGACCAGCATCAGTCAATACTGAAGCACTTTCACTCCCAAAAGTCTTCATACAGTCTGAATTACAACAACGATTCCTGGTCGAACAGCAAAGGTCCAAAACACCTCATACACGTTCTCAAATAAGCTCAATCGAAACTTTATCCCATTAAAAGACGAGCTGTTGAATTGTTGTGCTTTTCATATCAAATCATAAATTTCAATTTCATTTTTGACTAAGAATGACACCTTTTAACTCTGACTGTACTAAAGTGGAACAAGAATGGATCGATAATTTAGGAATTTGCTTCAAGTTCCTTGATTTTTTTCTCTTTGTGTGTAGAAATTTACTCATGAAAGGTAAAAAGTTTAAAAAACCAAACGTATTTCTAACTTTCCAGGACTTCAATTATGACAGAGAACAAAAATGCCAACCACCAGTATGTAAACTATACATATAAAAACAAGTCATACTTGACAGCACTGCGAAGGCTCCAGCAAAAATTGCAACCATCTACTCTTACAAAGATTCATTTCTTTAATTCTGCTGAGATGCAAAAAAAAGTTTTGTTTTTAATGTGCTTTTAACAGATTTGAAACAGTATGTTAGGATTAAAAAACGTGATGCAAATACATTGTGTGTTCAAGTTGCTGAAAAAGATTTCAAAAAAATTTGGACGATAAACACATTCTGCGTGAAAGCAAAGAAAAATTATTTGCAGCTTGGTCTTTTGTTTTGACATGTGTCTTCAGTTTTAACCCGAGTGTTGACAGTCGATATAAACTGTAAACATTCTCACATAAAATGAGACAAACAAGTTGCTTAAGATCTTTGTAATGCAACTTGTTTGTTTCATTCTAAGATGATAAGTCTATAACTATTGCGTAATTTTTTTCAACACAGTCAGAAGTGACACTGTGCAGGAGTTCACAACCTTCTCTTGCACGACTTCATTTGCACTGTCTGTTTAAGACGCGCCAAGTCAGATATATTTAGTCATTTGCTCCAACCTCCAACCATCCCTGGCTTATAAAATCTGCTGTCACGACCCAAAAATAGATGATGTCCCCGATAGCAAAGTGTGGCCTCTCTGCTGTGTTGAAGTACGTATGACAGGAGGCAGAAAGGATACAGTGATTCCTTCAAGAAGACGAATAATAAAACAACTTCCTAATGTGTTTTTCACTGTTCAACTGCCCTGTAATGGAGTGGTTTAATGAAAAAAGCAACCGTTTAATGAATGTCTTTGTTCCTGATTGCAAGTGTATGTGTGCATTAATCATGTGAACATGTGTTTGCAGTGTTTATTTGTCATTTCATGCCTCAGTGTGTTTTAGTGCATCTGCCAGCAATTACTCATGGATCAATAAATACAAATTTGCAAAAACAACAAAGTTGAATCTAATATGGATGTTAAGTTATGCATCGATGTATCTTCTGCATCCAACTGTAAACTGTGTGTGTGTGTGTGTGTATGTGTACTGTAAAGGTTCCTGTATGTGTGTATGTACTCGTCCAGCTGCTGCCCATGTAACTCTAGTAAACATCAAGGCAGTGCTTTGCTTTTCCGAATTAACAAATCTCTCACATCCATCGCCACGCGCCGCCTTTGAAACGCACACCGCCGGCCTCGGCTCGGGTCTTTGAACACTCAATCACCTGCCCCCCCCCTCGCCCACCCTGCTCCTCCCTGTATCAAATTATACTGCAGTTAAATATCCACTCATTAGTACTTAAGTAGTTTTCTCCCTATTTGACCTCTCATTTGTCTCGTCTCACATTTCTGAATCCATTTTTTACAAGTTCAGCCTCTCTGTGTTTAAGTCTCACCTTCTTCGCTATTCTAATAAGACTCATCTACTCTTAATTACTGTTTATTCAACCATGAGCTCTGATGCTGATGGCTTAAGACCTTCCAACCAACTTATCCTGTCCTACCTGATGTATTGTTGTTAAAAAACTGCAAATAATTAACTATAAAACAGCTAAAAAGTACTTAAAGGCCTTTAACAGGAAACCCCCCACCCCCCCAAAAAACTTTCTAATATCAAGTCCTGCAGAGTAAAGTTTATTGATGTGTCTTCACAGGAAGACTTTGTTATGTAACAGTTGCAGTTGTTAAATCAATGTGAAACAAACAAAAACAAAACACTTGCTAGTATCAGTTTTTCATTTATGTATCACTCTGAGCTCTTTACACCGGTAATTAAATGAATACAATGCAAGGGAACAAACATGCAGGTATGCTGACTTTTATGCATTAGAGGAATTAGATTATCTAATAGGTGAAGGTCACTTTTACTTTATATATTTCTCCAAACATGTTTGCCTATGATGCAGTTAACTCCTCACATCCAGCGTTCTCGAGAAAATAATCTCTGCATGATCAATTATTAGTAGCTTCTTGTGACACAGGCCTCGCTGCTGCTGCTGCTTTGCTCAGTGCTGAGTGTTAAACTCCACAGTGATCCCTGCAGGAATGTCAGACAGGCCTCAAAACAAGTCGCACTTCAAAGCAACTACTGGACTTTTAAGTGTTGGTACGACAAACGTGTGTGCACAAGCGAATGCATGAGCTCGGTTGCTTTGCACACACTTGCATGTATGAATGTTCCTGCATGAGACTGCATGCGCGCACAAGTGTGCCAACTTGTGTTTACACGCCTTTTAATACGCGTTTAAGTGTGTGTGTCTGTTATTTCGCGGTCTCCTTGTTTAACTTCAAAGATGCTGGCACGCTCTGTTGTGTGAGGCTACATGCTGACAGGCCGTCTTTGATGAACAACTATTTACAACAATGTAAAACCAGGCCGCTCATCATGACGGGCTACACCGACATGATGAGCGGCCTGGTTTCTGCTTTGTTCAACATTCATTTGTGTTACTCAGGGATGTTTGTGGATTAATAATAATGCATCATTTTAACTGCACCCAGTGGGATCCTCTCTCGCTGCTTACTCACCTCTAACAGTCAGAGTTTGGCTGCAGAACATTTCAGCTGGACTGATGCTCGTACATGGTTGGTCATGTAATTGAGGGACATATGTGTGCTTGTTTAGGCTCTAAAAGTGCTGTACCTAAGAATACATGCACGCTATATTATCATAACTAATCTCTTTTTATCATAAAAGTCTCAGTTTGTACTTGTCTGAAATGAAATTTCTCATATCCATTAACATACAGTAGATATGTGTATCGGTGTGTGGAGGCAAAGGGTTGGTTGCTCAGTTGAAGAAAAGACCACAGACGAAGACAAGAATCAGAATCAGCTGAACAGCAGTTGCAAAAAATCAGATTGAGGCAATAAAGAGACAAGTGGAAAGAGCTCAAAGCAGCTGCGTTCAATGCACTTAAGATTTTACAGAAGAGAGAAAGCTGCAGTGTTTTGGCTCTGTGTCCAGCTTCAGCGAGAGAACATCAACACGCCCAATTCCTCACTGTGACTTCTCTGGACGATGGCTTTCTTTCCCCTTTCTTCACGAAAAAATTTAAGCTAAAATGGCGTCAACTGAATTTCCAAAAGTCTCTGTTACAGGAGTTTGGACATTCTGGGGTAACGTGGACATCAGGTGTAAACGAAGCATAAGTTTTGCATTTTAAAACCAAATCGAATCAGTGTGGATGTGGCCTTAGTTACACAACACATCAGGTCGCTGTTTGCTTTATGTCCATGTGGTCAGAAGTGCACTTCTGCTAATAAATAACACACACTGAAGATGAAAAACTCTGCATCCCAAGCTAATCTACAGGTTCAGGGAATTTGCACCATATCAGCTCAGAAAACCCTTAATATCCTAATTGAACTGCTTAGGAAACTCTAATTAACAGTAAAACAATTACATATCTTAGTTTGTGACACGTTGCACTGGATAAACCACAGTTCATAGATGCAGAAAACAGAGCAGAAAGAGGAGAGGAGTCTGTGTGAGCTGACAGATGCTTAACTCTGTGGCTTGTTCTCGTCGTTTAACAACATGTCGGAAAGCATTTACACATCCGACGCTCTCTCTTCCTTTCTTCTCTCTTCTCCATCCACTTGTTGTGAGAGCTTTGGTCCTCAGGCCAAGTAGAGTTTCAGCGGAGAACCAAAGAGGACACTTTTGGCTCATCATGTCGGCTTAAATCTGCCGAATGTTGGCATGAAGTCCTTTAAACCGCCATCAAAGCGGCGCTGGCGTACAGAGAGACCGTCTATGGATGTTAGCCTTAAAAGAAAGCATGAACAATCTCATGTGGCTCAAAACCTCTTCAGCTGAAAGGAATTTGAAAAGGCGCTGAATTTAATGTGCTCGATACCGAATGAGCCAAGAGGAGATGTGCAGAGAATCAAATCAATATTCAGACATTTAGACGTTAAAAATTTTAAAAAATGTAAACATGCAGTACACACACACATATGGGAAAATGCAAAATCAGAGTCAGAACAGAGGAATGTAGTGTGTGTGTGTGTGTGTGTGTGTATCAGTTTTCAGCATGCTGTCACACTGATCAAACTTCAGGCTGATAGCAGAGGCGCCGCACAACCATCACTGTGTTTGTCTAAGGCCTATGGGGAAAAACTACACACACACACACACACACACACACACACACACAAATCTTACCCAGAAAACACAGGAAAAACATATCACGAATGCATTTATGTGAAATATAATGCAGTGGAATGCAGCAACATTATGCAAGTAAGTACATGCAGATTCACACAAACACACACACACACACACACACACACACACCTGATCGCTGCAAACACAACCAGTCTGTTTGAGCTCTTTTTTAGTTTGTTTCAAATTACATATAATTATATAAGTTATGTTCAGTCTGCAGTTATTTTCTGTAATCAGTGTTTTTTTCTTTGGTTTGTTTTTCCTTTTTAACCTCGACGATGTTAAATGTTTAAAAAATACATGCGATAAAGTGTTTTATCAAACTTCCTGGAGCTGTGATACGGCATGGTGGCAAAAAAACAGTTTAGTCTGCCCGCCTTCGACAGCCACATGACAAGAAAACACTGAATAGGCAGCAAGGTTTTATCAAAGCCAGATAAAACTCGAGCTTTGGGATACATAGCTGAAACTGTGATAAACCTTTTGATAAGTGGAACAAGTTTTTCCATGCCTGCTGCTTTTTTCTTCTGTCGCTCTGAATGCAGTTTTTCTGTTGCATCCCGCCTGCTCATTGTCAGAGGAGTGAGATTGGAAAAGCCAGATGTAACTGCAGGAATCTGAGGAGTGACAAAGCGGGATGAAGGGAGGAATCTGCGAGCGTAATTCGCTCTTCACGTTGTCATTAAGACATCAAAGCGGCTGCAGAAGATACAAGGCTTTTCAGCGCTGACACAAATGCATTCTCGGGGGCAGAGGAGTAACGAATGAGCGAAGAACAGGAGGGAAAAGAAAGGATAGAGAGGGAGGAGGAGGAGGAGGAGAGGGAGGGAGGGAGGTTGCGTGTGGATGAACCGGTCTTTGATGAGCAGCAGAAAGGAGACAAAAGTTTCTAAAACTTCAAAAGAAGCCTTTTTTGTAGCGCAGGTCCGCTCTCTCTTTCTCCTTGATTCTTCCTTTCTCTCCTCTCCCTCCTCTCTTCAAACATGTCTTTGCTAATTGCCAGACCCTGTTCTGCCCTTCGTGGGCTCTCCACTCCTCTCAGGTCCATTCAGCAGGGGTGTTGTTACAGCGGGAAAGGCCTAATAACGCGCTCTAAGTGGGACAATGGAGCCTGCGGGGCGAGCTACAAAATCCCAGCCCTAATGAGAAAAGACTCCTTCAGCCTACAAGCAGGTCTGTCAATAGACTGGCCTGTTATGGAGTTACAAGGGGGGGTGGGTGTGGGGTGGGGTCTTAGGGCATTATGTGTGTGTTTGTGTGTGTGTGTGTGTGTGTGTGTTTGTGGAGTTCAAGTCACGGCTGCATCAGTCTGTGTATTTTTACAGAGACGTGAAAAATAAAAAAGTAAAACAAGTGTTTGACAGTGAAGAAAATCAAAAGAAGTAAGAATCAAGTATGTGTGTGTGTGTGTGTGTGTGTTTTTGCGCAACGTGTGTCTGCATATGTGTGTGTGTGTAAGTGTGTGTGTGCTGCTGCCTCCTGAGAGTAACAATAGTGAACAGGACAAATCCACCAGACCACATAATGGCCACTAAGCTGTCTATTCAGAGGAACACAGCTCCCCTGCTAACTGCTCTGATCAGACACGAAAAACCCGCCATCACACACTCACACTCCTCCCTTCCCTCCTTTATCTTCCTCGCTCCTTTTCTACTCATCCATCCTTTCTGACTTCCTTATCTATCAATAGACTGAATGCATTATTGCCCGAGTTTAGTTTCTGGCAGGGATATTGTCAATAAATAGGAAACAAGAAGCTTGAAAATGTCCTTTTCAGTCACAATTCTCTACAAGAATATTCATATTTAAGTTTTCCTCATCAAATATTTTGTTATTGTTTGTTTTTATTTTAAACTCTTCAAATAAAAGGCAGTTTCTTCATCTTTTATTTACAAATTGACCTAAAGATTGTCTTATTTTAATTTCTCTGTCATTTCCTCCAGCTGTCCTCCTCCTGACTCCATCTACTCCTTCTCCTTCTTTCTCCTTCCTCTCTCCTCCTCTTGCATCTTCTCCTCTTCCCTCCCCTCTCCACCTCAATCAATTTAGCAGTGTGTGTGAGCCTGTGTGTGTGTGTGTGTGTGTGTGTGTGTTAGCACTGATGAGGTTTTGAAGAGGTTAACCTCTCTGCTCACAGAGTGAAGAGTCTTTGTTGTTGCTGTGTGTGACGCAGCAGAGTTATGCAGCGAAGGACGCTGAAGCACCTCGTTTCCTTTCAGCTGTAGGTGGCCTGAGGTTTTTGGGTCGGTGGTGGGTTTTTGTTAAGTGGGGTGGGGGGTTTGGGGGTTGATGGGGGGGCAGGATACATCTCCTACAAGCAGCCCTCTAAGAGCAGTGAGTGTCTCCTTGAGAGGATTTGTCGTTGCCTTTCACATGTCTGAACTGCTTGATCATTACCTCACATGTTTACTGACTCAGTTGCTGCTTAAATGATTTAATTGCGGAAATTAACCAGCTGTTTGATTAAAATGTATCAACCAATAAAACGATCATGTTCAACTTATAAAAGCTGTGGTCACCACTTGAGGAAACATGATGAATTAGACTAAAACAAATATTCAGGCATTACCAAGTTTGAAAGTTGTTTTTGAACCATTTGGAGAACATTTATGGTCTTGGCCTCTTCCGAAAGGAAACACTTAAAAATTAATTATCAAACACTTAAAATCACCGTGTGAGCTCCTGGCATGGAGTGACAGAAGTGTAAACACACTAAGATATTTTTAATTTACGCCTGTTTTTCCATGCAAATTGGTTTCCTGAAGATGACTTAAGATGGATTTTATTACTTTCAAAACACAAAGAAACCACAGAATGAAGTCATATTTGACCAAATTCAATAAAAATACAACAGAACCACATCAGATTGAAATGTTCCACATGATTTTTGGGGATAGTTTTCCAAAAAACGGCCAATATACTATATTGATACAGATCTGGATTTTTTCATAGAGGCTTTTCAGATGTCACCTTGGTACCTAAAGTTCAGTACCTTTGAGGAATGTGTTGATATAAGTGCCAATAAGATATCTGATTTTCAGAATAAAAGCATGGATTTTATTTCTGCTCCTGCCATGCCTTCCCATCTTTTGTTACTGTTGCACTAGAACTGAGGAGTTCATTCTTAATTACATTAAACAAACTGAAGAACTGAGCTACTTTAAAGCAGCTCACATCCTCCGGTGTTCAGTTTCACGTGGTCATATTAACGGACAGAGCGTGCTTCATAATGTCAGTAACAGTGCACCAAATGACCCGTGTTAAATCCTGCTACATTTGTTACTTATACTTTATACTCAAAGGATGCAAACTTTGCCAAAACACACAGAGGGAAGTAAAGTTACACCTCATATTAGCTATGAGAGAGTTGCTGTGGAAACCCAAAGTGAAAACACATTTTCTTTACACTTTTGAGAACAGCTGGCGGACAAAATTAAAGGCAAATTCCACCCTAAAACAGAATAAACCAAGGAGATGATGAGATGAGGAGAAGCATATGAATGGAAAGCATGACCTAAATGACACAGCAAAGGTGTATTTTGTAGATTCCTCCATTCAAATTTCAAAAACTAGAGGATTTGAGAGAAGGAAAGTAACTTAAGAAGCTGATTTGGAGATAATTAAAGTTTCAGCGAGAGCCAATAGGATTTTAAACTCTCTAAGTGCAAGAAAAATGTGAGCCCAACTTCTGTTTTTGGGTGGATTTCTCCCTCAGAGTGACTCATTGCTCGGGCCTTCAGAAAGAGGCCCGCTGACTGACAGATGGCATCTAGTACTGAGGACTGAAGTTAAAGCTAGCAGAGGGTATTTAAGACCCATTAGGGGTCTACGAGAGCTTGACTTGGCATACAATCAGTAGATGCAAGCCATACTCACTTACTCACTCACTCACACACACACACACACACACACACACACACACACACACACGCACATACACAAGTGTAAATGGAGCATGAAGGCAAACAGAAGAGGGGAAGAATGAGGAGCTGAAAGATGCTCCAGAGAAAAGACATCTTCAATGGGCTGATGGTGCAGCAGGAGGAGTATGACCATAGGAGGATTGAGAGAGAAGAAGAAGAAGGACAGCTGACGGAGGTAAAAGAGAGGACAAAGATTACGTCCTCATAAGGTTTGAAAACAAAAACGATTTAGGTTCAGATGAGAAAATCAGTACCATTTCAGTGATACTCTCAGCCCAGACTCAAAAGTTTAAAAAGCACACAACAGGTCGCCTCCTGCACACGTATGCAGCAGTAGCATGAAAGAATGCAGAATTAAACTGCGCAACAAGGCCTGTGCTTCGTCAACTGTGGTCTGATTTCTCCTGGAAAAGGTTCATGTGATACAGGCGTGACAAATTAGACGCATTGTGACTGAACAGACCCAATCAAGAAGTGACTGCTGGTGTCCACGTCATCCTTTCCAAAAGCTCTGACTCTGTTTCTACACGTTCGGACAACAGCACGATCATGGAAAACCAGCGTTTCTGCAGCGTTTCCATAAATCTAAAATGGAATGAGTACTGCAGATAAAATGCTTAAATGTAGAAAAAATTAAGCCATTTAAAACAAAAACATACCAGTGGGGATTGAGATAAAGAGACAAATCTGAGAAAAAGGTGACAAAATAAAGACACGAGGCAAAGGAGACTGAAATGCTACAAATGCAAAAACCTTTTAAGGATCAAGTCTTCTGTGTTTTATGACAATGTAGATAAAAAAAATATTGTTTTTCACCAACATCTTGGATATTTTTTTGTTTTTCCACTGTTTTTTTGTCTTCACATTGAACTTTCTGCAGACCTACAGCTCCATGTGAGCAGTGATGCTGCGAAGTGCTTTGTTTCTTTTCTCTGTTGCAGGAGTTTCAGTTACTATAGTTACAGTAGTTACACCTCTTGATTCCAGCAGCGTTTTCGGATTCAGGTGTGACATCTCAACCTGTTTGAACACGGATTTCCAAAACTTTTATTATTCTTCTTTCTTTGTCTTCCAGACTTATTGACGTCTTCATACTAAAGCCAGGAAAAAAAAACAGAGGCTTTATTCTTTTCTTTCGGTGTTTTCTCCCTCCTGTCCATCTTCTTTCCATCTCTTTGCTGGAAGTGAAACGAGGCAGAACGGGAGGATGTGGGACAGACAGTCGTGAAATGGAGGCCAGGGCCCCTGAGGAGTGTGTGATCCTGTGGATGTGTGTGTGAATGCATCTGTGTTTTGTTCACATCTGTGTACGTGTGTATGTGTGTGTGTGTGTGTGTGTGTGTGTGCATGGAAAAATAACGTCAGGTCTTCCTGTCCTGTCCTGTCTCGTTGGTGTGTGTCCGTACACACAGATACAACACGTATATCTTCTTGTGTATCTGATTGTGTTTGTCTCAACTGGACTCAACAACAAGCCGGAAAAACAGCTTCTGAAACTTGACTCCGTTCTTTCCTCCTCCTGTCTTTAAATCCTTGATCCCACATGCTCTTTCATATGAGCACACACACACACACACACACACACACACACACACACACACACACACACACACACACACACACCAGCATGTTTACATCTCGGTTCCCCTCAGTGCCACCCTGATTTCCGGAGGAGCAGCTTTGTCTGCCTCCCTGTAGGGGCGGTATGTTGTTACAACAGGAGGATCAACATGAACTGAGCAGATCTGATGCAGTGAGACGTTTCTGTGACAGCAAAAACTTTTTTCAAACAACTATTTCAACTAAATTTAACTCTCTGCAACTGTTTTTTCCAAACCAATCTCATTTCTCCTCATAAAAACAGCAAAATGTTACTGCAAGAATTTTTAATTTCCTTTTTTTATCATTAGCTCGAGTAGCAGCTTGATCAAATAATCATATTATCCAGAAAATGAAGGCTTTTAAGGTATGCACTTATGTGGGTTCAGCTTCCTAGGGGGCGCTGCTACCACCAGCCATAGTTTAGATGTGATTGCAAGTGACAGTGTGTGTGAAAAAATGGCAGCTCCTTAACTTGACAGCTGGATGCTGCTAACACATCAGTTATATCAGAGCTGGAAAGTGTTAATTCACTGAAAAAGGAGCAAAGATCAACACTGAAGGTTCTTCTCGATGAAAAAGATGTTTTACTGTACTCACAACTGATCTCAGCAGCTTAATGTATCAACTAGCTCTGCTGGTGGTGCTTTTCTACTGCGTGATATTATATGTTGATCTGATTGGTTGAAGTTAACACATGAAAGACTGTGATTGATAATTAACCTGTTTAGCATTTTTAAAGCATCTACTTGTTTGTAAAATTTGCTTCACAGACAGTTTTGTGTAACAAACCATCTGCTGTATCAGTTTTTTTTTAATTGTACATTCAAAACGTTTGTTCCACAACAAAATAAATGAAGAACAAATGCATTAACATCACTTTTAAGATCACCAAAATAAAAGAAATAAGAGCAAAACACTTAGTAGGAGAGTTAAGTGACTGTTGGTCTTTACTGACAAATTTATACACACATTTTTGTCCAGGCAGCAAAAAAGAAGAAGAAAAGCAGAAACAGAGTGAATTCTGGACTAAAAGGCAACAATACAGTTCAAGAGGAGGGGGGTCTTAACCACACAATGATTTCTGAGCTCTGCTTTAAAACAACATCTTTTTCATGTTCTGTAAATCATGATCGAGACCCCCCCACCAAAAAAAAAATTCCCCTGTGAGGCCTCAAACCCTTGACTGAACACCAACCGAGCGAGCTGCAGCTCCAGCTTCACTCCATGCATTTTTCTGCCATTAGTGAGAAAGTGCTGCGTGTGTAACCTGAGCAGAAGAATCTGCTAGATCCACAACACGCACACACACACACACACACACACACACACACACACACACACACACACACACACACACACACACACACACAC
>JAPZDY010000026.1:19072403-19088845 GCA_029783645.1 Ctenochaetus hawaiiensis | reverse complement strand
TATTATATTATATTATATTAATTAGATTAGATTAGATTAGATTAGATTATAAAGAGATATTATGCCTTGTCTTATTATGACACTATTTTAAAAAGAATAAAACTAATTTATAATAAAAACTAAATAATTTGTAGGTGTCGTTAATTAGTACTATTTCAATACAAGAGGATTAATATATTTCTAATATATGGTAATGTGGATATGTTAAACAGAATAATGTTGGGGTTGAGAAAAAACCATCACCACATTTTGTGATCTTTATTATTTTTTTAAATTGAAAAAAAATCTATATTTCTTTATAGTTTGAGATGATTAACAAATGAGTAAAACTCACTGGATTATCTGAAAAAAGTTTTTTCACAAAGCTAAAAACACGCCTGTTTTTCTAAGCTCATGAGAAGTTCACATTGTGGGGTTTGATTCTCATTTGGAAAACTTCAGAAAAGACATCACACATTTTACCACTGAGAGCTACAAACAGCAGACAATGTAAACCAACTTTCTTCTCTTAAGTAAAATATAACACATGTAATTCAGTGTTTCAGCCGCACACCTAAACATAAACCTCCACTTCTTCACCACTGATCCAACAGCTTTCCTTTCTCCTACTTTCTCCACCCGCCGCCTCCTTCAGAGCTCCGACAACACAACAGTTAATTCCCAGAAAGCAGCTCATAAGTACCTTTGTTAATTACATGTAGAAGAATGGGCCTGTTGTGTCCCTGTGTGATAATGGTGCCGGCACAACAGAGGGATTACCTCTGGATAATACGAACGCTGAGCTGACCAGTGTGATGAAGGACCATGTAGTGGGAAATAATTAACACAGCTAACTGGTCTGCAGGCCTTTCAGCTCGACACCAGCGCCGTGCGCTTACTGGCAGGGGATTAACGTCCTGCGTTATTTCACTGCAGCTGTAACCAATAAATACACTGTTTTTCTATTCCTCACAGACTGTGTCAATGTTTTGCCTGTTACTTTGGGAAAAATGCAAGAAATGCCAGTCATGCCATTCTGTGCGGCTTTACAAATTATTAACAATAATCAAAGCAGGGTGCACTGTCTACTTTGGCTGCGTGTGAAGTCCAGAAATACTTGTACCACATTGTGTCGTAACACACTGTCTAAGCCTCTAGGTTATGAAATTTTTCAGCTCTGGTCATGATGAAGTCGAATCAATTTGATTTAAAGAGCCAGAACTGATAAATCACAAAGTTACTTTAAGGGTTTTATAATCTGCGCAACATACAGGCCTCTGAGACCTTAGATACCTAAGATCAATAAAAACTCCTAAAAAAATCCCTTAAAGGGGGAAAAAAAAACAAAGACAAAAATCAGGAAAAGCCATTAAAAAGGAATAGACAAACAATTGACATCATATTTACAAAACAGCAACAACAAAGATGAACTCAGACTGTTTAAAGCCACCTTCCATTCATGTGGATCAATGAAAATTCTAACCTATTTTGATAATTCTTACTAATTTCAGTAGGAGATCCAATACTGCCATTTTTTTTAAATCCCAGATTAGTAACCAAGGTAACTGAACTAGTCTGCTCCATCACAGGAAAACAGTCAGCAGGCAGAAACTGAGTCATAAAGACCAGTTCCATCAACTTCTTTTTCTGCTCACAATAATGACGTTCTTCTTGTAATGTAATCAAGAACATAATTTGGTGTTTACTTTTTTTCCCAAATACCATTTTTATAGGTTACATAAGCTGGTTAAGTTGGTTTACAACCAATTCAGTTAGACAGATATTGATCCAGATGATGATGATACAAGATTCACTGTGTTCTGGATACACGAACCTTTAGCATCTTGAGTCTTGGGATCAAGCAGCATTTTTGTGTCTCCACTCACTGACAGATGTGGGCCTGATGTTAGTGTTTACCATAAAGAGACTGAGACTGAAAACTGTTGAGAAAAACTGGCTAGTAAAACCTTGTATATGTTGCTTCTGAACACCTCGGACAATAATGTCTTACAAGGCTTCCCTCTCTGTTCCCTCTTTAACTGGGCGTCGTTTGCAGCTCAATGTCAGCTTCCTACAGATGTGACATGAATCTTTTTTTGTGGCTAAAATGGTAAAAAATCAACAACTATTTTAACAAGAATATTTCACATTTCTTTATAGGCTCCTCACCACCCCGAAAAATGTTTCTTACTTTTTTTACTTGAATATTCAACTGCTGTAACTTTCTTTTTTGTCATTGAGATAGTTTCTGTTGAGATGTAACAGAGAAGAATAAGACCCAGAGCCATGAGGTGAAGAAGGTGAGCAGGAAGTTCTGGACTGCTTATGTTCTCCGTGCACGAGCAAACTGCAAGATTGTTCAAACCTGGCAAGACTGAACTGTATTAATGGAAAGACTTGAGCTTTGATTGGACGTCGAAAATCAAACTGGACTTTTTCAGCAAAGCGCAGATTTTTATTTCTCAGTCTCGATGGAAACCCCTCAGGTCTACTATTTTTTAAACCTCTGTTCTTCACATTTAGAGTCACATTTACCCTCAGCCAGGTTTCCTACGTGTGCAGCCAAGTGCAGAAGGTTTGAACACAGCAGATTTATATTAAAACTTACATCTTTATGTTTTCATTCAAAAAAATACTGCTTTTAAAGTCACACTCAACAGGTTTAAGGCCAAGTCAAACATTTAGAGTCAGATTCATATCACTTCAAGTAAAATTCACTTGATGTCAAGTGAAATCCATAAATTATGAAGATGGACTGAAGGCACCGATATATTTCATCAAAAGTGCTTTTCAGAGACCTCCACCTCCTCCACATCTGAGGAGCTGCGTCCAAAACTCTTTGTTACTTTCCAAAACCGATAATCCAACATTTTACAGTCACTTCAGGCAGTGATTGATGAGCCGTGCGGAGGTGATAAAGCAACCAGGACTTTAATTTCTCTGTTTAGCTCAACTTTTTTCCATTCAATTTGTTGTGTACAAATAAATGCGAATGTCTTCCAGGAGAAGCTGTTTGAAAATCTGCTCGGTTTTTTAAACAATGATCGCATCCTTCCCATCTGTCACGTCCTTCCATCTCTGAGCGCAGACGTTTCAGAGCAGCTTTAAACACTCACGCCGTCTGATGTGGTCAGACGACACGTCACACAAGCTCGTTATTTTTCCAGAAAAACCTGATCTAAGAGCTTTTTCACACGTAAAAATCACGGAGTCAACAGATCAGTTTGACCATCGGTGTCAAACGACGAATGATGTCAAAACAAACAAACATGACAAAATGCAAATCTTGGATATTTTTTTATTCTAATGCTAAATTTTGAGATGATAGATCCGCATTTGCGCGGTCACACACTTAAAGTCATCGCTGCACCCCCCCACAGTTCCCGTCTCGCTGACCCCACCCCCACACCTCTCGCTCTCCTCTCACATTCCCGCTGTGGTATGGATTCCACATCGACAGCTGGCACCGCCGAAAAAACACCAGCGCATTTGTGTCCCCTCAAGTGTAGCGGTTTTCAACTTTGTGCCATGTTTTAGTTTCAGGGTTTGGGGTCTTTTTGTGACACGAACCACAACAAAGGAAACCAACACAGGACTGTTTCTCTTGACGTGTGTGATCCGAAGAAAGAAAACTTCAGTGTTTCCTGCTGTTGCAGAAAGAAGAAGGCAGCCAAAAACAAGAAATAACATGAAGACTTTGCATATTCCTTAAGAAACCTGTACTAAGAATCAAATACGACAACCTGCTATTTGCTAAATTTGCATATGCACATCTTAATATGAATCTGAGGTTTTATTACTTTTACAAAGACTGTGTTCGTTTTAGTTGACACAAATAAGAGCTCAAGCACAATATGTCAAAGCTAAAAGCTACAACAGCTTACAAACAGTATTTTCTAAAGCCATGTGCCTTAACATCCTGCCCCTGATCAGCCTCCACTTCCTGAGGTCAAAGGTCGTCTGTATGTCTAATAAACAACCAATGGGAGAGAGTGAGAGAGAGAGTGTGGCCGACCGTCAATAACACGTCAATCACATCTGAGAGTGAGATTATAACCGAGGTATTTTTGGTTGAGGGTGGTCTTGTGTTTCTGTCATTCTGTCTTTCACAGTAAACAACACAAATACACACATATACACACACACAGCTGCCAAGAGTGCTGTAACACCCCCCACCCCCAACCTCCACCTTCCACCCTCCACCGCCAGACCCAATCTGACAGGCTGAAGCCCAAAGAAAACAAGGGTCTGTGTCTCCCGTCCCAGCGCTCACCTTTCAACGTCTCATTTGTAACGCTACCAGGAATAACAGCTGGAGTGTGTGTGTTTGTGTGTGTATGTGACTGTGTGAGTGTGTGTGGGTGTGTGTGACTAGTGGGTGGGGGGTTGAAGGGCTTGAATGGGGGTCTGACTGACGGGTAGACAAGGGAGAGAGAAACCAGAAGAGACAAAGAAAGTGTCAGAGGAATTAAAATGTCAGAGAAAGAGATAGAAGGTGACAGAACAAGCAGATCAGAGGGAAGAAGATGATGATGATGATGATGATGATGCAGGCAGACGATTATGGGAGTGACAGACCTCCCTGTGAACAGCTTTTTTTTTGGGGAACTTAAATTACCTCATGGTTTTTTGTAAATAACATTTTTTTTTAGGCAGGGATGCAAAAACTGCACACTTTTTACCTTTTGTCTTTGTCAAGACTTAAAAGAGAAATTATATTATATTCTAAATAAGCTTACTTTCAGATATATTCCTCTAAATTTACATTAAAGGCTTTTATTGACTGGTAGTGCTAAAAAACAGAAATTTAACTGTTAAAACAAAATTGTTTTACTGTAGAGAACATCTGAAAATCTGCGCTACATCCGGATGGAAGCACAAGATTATAGAAAAAATAAGTAAGTCATCCTCTTCAAAGTAGTTTGACTGAAAGTGTAGAATAAAGTTTGACCTGCAAACAGACACAAACATGGGAAGCTTCTGACCCAAAGATGCACTGCAGTTTGGTTGATCCGACTTTCTGGACTCTGCATGGACGACACACTCCACACTCGTGTCCTCTGGACCTTTGTTATGTTGTGCAGTCTGAACAAACTGGATGTTTGTGAGCCTCTGCATACAAACTGATGATAAAATTAACTTCACTTGAACTCTTGTGAACTCTCCGATACTCTCAGAAGCAGAAGGCATCATTCTGAGCTGACAGACAGAGCAGAGATAAAGGAGTGAGAGCGGAGTGTGTGTTGTCCTGTGGGGCTACTGATGTGTTATTACAGTCTCCTCTGGTGCTGGCATGTGTTTTCTCTGACCCACACACACACACACACACACACACTCACTCACACAAACCCACGCACACACTCTCCCTGACCCCTCCCTAATCCAATGGCTGACCTTTGACCTGCAGTGCTGTAGCATTGACCAAACATACCTCAACCCCACTGAGACCACGACACAGCACTGTGGCGCCGCAACCCACACAATACAGCAGTATGTAGGAGAGAGACGGGGAAGAAAGAGAGCGAGAAGAGGAACAGGGAGAGAGAGAAACTTTAAAATATGTAGAGAAAATTTAAAAACTAAAAGAGTATATCAGGCTGATCCTCATGTCAGTTGTTTGACCAAGGTACCGGCTGAATTATCAGCCTCACACTGTTTGAATGAGTGGGCTCTGTGATGGATTCAGTGCCGAGGAAAAACATCATGCTGTTTTACTGCCTTGTTGTAACATTGTAAGTGACATTAAACCCCATTAGAAACACGACTGCAACATCCAGTTTTAGTGAAATCTCACACAGCTCTGTGTGCAACAAAATAAAGTGTCTGTAGGAGACAAGAGAAACGTATCTTTCCTCCGTTGCTGCAAAAGAAATGCTTAAAGTGAAAAATACCGACTGAAGAAAACATGCTCTTAGTATGCAAGTATGCTGTGTTTGCAGTACAGTTATAAAGACCATTTCACTCAATCTGTCATTCATTAATCTCCCTTCTCCTTAAAGGTTCTTTTAACTGTCTGATTTGAACTGATTGTTTTAATCCTGAACATAATGAGTGCTGGTTCAGGCTGTGCAGCCAAAAACTGTTCAAGCATGAAGAACTTCAAGAAAACAAGACATTTCCATTTTAACGATTCGTGCGGCCATTAAGTTTGTTTTAAAGTTTGAGTTGAATTTTTTTCATTTCATACTTTGTAAACATCATATGCCTTAAATGAGGAAGTGACCCAGTCCAACATTCACTGTCAGATAATGTGATGTGAACCTATTTTTCCAGACTTTTAGCTTCTTTAAGGAACAAAAAGGGGGAAACTGCATGTTAAGGTGTCATTGTTCTTCAACATTTCTCACCATTTCTCCCCACAAAGCCTTCTTTCACTATCTTATCTTCTCCTGTTGTCCCTCTCTGTGCTGCAGCTCCTCCAAAAACACACATCACATCTTCACGGCGGTGCGACACGCCGTCAGCCCCCACAGAGAGCGTCCAGACGGCCCCATTACCACCCCGCCATTAGCAAAGTCAAAGCAAACATTGACTTTATCTAAATGTGGGCTAATAGCCTTTAACATTAACAGGCCCTGTAAAAACTCTGGGAAGGAGAACAGTGGTTTGTCAAGCTGGGAGGGGCTGCCACTGACAACCCTCCCTACACCCACCCCAACTTCAGCTCCCTGCAGTTGTGTTCATGTCAGAGCTGGTTAAGATTTTTAAGGACAACAGACAATGATTCGTGTGTGTGTGTGTAAAGTGTTATGTTAGTTCGTCTGTCTTATTTTGACTTTTCTCTGGCAGCCACGGCTCTTCTTGTCCAAACATCCAGAGACACAACATTTGGCCCCTGACATTAAGATTTTACAAGAGGAACTGAAAAGAGTCGTCTGTGTCCCTTTGAAGCCTCCCTTTGTCTGTTAATCACCATGTAATTACCAAACACAAACGCACTGATTGTTCTGCTTTTCTCTCATTTACAGAAAAACGATCACCATATGTTATTAAAACAGACGCCAGCATGACTTTACAATTCTATTTAATGAAACTCAAATTATTTTCTATGACTTTTTTTTAGCTTTCGGTCATAAAAATACAATTTAACAGGCAAACGATGTGCTCGCTAAATATAAAACTAAGTCACAGGAATAAAATGTTCTTTTCTAACTGATATAAATTAATATCTAGGTCACATGTTGGAGGGAACACACTCTTCTAAACACTAATTTGTGGCTGCTGATGAATTCTTCCTGTCTAAAATGGTCTGGATGCAGCTCTTCTCCTGCAAACACTGATGCAGGCAGGCTGGCGGATGCCCACCAACACCACCACCACCACCATCAGGCCATATAATGGTTATTAGCATGTCAAATGGTATTTACGACGGTTAGCTGTGACTGAGGACGTGTTGCATGCTTAAAAAACAGGAGAGGGACGGAGGAGGATTTACTGATGTGAGAGTGAGAGTGACTGTTTACAAAGAGGTAAAGTTGTGTGTTGGAAGCATCTGTCTGTGGTATGCAGCTGTTTACTCTACGAGGAATCAAGATGCTCTCCTCCTCCTCCATCCTTCATGGAAAGAGACAGCAGATGATCACCACAAATGACAGAATGTGTTTTAATACAAAAAGCAAGAACATTCGAAATCTGTGCTTCCTATAGAACACAGTTTGTGGACAAATACACAAAAATATTGGTGAAATTTAAACAAATAATTGACTTGATTTGTCAAAGATTCACCACTTTTATTCATCATTTAAAGAAAACTCTTTGTGAGACTGTGGCCTTTGCAGCCAGTGCTCTCCATGTGGAAATACTCATCACCACATCTTAATATTCGGCGATGATACTCGATATTCCTACTACTCGAGCTATCTGGCCACGCCTTGCCACTCCTTCTTTAGCCCCGCAATTTGGACGCAGCTTCAGCCAGCATGTAAATAATACTGGAGTTGACCTAATTTGTTGCTTCAACTTTTGACATTCATTTAGAAAAATATTTTCACAAGTGATTAATCATTTAGCCCATTTTTCAAGCAGAGACTCCAAACATGCTCCGAATCCAGCTTCTCAAATATCAGACTTTGCTGCTTTGCTGTGTTTTATATGGCTGCTACATGTCACAAATTCATGGTTGAGTGTGTAACTTGGTTTAAGGTTCAGAGTTCAGTGCATTTTTAGTACAAAGCATGAACACAAAATGAACAAAAATGGAAGAAAACAGCGTTTCAATAGTAACTTGGCCAGTTCTTAACCTGATAGCTGAGGCAGTCAAATACTGTCATGATGTCATTGAGATAAAATACACGACAAATGTCAGTGATGCTTTCTGGGACAAAACAAAAGACAAAACAGGGACTCGAGACTGTGGATGTTTGTTTTCAGTTTTAGAATCATTACACTGGAGATTAAATATTTGAGCGTTGGTCAAAGAAAACAGGACATTTAAGGACGTCAACTCGAATACTCTGGGAAACTTTGGCAGACATTTTTTTGTATTTTTTTGAACTCTGTATGTCAATTAATCAAATAAATAATAGCCAGTCTAATCTAAAATGAGATGAATGGTAAGTTGCGAATCACATGCTGTTTGCCTAAATGGAAAGTCCTCATTTCATTTAAGAGTATCAATATTATCCATAGACAATAGTTTGTGACTACATAAGTTAGAGGAGTTTGCTTTTTCTTCTGACTGTGACTCTTTAAGCCCTTTTAACTCTCCTCTGCTGTTGTCATGAGGCCTCCTCAACCATCCTCCATCCACCTGGCAATTAAGTATGTGATTTTAAGGAAAAACAGGTAGAAGTGTTCTAAATCTTTGAAAAACTTTTCCTTAAACAGCCCCTGAGTGGTAGAAACATAAACCCAAAGTCACCTCAGTTCTGTCCGTTTCTCTTGTCATCAAATTTTCTCCAGTTTTTTCTCCAGGAGGCTCTTCTAATGATCCATTTCTTGCTCCCTTGGTGTCTTTGTGCCTCCTGCTGCTCCTTCAGTACTTTATTTTGTACCTCATCAGAATTCTCTCCTCTGTCCCATTGTTAGTGTTAGCATGCTAATTACATTCCTCAGTAATGACTGTGTGGGACAGGAGGTCGTTAAGTGATTTTGGGCTGTGTGTGTGTTTTTGTGTGTGTGTGTGTGCTTACATGTGTTAAGTCATATTTATGGGTTGTGTCTTTAGTTGTATACATTTTCAGCATCTGTGTATGCGGCTGTTTACACTCTGCACTGTCCCTGCCTGCAGTGAAGATGCTGTTGCTTAACGTTTGTCTCTGTTTTGGCAGCTTCAATACAATGAAGATGCATTTTTAATACACTTGGTGTAACAACAAATGGACTGTCTCATCTCTGCCTCTTTTTCCTCCTCCTCCCTCTGGATGTTGGGTGGTCGATGAATCACACGGAAAACATTAGATTGTTTAGGGAGAGCTGTGCATTGAGAAACAATGTATGCAAACCCACACTCTCTTTGGTTTTGGGACAGGAGAGCAAAGATTTAGATATGTAAAGACACATGCTGTAGGTCTTTACTACACACAACATCACAGGTATAATGCAGGGAAAAAAAGGAAAATCTCTGCAGGAGTAACTTAAGTAATCACAGTATCATGATCCTCTCAGTCCTGCTCCAGTTGTTTGACCATGTGGGGTTGAACAGCTGGCTCATCTGAACACCATCTGACATGCTGATAACCATCTGACACACACGAGGCATTTCACATCACATGCACTATTGACGTATGTATGTGTGTGTGTGAATGTGTGTGCAGAGGCATGCAGGTATATGAACCAATAAACTTCACTAGTGATTGATGTGATCACTTGATGTTGAACACATGATGTTATTTTGGTATAAAACTGCAAACTCAGGTCACTTTTTTTAAGTGCAACATCTGCCCTTCGAAGCTGCTAATCTAATCTGTTGCTAAAAGTTAGCTGGGAAAGTTGATACCATGCTGTAAACTGTCAACTCAATGTAAAGCTATAGCCAAGATACGATTGGCTTTTCTTAGCATAAAGACTGTAAAATAGGCAAACTAACAAGCTGATGGTGTCCAAAGATAATAAAATCCCCCTACTAGCACCTTTCATGTTCGCTCAGTAACACATCATATGTTTCTGCTTAATATTTACAGATGAGAACGATATCGAAAGTGAAAAAGTAAAAATGTCAGACCATCTGTTACGCCTCTGTAGCTCACCTGGTAGAGCATGCACCATGTGACTGAGTCCTAATTGCAACGTCCAGGGTTTGATTTCAGCATGACCCTTTGCTGCATATCATGCATGCCCCCCCCCCAATCCTTTTTCTATTTAGCTGACACTATTAAATGAAGCCAAAAAGCCCCACCCATAAAATAAAATATGTCAAACTACTTTGTTAGGGGAGAAAAGAAAAGTAACCTCTGGTGGACTTTTCCTTCGCAGTGTTCATTCTTTAACCTAAATCTGTCTGGAGCTGCAGGCAGCCCAGAATGTATGGGTCTACCACTGGTCTTTGACCCCTGCATTCAAGCTCAGTGTTGTTCAGCTAACAGAGGAGAATGCTAATCTCTCAGCTGCTCAGTCTCATGCTCAGTTAACACACACACACACACACGCGCACACACACACTGGCCCAGACCTTGTTGTGTAAGCCTCTGGAGTGCAGTTTATGTGACTCTACATCTGCTTCAGTAAAGCTGAAATGATTCGTCTTCATCTCTGTCTGATTCTACCTCCGAGCTTATCTCTGTCTGTCTTCTTCTGCTTTCTCTTTAGCTACTTTTGTCCTTTTTTCTCTGTCCTCTAATGCATTCTTCCCTCTTCCACTCCTTCTGTCCTGTTTCATCCCTATATCACATCCTGATGTTTCTCTTTATCTCTGTCAGTCGCAGCAGCCCAGCGAGGCCCTCAGCTGTTCTTGTGGTCCTGCCTTCATTCACCAATCAGTACTCAAAGTGGAAAACAGCCTCGAGTGTCGTCTGACGCTCAGCCCCCGAGTGAGAACCAGTCACAGTCATTAAGAAAACCCCATTTGGCATTTCTGGTATCCATTCACTTGCCATTTAAGGGGCTGTTTTTCACTACATTTCAATACAGAACTGTGTTTTCATTCAGCTATTCCTCTCATACAATAAGACATGTTGTATTTTGACTTGACAAAGATGCTGTTGGATATCATTTTCGAGATTTTGTAGAAAAGCGCCCTTAACTGAACTGTACGCAACAGGGACTGCCCAGAAAGATGAGGCCACAAAAGAGTTGATGTTTTCAATTTTAAAATGTCATGATGTCCTGGGACATTTTGCTCCTGATTGTTCATTGTTTTTACAGTTGCCCTGAGTAACCCACCTCTGGTATGCATGTTTCTCTGGGATGTCTCAATACTCACCGAGTAACTAATGAAAATCTTTGTCTGCGTCATTTTCTTTGAGTGCAGTGGAGAATACAACAAGGGTGAACTTTAAGAGGGGAGGTTTTCCACAACCATCGCAAAAAAAAGGAAACCTTTAATCTCTGTGTTTGAAGACTGGAAACTGTTCTCATTCTGACATTACTTGTTTTTTTTAAAAAACGACATTTGCATCTGAAGTCTCAGTTTTGGGAAACTTGTGAGGCTCATTCATCTTCCCAAAATCTATCTTGTGCGTTTTTGTGCAAAGAGTTTAAGTCTTTATAGGCTTGATTTTTCAGCTACAGTGGGACACTGCAGACTCAAAAGTTTCTGTTTTGTTACTTCTCATATTTTCACCAGGTGCCACAAAGTGAAGTGGCATCATTCTGCACAGAAAAAGGAACTGCATCCCACCTCAACCAAAGGTCAAACTGTTTCCAAAGAATCTCACACATCTTCATGTAACTATTGTGGCCATGAGTGGCTGTATTCTCAGCTGATTTAAAAAAAAAAATGCAGTGTAATTTAACTGTAACTGTTGAATGTGCGTATGAATGTGCGTAAGCCCGGCCTGAAAACACAGTTTTAGGTGAAATACATTAACAGTAATATAACTAGAATCGTCTTTAGCTGTAGACTTTGTATTTGATTTGGCTTGACCGCAGAAAATCATGTTGCCCTGATTTGGATTGTTGGGGGAAAATGCACTGCAAAATGAAAAAATAATGCAGGACATGAATCAAACCCAATGCAGATTATAAAAAAATGTGAGGACATTATGCAGAAGCTGGAGCAATTTACCCTAAAATTGCACAACTGCAAACTGATGTTTTTTTTAAGAAAAACCTGTAGTTTCTTTTTGTCCATGTTTCATATCACAGTGCATCTGTTTTATACTGTTTGACGTTATATGCTTATGTTGTAAACAGACAGAGAATAAATGACACACTGCATTACATAAGTTCAAAACATCAATTTCACAATTACACGGTCAAGACTCAGATCACAGAGACACCAAAACTCAAGAACTCTCACATCACGCACACACATGCCCATAATCTACAGATATCAATCAGCTGCCTCTTCATAGTCTTCTGTAAGAGTGACACACAAACAAAATCTTTCTTTTGCATACTGCTCACATCCTTTGTACACACTTTCATTAGAAAGCTTTTCATTTCAACAACCTCATTTTAAAACAGCTTCACTTCCTTAAGAGAGAGGAAGAGAGAGTCTAAAGACTCGAGTCTTGTATATCACAAGGTAAAGGAGATCTTTGGTTTCTAATAGGCTCCTAATGGCATCTTGTCCCCTCCGTCCTCCTCTGCCCTCTCTCTCACACCACCTCCTATAATCTGTTTCCTTCCTCTCTCTATTTTTTCCCCTTTTCTGCCTCACTCCTTCCCCCTTAGTTCCTGTCCTCTTTTCCATGCTTCCCTTCTACTTTATTACTCCATTACTACTCAGGTCTTCCTGCATACCAGGGTCCACTCTTCTTCTTCTCTTCACCCTCTTTCTTCTCTTACTTTCCATCTCTCTGCCCCTCTCTCCCTTCCACCCTCACCCCCCCACCTTCGGTCTCTCTCTGCTGCTTGCCCTGGTTTCATTGACAGAGTGCAGGCGGCGAAGGGGGGAGGAAATGCTGTGGCATTGCACTGCAAACATCCCTAATAGGCTAATCTAATCTCATCTCTTTGCAGTCTATAGCCCCGTGTTTACTTTCGGCCCCGTGTCTGCACGCTGGCTTGGCCTCGCCTCGCTGAATGCAGCTTTGTTCCTGCTGGAAACTCATCATCGGTGTGATCTCTGGAACGGGCGCCAACTCCACGACCGTCTGCCCCATAATGCGAGCAGGCAGGGGATCGTTTTAATCTACGCACAGCCTCTGTGGCTGTTGTTTGTTCTTATTATGCTAGGATTCATTGAAAAGAAACAAGGTAGCGTGCAGAGCACTGAGGGCACTGCTCTTTATCTGACCCAACCATCAACCTCCCTGTAGGCTCGTTCAATTTAGATTATGAGCTGAAATGCTAAATTTTACCAACAGCCAACAAGGTTGTATCCTTGCAAAACTACCAAGAGATATAAAAACCAAACTGCTGCCAGGTGAGTGCAAGAATATCTGACCGTAACTGAATAATCAGTTGAAAAAGAGGCTCATTGAGTATCTTAAGAGTGAAAGCATTTCATCAAGTAAAGCTCATCTTAACTCAAGCACCTGCAGATGTTCCAAAATCCATGCACAGGCATCAGTTCAGAATGGGTCAATGAATGAAAACTAAGATATTTAGAAAGCAAACAATTAAAGAAGCCCAAAACATGACAGACAGAACAAAACCAATAGTTGAAAAGGGTTCATTCCTACAACCACATCTGTCCTCTGGTCATACTTTGAGCTTTACTGAGACAGCTGTGTTTGAAACCACAGTCAAAGAAATCATGTAAGCACATTTCAAACAAATCCTCCAGAGGTTTGAACACCAACAAGAGAGCAAGAATGAACACAAAAAAATAGAAAATTTCACTGCAGTAAAGTAACTGAATGCCAGGTGAACCTTTGGAGGACTGTTTTACAAATATTGCCAGATTCTGATGTCAGCTGCAAAGATTTATGTTACTGTCAATCTCACTGTTGGTTTTGATGGCTGCACGGCTCCAAATCTCTGCTGAACACTGTTACTCACCTCTGGCAGCAGTGGACATCAGGAGCATCTCCAGCAACAGAAAGACCCCAAAAAGCTCCATTTTGGTTTGATTTGCACGAAAGAGACTCTTAGTTTCTTTTATCTGACAAGAAAGAAAATGAGAGAGAAATGTAAAGTTGCTTACTGAAGGATGATAGTTGACATTTTCATTTTTCTCTCTATACTGAGTATATGTTTCCATCATGCTGTGTTGTCCGTTGGCAGGATATAATCAGTGCATTATGTTACAATCTGATGGGTTTTTTGATGATTTTGTGCCAAAATAGCTGCAAGCACAATGTAATAAAAGCATAATTTACTGCCACATGACTTTGAGCTGTCGAGCATCTGCATGAAAACTTGCCTTTTATTTAATAAGAGAGAAAAAGTAGGAATATCTTAAAGTAAATAAGCAAGAGATTCTTTGATTAAGGGATGTAATAACATGAAAACTCAGGTTTCTCTCTTGTAACACAGTTCATTTCTGTGCGCAGAACTTTTCAAAACTTACCAGATTGAAGTTTTTTAGGTGAGAAATTACATTTGTGGTGGAAAAATACATGCGCTTACTTCCAAAATGTTTGATCTCCTGCATTAAGTATATTTTATATTTTGCTTTCTTTTAAACTTTGGGATTTATGGCAGTATGAAAAAATGTTCATTGTATAAGAACAGAGATTTATTAGAAGTCCAACAATTTTCCTCACAGATTTATTCTGTCCACCTGTCCACATGTCTCTCCTTACAGTGGTTTGAATCCTTCTGCCACATAAATTCTTTTTTAAACCTCATGAGATCTTATTTCAAAACTTCACATGTTGTATCTTTGATCAGTATCTGTCAACCTCAAAGTGTCAGTTCAACAGAAAATGCTTCACATTTTAAGTGTTGGTAATTCACAGATATTCAGCCTGCTCAGTAAAGGTTAAGTCACACTTTGGTTTGCAGGAATAATGCACCTACCTCACTGTGAAAACAACAGTTTCTCCCTTAATTATCAATAAGCAGCATACAAAGCATTTAAAAGATATTTTTAAGTGAAAAAGTCTTTTGAAGGAGGAGGAGAGCCAGCAACGTCCTTTACTTGTCTGAGTTAGGATGATCCCAGACTTGAAGTCTACAAGGTCCATTGAATTTTGTCATAACTTTATTAAAATCAGCAGTTTAAACTAATAATCATGGGTGTACCATTAGCACCAGTTATTGGCATTCAAAAAGCTGTATTAAAGTATATTTACTGTCAATGTTTCCACTCAAACATGCAGTCAAAGTTAACTTTGTAAGTAACGCAACATGTCATGACTCCATTATTCATCGATATGGCAAAACTTAACTCTCAGTAACAGTTTCTGCACATCTGTATGGCTCATACATTTGAATATGACACAAATTTCACCCAGAATTAAACTTTTAAACAAATAGTACAGTCTATACGAATGAAATGCTACAAGCAGAAAATACATCTTCCATCTTTCATCTTTGTAAACTCACTATAAATTCCGAAAGACGAAAATAAATACACAGTAGGTACAATAGAAAATAATAAATATGCAATGTATTATTAAGTGGAACTTACTGTTGAAATCCAGCCGTGGAGAAATATCCTCAGTTTTTTACCCTCTGCAGACTTGCTTGTATATCATTCCTTTATCCGGAAAAAAACAACCTCTCTTTTCCAAGGATTTTTTAAGATTTCGACAACTTAATCCGAGATTCACTAAGAAAAAAAATGCATTTATAAAAAAGACGCGTCTGTCACCGAAACGCCAACTTGTAGCAAATTGACTCGATAAAGTACAAAACGTAGGATACAAACAAGTGAGAGAAAATGATAAGAACAAATGTGGGTAAAAAATCAAAAATACATCGGATAAGGTCAAACACGTGAGAGCTCAAAATGCAGGCTGCAGAGTTTCTGAATGACAGTCCGCATGTAAAACGCTCGAGTCCGCTAACAGGACCGGGAAAAGAAAGAAAGAGGATAAAAACTTTTTCTACATTCCCCGCCTGTTTCTCTAACTATCCAGACAATTTACTATGAAATTAAAACCTGTATGCTGTATCCACATTGCCTGCAGCGGCGCCTCACCGTCCAAATTTCAGCCGCAGGCGAGAAAACAAACTGCGTCGACGGACTGTCCGAGCACGGAACTTTCAGCCAATCAGACGGCAGTCCAATCAGAGAAACAACCAATCAGCGAGCAGGAACGGGCTGGACAAATTTGGAGCGGTTCAGAGGGGGATGGAGGGGGCGCGTCAAGTCAAATTAACTTAAATCATTTGTTAGTTAGACTCTTCAGGGGATGGAGGTTCAGGCTACAAGAGTAAAAGAAAAAAAAGTTCATATTATTATTATTATTATTATTATTATTATTATTATTATTATTATTATTATTATTATTATTATTATTATTATT
>JAPZDY010000026.1:19006490-19072303 GCA_029783645.1 Ctenochaetus hawaiiensis | reverse complement strand
TTATTATTATTATTATTATTATTATTATTATTATTATTATTATTATTATTAGCAGCAGCAGCAGCAGTAGTAGTACTAGATCTTGTTGTAGTAGTAGTAGTGGTAGTGGTAGTAATAGTAGTAGTAGTATCAGGATTAGCAGTCCTCAAGCAGTGAAATAACTATGATTTTTTTTATAGTTTCTACTTCACTTACTATATTATTCTTAAATATATAAATCAAAACTTTAGACAACGAGCAATAAATTTCTACTCTTTTTTTTATACTCCACTCTATTCTTTTCTATTCATAAAGTGTAGTGCATGTACAGTATGCTCTGGTCCGTGAAGGCTCGCCCAAAGTAATATTACGGACAAACACTGACACCTAATGGCTTACAGGCGTCATTACAGTAATTCATTTTTAAAGGGTAGAGGCTGCTTGAGACATAACGGTGAATCTGAATCCTGCAGCTGATAAATATATTGACTGATAACAGTGATTCACACACAAGCTCAAGTCAAACTCGAACACACTGTTTTAAAATGTGAACTTTTTTACATGTGATGCTGCATCTCTGTAGATTCAGAACATTCAATAATATCAACTTTTTAAAATTCAAATATTAATCTTTATCTCCTTAATATTATAAAACTTTTATTAGTATGTATCACGTTTAACTATATTTTTTCCACTCTCTTCTGTTCTAGCCCAGCCTCACTGTTAAGCAGTGGTGCAGTAGTGCCCTCTCCTGGTTACAGAAGGAACTGCCCACCATCTTTTTTTCCTAGGATGTTTGGATCAAACTCAGTACACTAAAGACTTTCATTGCATAAGTGTTCAACAGAGAGACAGGTGGACAGACGCCAGTACTTGTATTTTGCCTGTAAAATAAGCCAATATTTGATATAATTCCACACAAGCAGTTTGAACTTTACTTTTTAAATGCAGTTTAATTTAGTAAGCAGCATTTTTCTTAAAGAAGGAACACTTCAGTGTATTTAAATTCTATTTTATAATTCATTCATCATTCATCAAATGAAGAGAGAAAAAAGTGGACAAATTTTAAAAATGTAAAATACAACACCTGAAGTGTTGTTCTTAAAACAGTCTACAAATTAAATAGCATTGACTTTTTTCACTACATTTATTCACATTTGTGATCCTGAAAGAGCAGCTGTAAGCAGACAGATGAGTGTGTTGGGTGAGTGTGTGTGGAATAAATCAGCCATTTATGGTTTGTGATTTATTTTGCAAAGTTAAAACCTAAGTCACACTCAGTCAGTATGTATTATATTTGTGTAGTGCCAATTCTAGTTGATCCTGTGCAATATCTTTTCTCTTTCCAGCAAACTGCAGACATGAGAAAGTTTTCTAATATCACTGTTGGTCGTCACAGTTCTTATAGCAAATAAGCAGAAGTGCACATTGTTTGCTGGCTTGTGCAGTTGGTTTAACAGAGTCATTTAAATCATGAGTGGCATGTTTGACTTGTTGCCATGGAGAATGTAATCTAAACATTTTTCATTGACTGTAAAGTCATAGAATCCACCAAACAATCAGAGAAAAAGATTAAAGAGCTCTGAAAATGGAAAATTAAAAGGCAAAAGAACGGATCAAACGATGGTCATGAATGTTGATTATCTCCGCATCATCCATGACTTGGACATGAAAACATGTCCAAACTGGATGCTGGTCAACGTTTGAGCATGAATCAAAGATATCGCTTGCAGTTTCAAATACTTTTGATGTTTTAGGGGAAAAAAAATAAATGGTTTAAGCTGCAACCAGTGTTTGGGTTGAAAACAACCTATGGTTTGTCTGAAATGGGCTGAAGGACATTTTAGGACACTGAGCTCTTTATATCAGTTGAACAGTCATTTAATTTAGCCATGTTTGCAGCAATGAGTTGGTTTAACTTTGAAAAACAGCAGAGTATTGTCTATGGCTGTGATCCAGTTCCATGGCTTTAACCACTCTGTTTTATTTTAGTGTCAGAGGAGGCAGAAAAAACTCCTGGGAGTTTCAGAGAGCAGCTGGGGAAAAAACATCTGCAGATTTAGAAAGTAACTCCTGAGGTTTTTCGAAGAACCTTTACATCTACCTGGGAACTGAACTGTTTGCTAGCTGCCGTTGCTGCTTCCAGCTGTGCTACCTAAACTTGCTTCAAGTTGCAAACTGCTGCTCCAAAAGCAATTTTTTTCTCTATTTTTAGTGCCAATTTGTTTAGCATTGAACGTCAATACAACTTTTTAATCACTGAGAGTTACACTAAACAGAGATAAGGAGTTAATAAGTGGCATGGTGGTATTTTAACAGTGGACACAAGATTAAGCGATTGCCATGCCGTAATATGTCATGCATATGCTAACTGAATACTTCTTTTTTTTTACAGAGTATCCTTTTTTGAAAAAAAAGTAATGTGAAAGATAAAAACAGAATTTTAGTTTTGATCCTTTAAAAATGAACTAACAGTATCAATGGAATGTATTCGAAGTAGTTAGCGACCTAAGTTAGCATGTTAACCAGCTAGCTCTAAGCTATTTACTTATGTAAATATATTCTCAAAGAGCGATATAACAACCTTTAAGTTTTTATTCATATTTATATAGGATATTTATATAGATTATTTGTTTGTTTTTATGGACTCTGACTTATGAAACAACTTTCTGAATTACATTTAATTTGCCTGAGGGCATTTTGTCAGAGGGCTTTACTACATATAATTCCTAGGTTTCTTCAGTAGATGGTAGCAGAGGACAAGGGAACAAAATACACACAAATGCACATAAACACACACACACAACTTCATGCACACAACTTCACTCACACACAGATATATATATAGTCTTTAATGTTTGCAGATTTAGTTTCTATTCTTCTAAAATTATCATGACAGATGGTGGGAATATGGTTGAGTATGCGCCATTGAAATCCATGTACTGTGACAGGCAGCCAGCTTAAACTATTTCTATTGAAGACAGTTTTGTGTGTGTGTGTGTGTGTGAGAGAGAGAGACAGAAAGAGTTAATGTTATTTCTTTTCTATATCCGATTATGTATTTTTATACCTCATTATCTGTATACTTCTTTTGTAAGACGGAAACTTCTGCTCCTCATCTGTTACTGAATCGAGAGAGATGGTCAGACGGTGGTGAAAGTCACTGCCAGGTTGTTGGAAAAGAGAAAGCAATCATAATTTACCTTGTGCAGGATGTCTCCTGTCAGCAGCAGATTAAATGCTCATAATAATACTTTCCTAATACAGTATACTGATTGTCACTGCAACCTTTGTGAGGCTGCAGTTGGGAATTTGTCTCTTTAGATCAGCCAAATGACAGCAAATGGGTGATGGGTTTATATTGGAACTGTTGAGTCTCTTACAATAAAACACTTCATGCCTTATTTCAGAAACTATATGAACATTTTTATTAAGTTTTATGAGCTGTGTAGCATTGTATTTTTGATTTTTCATGACTGTTATTTGATAACTATAATTCTTATTTTCTAAAAAGAAGAGGGAGCAGAGAGAAAAAAAAATGCATTTATTCCAGTGTCAGTGTGAGAGACTTTTGTATATTTATATTACAACGTCTTTATCAGCAGGCTGCTCAGCTGTGGAACAGCAGATGTTAAATCTTTTGTTTATACTGAGCTTTATTTGTTCATCCTTAAAATTTTGATAAACATTAATTTACTAATGTGATTATTTTTCTCCATGAGACGTCAAACCAACCTCTGCTAATGATTATTATGTATCTTTTCTTGCAGCAGAATAGCTTTTGCAGATGGCTGTCAGGTGGAGGATTCAAAGCTAATACAGACAAAGTAGTTAAAACTCTTGTCTCTCACTTTTACTCCACCATGATTGAACAAAGATAATGTCAAAGAAAACCACGAATAAAAGTTCAGCACCAAGTCTGAGGCTAACTGCACAAAACTGCTAGTAGTCATTCGTCCTGGGGGTCTGCGGGCAGAGATCTGTAAATATAGCCTTTCAGAGTATTTGGAGCACTAGTTAGGCCATGGTTGTTTTCATTATTAGGTTTTACTGGGCTTTAGCCAGCGCAAGAAGGCGTTTATATTCTGCAGGCGCAGCAAAATGTCACATTCAATCCGCACACTTTGTTTTCAAAAGGTCATAATTAGCTAGCAGTTATGAAACAATTACGGCCAAAGTGCACCAATTTCCCTCGAAGCAAAACATAGAATTACTCATGAAGAGAGAAATTGAACGGTGTGTATGTGTGAAGCATTTGTGGTTTGTTGTTATTTTAACTTCTTAGTCCAGTATCAAATGCTTTGTCTTTGCATCAGCTGCAAAAGTTAATCGTAGCGTGGAAAGATTGCCTGTCCACCGCCTTTTTTTTTTTTTTTGTCTTATACAAGTTGACTCTGCATGAATGCTGCTAGATTCCAACAATTTACACACTTTCACATGCAGGAGCAGCTGAGAATAATTACAATTTATTAGCCAGGTGAGAAAGGGTTAGGTGATAGGAGGGCACACACGAGGGAAATTAAACAGCAGCTGCAGAAAAATAGGAAAGTGCAATTTATTTAGCATCATTGTTCCTGCCCCAATTTGCCCAAAAGTTTAAAGACTCGGAAAAGCAATCTGCTGTATTCAGGTTCCCTGTTGGCAGGAACACGTTTTTTTGGATTTGATAGCAAACTGTTTCACACAGATTGAAAAAAACAAGTAATGGAGAAACTGTTTCATGTCACTCTTGAACATCCCTGTTTAAGTTGTGTGTAACATAAGAAATGTTTAATTGCTTCATTGTTGTCATGAGGAGATCAAACGATGATCATGTTGTTGTTGCTAGGGCAGTCTGAGCGGTTGCTATGCGTCAGCCTCAGCTGTTGTAGGAAATGACTCTGGTTAAAGTTAAAAGGAGGGGAAGCAAAGAGGGCGACGTAGCCACAACGCCGTGACTATTTCCCTTTGTGTATGTGTGCGTATTTCCGTCTAAGCATGTATGTGTGTTCTTGGCATGTGTGTTTGCATCTATTATGTGACCTATTGTGTGAGGAAAATGTGCGCATGATAAATGTGTGTGTGGATTTATATGTAGATTCTGTGCAGTATTTCATTGTGTGCATAAACATGTAGCGTTTCTGCATATATACATATAATCTATGAGTGTGTGTGTGTGTGTGTGTGTGTGTGTGTGTGTGATGCAGTACAGCGGTCTCAACTCAAGTCTGAACCCAGCGTAGCCGCGGGGAGGGTTGGGCATTTATGAAGGAATTCTGTAATTTTCAAAACTGTGGTTTGAGTTTCACTCTTTTTAACAAGCTGGTTTGGGCACTGATAATGGAAAACGGCTGCAGAGAGAACGAGAGCGAGAGAGCAAGCGAGCGAGAGAGAGAGAGAGAGAGAGAGAGAGAGAGAGACAGAGAGAGAGAGAGAGACTCATGGCAGTCTCTGGATTCATTCCCCATTCCTCAAAATATGTCTTTGCCGTTTGTTCCTCTGGGACTTTTTGCTCTATCATTTCTGTGCTAATTACACAACAAACAACAGTTAAAGTTGGAAAAAAAGGAAAAGATAAAGAGTTGGAATGAGAGGCATTAAAGTCGAATCTTGACCCCAAAGGCAGAATCAGTATGACTCACAGTGCAATTTATAAACTTGTCCTCTGGATTTACAAGTTGTTGTTGAAGTGGGAGCTACATCTATAAAACAGGATTAAATTGTGTGTTTCTTGTCTCTTTTGCAGCTCTGCAGCATTAATTTCCCTGTTCTGGTCCTGTCAAAATTAATTTGATTCAGCTGAAATTTCAAATTTTGCTTGCTTGTTCAGGTAATATGTTTTTTTTATTATTATATTTGCCTTTCATGAGTTTTCAATGACACTGACATTCCACGCTACATTTCCATAAAATTATGAGTTCCTACACTCAAAAATGTTTTTTTAGACCTAATTTTTGTTTATCTTCAATGACAAATATAACCAACAAATATACAATTACTGTGTTATTCTAAGAAACCAGAAACATACACCAAAGAATTAAAAATAAGTTAATACAATTTTGGTGTATGTATTTATGTAAATTCATACGCGTAGGCCAGTTCGAGGTCTCCACAGGAAGGAAACTGAGAGCCGTATTTGGCTCGTTCCCACATTTGAGAAACCAAACTCTGATTCAAGAAGCCAAACTTGAGACTCAATCTCGACCACACTCTGTTATATTTTGGTTTCTTCCACAAAGTGAAAGAGAAATGTTTGATTTAAATGCAAAGGAACACTTAAGAAAATAATCTGGACACAGTATTTTAGCCTACATGGCATAAAGCACAAAAAACCCACTTATGCTTCTACTTTAGTAGGTGAATTGTGCTTTTCATGTTTTGAATAAAGTTTTGTTTAAGTTTTTAGACATATACTTAAACCTTCACATACAATTAAATGTGCTAAGATACATTTAACTGGGAAAAATACTGCAGCACCTCCACAAACTTCCCTGTTCCTTCACCTGGTTTACATGTTTTAAAAACAAGCAAACAAAGAAAAGTTGTTGTAACAAATACTTATGTTATTAATACTGCTGATACCTGTGGTTGCATTTTTTAGTAACTTTCAGTGCTGCTGCAAACACCCTCATCACCTGTATTGAACCACATTGCTGTAACATCATATATGCATCAGCTTGCATCAGAAAATCTGCACAGTTTGTGGGAAACAATACGAGTAGCTGTGTTTAAAGCAGACCTTCCAGTTCCACATCTGGATGCCAGGTAGTCAGACCCCCTGCAGCACTTAAACGCACACACATCACCACACACACATATACAAAGACATATATACACACATCAGTCTGAGCGACCGTGGGGGCCCGTTAAGAGAACGGGAGATATTTAGCCCCCAGACTGGGAAATAAAAAGTGTAATGTAATGGGGCCAGCTGTAAAAGCACAGAACGGTACAGAACAGAATGCAACAGGACGTTGCTTAAGCCAGTGTGACTTAAAGTAACTAAACCTGAGACTGGACTGATTCAGGCTCTGCTATGGCCTCAGTTTCCTAATGATGACCTCAACAGTAGTATATGAGCAGGTTGTAATTAGAGTGTGTGTGTGTGTGTGTGAGACTCCCTAATAACAATGACCCAATGAGATGCTTTTGTTGCCAAAAGCACTTGTTCATTTTTCTAGTTTTCTGGTTTCAATTTTATGTTTTTAATGTGTTTGAATCATAATTTTGTTTTATTTATCATGCAAAAGTTTAAAATTGGCTAATTTTATCTGTTTCTACTCTTGCAACTCTTAAGTTTTGTAATTTTTTCAGTGCTTATCCCACAATCTGTTTTTTTATGTCTGCACCATTGTGATAAATGCAAGTTTGAATTTTTAAATTTCCTTGATATCTGACCTTCTGAGACCCTTTTTTTACAGGCCATGAGGGTTTGAAAGATGCTTGGGACCTAAAATGAGCTTGCAAACATAGTGATGGACCAACATTATCACATTATTTTATTGTTAGTCCTGTTATTCTGTCTTGTTTTGCTATTTCATGTCCTGTTCATCCGTAATCTGTATCTTCAGTAACAGCACACACTGAACCATATGTGTGATACACTCTTGACAAGGACATTTAACCTGCATGGACTGAAATACCTGCAGAAAACACACACACAGTCATGAGGAAAACAAACAGAAACTCTACCGAGAAAAACACCAGACGAAGTAGAGAAATTTGCCAGTTGACAAGTTGAAACGATCTGGAATTCTCTTCCTTCCCGACCGAACAAGCAGCAAATCCTGTTTATCCTGAGTGATGACAAAAAGAAACCAGCGCTGTGAGGAAAACTTTCTGGTGAGCATTTAGCCGTCAACTTCTCTTAAACTCACTCAAGTGTTTTTTTTCTGTGAAACTTGTGCCTGTGTTGACCACAGGCACTGCAGATAATAGTATTTATAGTCTAATGCTGCTGTAAATAGTGTGTATGTGTGTCTTTATGTGTGGGTGTGTGTGAATGCTGGTGGCTTTCTGATGTGTAGTTTTTTTCGCACATTTTTCCCCTCCACCACCTTTTTTTTTCATTTTTCATTAAAAAACATTAAAAACGAAAGTTTCACAACAGCTATATTATTAACTTCATGTCTCACTCCCCCACATTCTGAGGTAATGCAGAGCAAAGAAGGATTTTTTTACGAGCACTTAACACTAATGTTACGCTAATGCTGCAGTCATGAGCTCATGTTCGGAGCCCCCCCACCTTTCACACTCAGTCCATATATATCTCACTTTCTCTCACTCCCTCTGCACTCCTAAAGGTGTTGAACTTGGTTACAACCCCAGGGTGTGTAGTTTCCTGGCAGAGAAGTACTGTAAGTCCAAATATTGTTGATTGTTTATTTTATTGCTTTTTAAATGGCAAAGATTAAAGCTGAATTGTGTCAGATGTGTTTTATTCGCTTTCATTTTTCAGGCCAGAACTTTTATGTGCAGCTCAGGATGCGTCAGTTTCTGTCATGTGATATCTTAAAATTTGTCTTTGTTACTTTTGGCTCTTTCTCTGCTGCTTTTTTTTTTTTTTCAAATGCACACTTTGACCTCTGCAGTGAAATTTATGGTGCAAAAATTCAAGTCACTCTTTGTCACACTAATAGGATTTTATTACCCAAAATGACCCGTTTCCTACTTTAACTGATTAAAAAAAGTTGTTTTATGCCATGTGGATGCAATATGTCATAGTTCTGTACTGAGTCCAAAAGTTACAGTCAGCACATCAGACCAAAGCACCTCACTGTTAGTTTCTGCTGGTGTTTTAACATCAATCCTGTACCCTGAATGTAAAGGAACGAGACACACAGACCTGAAGATAAAATATCATAAAAACATATAGAATATAAAACAAAAGATATTTTAAATGTGATATAAAACCCCACATTCAATTTCACAATGTGGATCATAAAACAATGTGTTTCATTAGTGACAATAAAACATAAACTCTATAAAATGCAGCATCATAATAGTGTCCAGTTATCAGCTGTTATATCACCATCATCATATGTAAGTATTGTAAAGGAGACAGATCATCAGTCACACGTCGAGTTGGCACATTTTGCCAATTTAAACACCTTGTATCAGACTCAGTGTAATCTAATGAAACTGATTCTCTGCATTGGAAACATCCCTGAGGAGCTGTGAGCTGCCACCATGCAGGAGAAACTCCAGCTTTAAGTCAGCGGTCAAAGTTAGTGACAGGAGATTAAACCTGCATGTATGCAGAGAGGAAACACACACGAGCACAAGCAAAACATGCAAACTCCATCTGAAAGAGCCTGTTTGAGTTGGAACTTGAACCCAGGACTCTTTTTGCTGTGTGGACACTGTATTAGATGATTCAAAAATTTAAAATGAAACCCAGCAAATCGAAATGTTGTGCTTTGCATCGACTTAGAAATGTTTCTAGTTTCAGCCAAACTTCTTCAAGTCATTGGAAGAATCATATCCAGTTTATAACCAGATGTTCTTCCTTTGTACATTATATCACTGCTGACAAGCTGAGCATTGACTGTATATCTTCTTGTCTTTAAAATCAAACAAAGACCCACAGACAGACACATTTTTCAGATTTTCTCAAGTTCATCCAGCAAAGTGCCATCAAGACTGAACAACTGTAACCACATCACTCACCTCCTTCCTCCGACACACTTGTCAGAGCTAACGTAACTGTTTGTTAACCGGTAAATTTCTCTTTTACGTAAAAGTCGCAGAACCGCACCGAGAAGCAGACTGAATTTGTGTTTGTTCACCTGTAAATCAGAGTCCTGGGTCGAAGTTATCAGCCCGGCTTAACAGGCTGTATTTATTGGCTGTGAGCGCAGCTACAGGTCCACAGGAATCCCACAGAATACAACAAGTATGACTTATTGCCTATTACTCTGTACACACACACACACACTTGCACTTTCACACATGAAAGTATACGAAGGTAGGTGAAGTCACACACATGAGCCCGTGCGGAGAGCCATTAATTTTTATACTGTTTACCATTCCTGCAAAGGCCTAATCAGATGATTTACAGGGTTCTTCAGACTGTACGCACTGTACTTCAGCATGCTCCTTTTATATTAGATTCAGGTTTCTGCTACGCTTTACTTTGTTTTTATAGGCCAATTTAGAGCCACTGAGCTGCCCCCATTAATGCCTCGACAAGCGTTGTTCCTCCGGTTCATGAAGCCCGTTTTAATAAAACTTTTTCTTTCCATCCTGATGACAGAAGAACCACTTGACAGGCTGTTTGCAGAGTAACTGCTGCTGCCGTTTGAGTCAGTGTGTTACTTTAACACTTGACCGACGCTACTGAGGTGTATAAACTTTTGGGATGATAAATTTAAGGATAGACAGATTGATAAACACAACATTTAATAAATCTATAGACAAGGAAAATGCAAAGACATTTAGTATTAAACTGAAACCAGTAAATCTAATTAAACCATAATACTCGAGTCACAGCAGCAACTTTAATGTGTTCATACGATGACAAATGTTCATGTTCTTGTGCTGGTTTCAGCTTCTCCTCCTGCTGCATGAAATGAATGCACCTTCTGTGAGTGTTTGAGTTGATGCAAGAAAACACAGAATACAGACTAATAATCAAAATGAAATCAATGTTGATCTACAAACAGACATTATTATATAATGTGAAGTTAATTTCAGCCTTTTTCGAGCAGACTTTCTCCATGCAAAGTCACTCATGCGTGTGGGCTTCTGGCACTAAAAGGCGTTGGTAACGTCTGGTGCCCTCGGTGCTAAAAACAAGCAATATTTAGACTGTTGTAAGTGTATAAATATGTCGTCTGTAAATGAGGCCACATTCTGTTTAAATATATATATAAAAAAAGACAACCTTATTACTTTTCATTGCTTCATTACATGTTGGAGGTGCAACCTTACAGCTCGATGTGTTGGCTGTGTCCTCACTTTCTCACCCTCATGAAAAAGCTTTTTATTAAGCTCAACAACTTATTTCCTTCATTTTATTAAAACCATCTTTTTATAATCAACTGTGAGGGTGTTTCATGAGAGCAAACACCCAAAAGTGATGAAATGTCTGCGATACAGTAACATTTTTAAGATGCAATCATGATGGAAATTATTAATACTTCTTCATGTAACACACTGTTGTTTTTGTTTTGCATTTAATGTTTTTTTGGTACTTTTGAATAAAATGGAGTTTTAATGATGTTTGATTGACTTTGTAGAATAAACACCTGCACACACAGAACAGTAGCTGAGAGATTTAAACACTGAGCTGTTAAAGATTGAGAACAGACGGTGTCTTAGTCTAGATTTATGAATCCAGATGTTGTTTGCTCTCTAACAATCACCATCACCACAAGTCTACCATCTTAGGTTAAACAGACAGTTTTTAAAACATACAAACAGAAGAATCAGCTCTTGTTTTAACTTATATTATTGTTGGGCTTTTCAGTCCATTTTAATTTTGTATTATATCAAATTTTGGATCTTATTTGCCTCGTTACTGTCGTCAAATGTTGTTATCCTGGTTCAGTTATGAAAAGCACTTTGTAACTGCAGTAACGGATTAAAAATAAGGTTAGTAATCTGTTACTATAGATGGTTCTATAGCATTTATTATATAAGAGCTTGGGACTATTTCTTAATTGGCACTGAAGGCTCCATTGAAAAGGTGTTTTACTCTTTTTTTGACTGACTTTAGCTGTTTAATGTACCAACTGACTCTCATACTGCGTAATATAATTCATGACTGACTGACTGATCGGTTGTATCGATCTTATTTGTTGAAATTAGACCTTAATAGACCATAATAGATGAATTTGTTGAATCACCTGTATTTTCTTATGGGGCGACGTCCCGGTTAGTTTTTGTCTGGTGTGTCATGTTGGTTTCATGGAGAGAAATATAGCTTCCACGTGTTTGTTTGTTTGCTTCTTATCTGTATGAAAGCCTCCTTTGTAACGGTTGCTCGGAAAACAACAGGAAACCCATGAACAACACGACTCTGCACGGCCCTGATCTCCTTTTCCACCTCTGCTCCTCATCTTCGCTCACAATCTGTACACAAACAAACACAAACACACACACACACAATCCCCCCTCCTTTCACATTCACACCACGACACACAGACAACAAAGAGTCACTTTTTTTCCTTTTTCTTACTTGTAAACACACGCAAAGACCCTGTTCTGTGGTAAGATGAACATCTCTACTCTGATATCATCCTCATTCAGCCGGAGATCAGCTTCCTTAACGCCACACCTCTGACAATAGAGCTCCTGTCTGAGCGTGTGATAGGACGTCTCTGCGGTGATAGTTGCTAAGCAGTGGCGGTGAAAACATCCTTTCTATTGATGCCGAAGTACCGTGAACCCTGAGATTCAGTAGCATGCATGTGCACAAACACAAATATGTTGTGTGGATGCATAAACACAAAAACGAGCAGCGACGGACGGATGCAACAAAATATGGATGCAGTCGACAGCGAATACAAGGTCAAACCTCCATCAGCGGCTGATTGTGTTAAAGGTTTTTACAGCTGAAGAGATTTATGAGCATTTAAGCTCATAAGTTATAAAGATAAGCAGAGGATATTTGGAAAAGCAATATGACTGTGAAGATTAAAATGCAGCGGTGAAATTCTATAGACCTTTTCTTCAAATTTGCAAAACCATGACATCACTGCTCAAGGAAAAAAAAAGAAAATAAACACCAAACAACATGCTCTTATTCATAAAATGGCCTTTCATACTGAGGTGGTTTTGGAACAGGACAAAAGTTTGAATAATAAAACACAGCACAGTGTTGAACAGCTGCTAAATGAATTAATTCATTGAAAATTTATACGACTGACAGGTGGAGAGAAAAAACACCTGCATGTGAGAGCTCGAAACACAAACGCATTGTTTGAACCTGAATGCAACATCTTTGTTTACCGTGACTGAAGATTATTACATTAGTGATGCATATTTGTCTCAATCACTGTTGAGCAGTCGGAGCTATTTGTCTATTTGGGTATTTTATCATGTGCTGCTCTCCTGGTGTATTTTTCATGAAAAAAAATCCAGATGCATCACAGACAAACTGATCCTGTAAATTAAAACACACCTCACCCTCATTCTTCTCTCTCTAATGGTTAAAACTCTGAATCAGTTCAGTCTCGATGTTTAATGCCTCATTTTGATCCAGCGCAGTGTGGAAACACATAAAAGCCCTGAAGAAAAATCACAACGTCAAACCTGAAACCTTCAAAAATACCACAAACATGATTCACAGTTCTCAGGTTTAAGTTGTTGTAGATGCAGTTTCAAAGGTTTTCCTTTCCTGCCAAGTGTGGACTTCCACAGTAAACACCGAGTGTCACATTTCTCAGTATTCGACACTGCAGGTTGGACCACATAGAGCGAGAGAGCGTGAACTGTGTGGGATATGTGTGCTGACATAATGTACAAAAGCCTGCAAGATCAGAAGTTCCCAGACTTTTCCAGGTTGAGACCCAAAAGAGAAATCTGATGTCTTTCCAAGACTCAGACTTACAAAAACACCACATATTTTGCCATAATTGCACAAATTGCATTTATACATAAACTAGGTTAAAAACTGATAGTGGGAACAATAATACATGAATTGAAATATTATTAAAATGGATTTTGTTTCATTTTAGAAGCACATCACTTACAATAAGACATTTTTTTCAGTGCAAGTTCTTAAGTTTAGGAAACAAAACGAGGCCGTTATGGAGCTTTAAACTCCCACTGAGAGAGTCAACACAACTCGTCACTGCAAACTCTGTCTGATCCATGTTTACTTTCCGTTCAGTCCTTGTCATGAATATTATTCAAACATGCTTCATTTTTGTTGACACTCTTCAAGTGTGACGAGTCCAGAAAGGCTAATTATGACTCAATTTCATGGAGGAAATTAGTGTTTTATGTATCATCTGATGACAGCTTTTACTTGTTTTTTGGCTTTACACAGAAATAAAACTGTAACCATCATTTCATCGATGTTAACACTGTTGCTCTTCTTTCAGTTACTTTTTTGATCCCATTTCGTAAACTGTGGGTACATATGTGGTCACTTTATCCTCCCACTTTACTAAATCACACCTTTACTTTCTTTATTTCATCTATTTAATGTTTCACATTCATCATAATTCACCCAATCAGGCGACTCGTCTGACTGCTCTCATGTGTTTTATGTTCTAAAATGATTTCATTCATTTTCTTTCAGCAACTTGTTTATTCCTTCTGCTTCATTAGACCTGAGAGTAACTGCTGTAGTAGCCAAGCTGGCAGCTGCGCAATTTAACTAGTTTACAATGTGAATTTTAATGGAGGGGATACTTCATGAGCCATTTGTTTATATTACCTCAACTCTGCCAAAGCATAAAGCTGGTCTGCAAAATGCTCTGAACTAATCAGACCAAACGTCGCCCCCGTCAATACATTTTTGGATTAGCAGAACATCCAAGAAAAAACTGTGACATATGCTTGGATTTATGTTATTTGTTTTCCTCTAACTGGGAGAAAATCTGGTCGAAATCTTTTAACGTGCATCCACCCGCCCCCTTGAACTCTGAGTGCCTACATCTGGGTGTAATCTGTTAGTTTTTCTTAATGACGATAATCAGCGGAACGATGAAACCTGAGAGTTTTAAGGCTTGTGTTGAGCCACAGCTCTGAGCTATTTACTGTCAGACACAACAAACTTATCTGCGAACAATAATGCAGAACAAGACACATGAGGAGGAAAAAATTCAGGGAATAAACTAGAAAAGAAGGAAATAAACTGAGAGAGAATTATGTTTTATACATACAAAAACAGCTGAAATTAGCTTTTCAGCTCAGCTTCAGGCAAATCATCCTGACTTTTATTCCCTATTTTCTTTTGTCGTAAAGAAATATGACAGCATACGTGCACAATGGGAAAAATATCTACACAAAAGCAGATAAATAAAGAGGAGAAGACGGAGAGAGAGGAGAGAAAATAAAGGAAATTAGCTTGTTTAGAACACAATATCTGGAACTTATTCTTTCTTTGATGGCAGTGATCAATCATACATAATGAAAACACAAAGAAAGAAGTAAATGAAACAGGAAATATGCAAAATGAACTCCTGATTATAAATGTGGCCTAATCTGAATACACGACATGTGGGGAGGAGCGTGTCGTTTTTATGCCCCTGCAGCTGCTCCTGCATTTAATCATTTAATGTTTTACCTGTTTATTGTTCAATAAATGCACATACAGTCATGCATTAACATGCCTCTAATGCACCCATCCACCCAAACACACACACACACACACACACACACACACACATCCGAACACAGAAACATAACCCTCTGACCTCCTCTCTCTGTATTTTTTCATGTCTCTCTGTTAATGTAACAGAGACTTGTTGCTCTCTGTCTTTCTCATCGTTTTTTACAGACATTATGATTTTTTTCAGTGTGTTTTTCTTGATGTAGATTTGACTGATCTGCACCTTCACTCTTCATTTCCTCTGCAGACAAATGCAGGAACATTCATCTCTCCTTGCTCTTCGCTGTGGTAATGTCAACCCTCACGAGCCAGCTCGCTCATTACCAATGTGTAAATTAATCAACCTTTCACTTTCTCCATTGATTTACGTGACTTTTTGACAAGCAGGGCTTCATTTTGATTTGCACCTGAAATCTTGGAGGCAAGAAACATGACAAAAAGTAGATTTTTTTATAAAAGAAAAACATCATAAAGTCATCATGGTTTCAATACTGCTGCCTGATGACTTTCAAATGCAAAATGCACTTAAATTTAGATTATTTATTCACTTAATCGTAATTTAATTTGAACAAATCATACTGATCCTCTTATTCCTCCTATTGATGAGCCCTGCTGTTGTGTTTAAGCCGTAATTTTAAATATCTGGTTATTCTCTCTGTATTTTCTGACCATTTGTGGACGTGTAATTTTAGATAATCTATCCTGAGTAGTAAAGACGCCTTTTCAACCCAACCTTAACCCGACCCACCTCAAACAAAGAGAGCAATCGTGCACCGTTTCCAAGTCATAAGTGAATTTACTGGAAGTTTGAACGTCAACATGTTTTCCAGCACCTGATCCAAAGAGAGAGAGAAACGACGCCAGGCAGCTGCAGCTTCTCTAAATATGTTGGTTGTTGTGTCAGGACTATGATCATTCTTTGATATACCAGATAGTCTCTGAGATACTGGTATAAACTAACCTCCTCTAGTATCTGTGAGTGATATTGTAAACCCTTTGGCTGGGTGGTCAGGAAACTCCCCGGAGGAGATATCAGAAGATGAATGTGCCAGAGCTCCTGCTTCATGTCTGATCATTCCACCTCATCACCTCCTCTTGAGTTTACTGTGTATAATTGTTACGTTTCATTCTCTATGTGTTTTAAGTTCTCAGTAGTCAATTCATCTTTCTGGTTCAAGCCCCCAAAAAGTCTATTATACTATTATTTTTCATCATGTGAGCTCCATAGTTGTTGCCAGTCTGCTCACCATCTTGCTTTGTCATGCGTATCAGACTGGAGATGGAAAGGTACCAGCATCACAGATTTCAGTAATGATACACAGAGTTTCTGGGTAAATCTAATGAGCAGCTTCATTTTATTGAACGGACTGATATTTAATGAAATTTGATCCTTAATGCCCATGACAGGAGCTGGCAGAACATTGGTGGAGACGGTGGCTGACAACCTCTCATCAGTGATTTTCTGCACATTTAGATTCTGACCCTTTCGTCTTAAATACAGTTTATAAAAAGATGGTTATGAGCTAAGTATAAATATTGGGGGGGAAAATACTGGACTGCTCGAGTCTCAATAGAGTCATACGGGTTTCACAACTCCGACTCCGCTCAGAGCTCGTTTTTTGATTAAAACAATATGTTCCTGGCAGTTTGTTTCTTGTTGGCATGGAGGTGCATGAACCAACCTGCTGCTCACGGTGGGTTTGTCCAAGTCTTTGGCTTGAAAGGATTCAGTTTGAGGGGAAGAAATGAACCCCAGAATGAGGCCACTTTGTTTTCACACACAAAGAAATTGGTCTTGGTGTTTTGGTGCATAACAGTAATCTTAGTAAGTGGAAAGATATTTTTGAAAAATAAGATAACAAGCAAGTTCTGCAGGTCAAGAAGCACACAAATTGGCAATAAAATATGAACAAAACACTGAATAATATCTCAGATGAACATAAGAACGTGCAAAGGTTCACACAATTTAAAAACACAGTGCCATTAAATTTATAGCTGTTAAATGGCTCTTTTACTCTTACTGACCGTCTGCGTTGCTTCCCACCGAATAAAAGGGTTTTAAAATCTGTCTAATAGTTTCTCTGCCTTCATCAAAAAGGGGATTTTTATCGTCTCATTTAAAGGTCTGCAGATAGAAACATGGCTTGAACATAGTGACAGTTAAGACCTTAGTTTCTCCATCATAACTCTAATTTACTGTTTGGAGATTTTAACCAACTTAAAAGGTCATTGGAGGCTTTCATTTAAATTTATTGTTTCATGATTTTGGATCTTGTGAGGTTTTAATTGTGGCTATAAAAATAAACTTGACTAATGGACTTTGGATTTGCGAACGGAGAAAGACACGTTACAGCTGCTTTGGTGTCATGATGACCTTTCAATAACAGAATAAAAGCAAATTAGTCACCAGCAAAATAAATTTCTGTTTATTTGTCCTACAGAATTTTTGTTTTACACAGTTTATGTTTAAAACTTGAGTCAGCAACTCTTGTATGCAGGATTTTCAGTCAGAAATAGTCGTCATTGACATCCTGCCCTGCTCTGCCTTAATGTAATGTTGTGCTTCACAAGCCTCATTTGTTCCTCAGCACAGAGTCAGACTGCTATCGTGTTGCACACAGTTTCTTTTGGCCTTAATAGCACAAATTAATCTATTTTTATTTAACTTGGTCCTGGATTACCTTTTAACTTGCTTACACCTCATTCTTTACAACATGCAAATCAATTAAGATGTCTGAATGACATTTTTTATTTGGATTTCTGTTTTTTCGTACGTGTTGAAAGATGAAAACCTGCTTTCTTCCACACTAAAAAAAGAAACTTCATACACAGACCTCCGCGGTAGACTTCAACTTGGTCTCATGCCTGCATGAGAAAGAAGCAAAAGGACACTGAGTCGTTCTGACCTGTCAACTATAAAGAAAAGCCTTTAGGCCTATTATTTAAAAGCTGTTTTATATTTAAACATCTTCTTGAAACCTGCACGGCCGTTTTGAACTTTCTACACACAGAAAAACTTCTGTTCTGTTCATTATTTTTCTAAGTTGTTACACACTTTATCCCCATCAAGGCTAAATGACATGTTTAACCACATCTCAACACACTGACCATTTGCTGTTCACTTGATTAAAACCAGTCAGGTAAAATCCATAACTGCTCCTCCTATAGAAAGAAGAAAAGAAAAGAAATTCAAAGTTCTTGGCTTTGGAGACTCCTAGTGGTACTTAGAAATATTACAAAGCCGCACAGAGTAAAGCATGCAGCAGCAGACAGGTGGGGACATGTGAAGAGAAACAACTGCACACCTGAACCAACAATAATGAAGGTCATGAAATTAGATGTGAACATAAATGAGAAAATAAAGAGCAAAACACATCAGGGAACCTTAAAAAACTGAAATTTGATTAAAAAAATTCATGGTACATATATATATATATATGTGTGTGCTTTTTATGAATAATACAAAACATGTACAGAAACTAGAGCAGTGTGTATGTGAGTGTGTGTGAGGGATGTGTTTGCAGGTGGTCTGTGTGTGTGCGTGTGTGTGTGTGTGTGTGTGCTTTTGGTTTGACTTTTCATCATTTGAATCGGATGTAAAGCAGAAACATTTCTTTTCTGTGTGTTCTGTATCACTCAACACATGCAGAATTAGACGCAACTTCACGTCAACACAGCAGGTGTTATGAGGTGTGTGTGTGTGTGTGTGTGTGTGTGTGACTGTGTGATGGCCAAAATGACTCTGCATCTGCGTTTCCAGTTGTGTTTGTATACAGATGTGTGTGAATGTGAACGGCTGCAATGTGGAAGATGAAGCTGCCAGTGCGTAAGTGTGTGTGTGAGAGTGAAAACCTCCCTTCTCTGCATTCAGGCAGATGTAGTGCGTTGATAAAGCTTTGAAATCAAGCCAAGGAGCTGTAACACAAAAAAAATTTAGCTTTTTCTAAAAAATGAATTCAGCTTCGATGGAAACATCATCAGTCATTCAGACGTCAGTGGACATTAATCTTTCTCGGGGTGAGGGCAGGCAGAGGAGCCATCACTCTTGGAAAGTTTTCTCCTGTACAAATGTTATGACAACCATGTCATTTTTCACATATTTTTAATACCACAAAGAGTTCTAAATGCTCCGTCTGAGGAGGAATCATCTGTTGGTCCGAGTCAGGAGTTACAACAGCTTTGACCTCCATCCTGCCTGGTCACCTTTACTGCTCAGACTCTTCTCCCACCATGTTCTTCTCTGTCCTCCCTCATTCTTCACATCTATCTCTCTGATAACTTCTCCTTTTTTCATCCTCAAATTGTTTTTCCTATTTCTTACCTTTATATGCTCTTTACTTCAGATCTCAAGGCAGCTTAAATCCAGAGGGTGGAGGGAAAAAGGAGGGAAAGATGGAAGGAGAGGCATCTTGTAAAGAGATAAATGAGGAGTTGAATCAGAGAGGAAGGAGAGGATAAGCAGAGGACATGAAGATCAGGCTGAAATTGGGAAAAATCACAGAAATACAGAGGGAGAAATGGGCTTTTTTTTTTAAAGAATGCAGATGTGAAAATGATTTCTCCTGGGGTGGAGAGAGAAGATCCACTGTTATTTACATCCAACATCAGTCACATTTTGTTGATATGTGGAGACAAGACGAGAGAAAAGACGACAAAGACGTCTCATTCAGAAAGACAGAAACTCCGGCTGAAAGAGAAATGCTTGTGTGAAACGACAGAAAACAAAGAAAAAGAGCATAAAAAAAGAGAAAACTTCTTTTTGATCCACTGCAGGCTGCGGCAATGCTCCCTGTAATCTGAGGACTTGATTGAGAACACTTCATGTGATCGGTGTAATGTTAGCCTCTGCGACCTCCCAGAGCACTTAACGAGGAAATGACCGCCACACTCTGGGTAATTTGTGCCAATTAAGTGCCATGGCAACCACTGATGTGAGGATATCAGCTGTCCTTTAATCAGCCAGTGGGCTTCGTCTCAGGTACAGCAGAGAAATGTGAGAATTTATGTACACATATTGACTCATAAAAACACACTCTCTCACACACACACACACACACGGAGTCTCTGTTACAGTAGACATTTCCATGATGACCTCACTGAAGAAAAACACACGACGCATGTACTTTATGAATGAAGGTTTTTTGGGTTTTTTTAGGTTTCCAGAGAAACACGAATACCCTGAGAATTTGAAGGAAAAATGGTTTATTACAACTTAGGTCTTAATTTTGTAGTTTTGGGAATTTTATTTTGGTTACGTTAACGCTGTTCGCTCCAAAGTATCTGTTTCAATCTGAGGACACGACGACCACACACACAACACTCGGCATGAGAGACTATCAAACAGGTTGTAACTAAACCACCAGTGCAGCCATTTCTTTTATTGGTATGATTATTATTATTATTGTTACAGGAAAACCAAGCATGTGCATGGAAAACTGTAGTAAGTGCTGGTCAGTGAAGGTTTTCATGCAAAGTTCTTCCTTATTTTTCACTTTTAAATAAGTTAAACTGAGCTGGATGTTTGTGCAGAATGTATGTGGACCTTTTTTAAATCATGTTCCTGCTTTCAAAGATCTCTGGTCATTGACATACAGATTGTAATTAGGGGGTGTATTGATCATGTGACTATAACACAGCAATCCCTTGCCTGTCTGAACTATAGTAAGATTCCATATGTAGAGATGTTTACAGGATAAATGAATGTTTTAACCCCTTGGTGGAATGAGATGGAAAGTTGGAGGATCACCAACGAAAGGAGGATGACTATACAAAATTTCACTGTAATCAATCCAGCACAAGTAGTTGCTGAGGCTTTTTCAGTCTGGATCAATGACAGACTGAACTCATCGTCCCTCAAAGCACCAGGAAATATTTTGCTGAGGATTCTTGGAAAGCTGGAGTTTAACCTTATGCAACAAGTGACGCTGGAACATTTGATTTCTGGCACCTTAATTATAGTGACAGTCAAGATAATTGAATCTGATGAGAGCACAAATAACTGGACGACATGTAGAACATAAAAAGACTTTCATGGCTTCCTTCAGTGATGTTGTTTGATGCAGATGACAAAAACTATGCATATAGATCATAGAAGATGTAATTTTTGATTCAAGAGTCTTACAGTAATTTGTCATTGTTAGATATTTTATAATTAATATGTACTTACATGATGTATGAAAGGTTAGAAAAAAATATTGTGGTGCTGTATTTCCATCAAAAAAGCACAAAGCAGTAATAACTTCTCTCTTTTACACTTTGTTGCATGGCTTGCCTGCGAGTTGAATTTTGCAGTGAAAGTGCTGTGTTTCCTCACACCCAAAGGAAATAGCTGTAAGGCATAAAATTAGGACTGTTTTACTGTGCATGAATCCCACCACTACCATTATTCAAAATGACAGTTAAAACCTCTTGGAGCGAGTTTGCGCTGTTATCAAGGGTTGTTACTGGCTCATGTCCTTGTTTTTACTTTTCAAAACACATTCGCATGCCACAGGAAGCAGCGGAGTTTACGGGAAACATGGTCCTAATTTTGAGACCAAAAATGTTACAAGTAGCACCTTAAAATGCTTTATGAGAACCAACTTAACACCATTGTTCTTGCACAGTAAAGCCTACCCATGTGGTTTGGAGCTGGACGAACGCCGGCTCGAATCCTGACCTGCTTTGGAAATGTGTTTGAGGAAAGAATGAGTAATGCTTTCGCTGTTTTTAACACTGTGATATTGAGATGAGTGAGGCAGGTAACCCCCAGCAGCTGCTGCAGCAGAGATGGAAAAGAGATTGTTCAATATGTTTTGCCTGAATAAATAAGGTTTAAAAAGACAGTCAACATCCCGGCACTGACTCATCTCTGCTGGGGTCGATCGTCCTTGTCAGCTCCTCTGGTGTCTGTCTGGCGTGAATGGAGGACGACAGATGACCATTCAGCACTTTTGACTGCTGCATCCTTCCTCCTCTCTCCTGAGCTCTCCACATAGTTTTTATTTTCTTTTCAGGTCAAAATGTCAAAGATCACTTCATCCCTGGAAGCTGATGACTGCAAATGTATATTTTTTAATTAATATTTTGGCTCCTTTTTGGGCCTCAACTCGCCACAGGTTGATATTTAACAGAAAAAAGGGGAGAAAGAGATAAAGACCCCCAGAGGTTTTCCAGCATGTCTTTATCTCTCCTGTGCTTCTGTGCGTTGTGGCGGAGGGGAAGTGGCTTCTGCAGTGTGGGCCATGTTGGCTACAGACACCAGACAGACAGATAATTACATTGTCAGTGCAGGGAAATCCTGCCGTACATGTGTGTGTGTCTGTGTGTGTGGTGTAAGCAGACACATCCACGCTAATCTGCTGTTTGTTTTTCAGTGATACAGTTTGTCTCTGTTTTCTTTTGATCAGAAACAGCCTGTTTCACACTGAAAATCAGTCTGGGCCAACAACAGTTTTAACTCCTTTGAATCCGCTCTCGGCTCTGGCTTTTGTAGGCACACACACATATTGTTTGGCCAAATCCCAAAGGTCTGGACTTTCCTGGAAGAGCTCTAAACAGCACTCCGAAGCAAGACGAGCTGGGAGAAGACCCTTAAAAGAAAATGAACAAGTCCAAGATGGCCCCCATGAGAGTTTTTGGAGCTTTACACAAATTATGTGGCTTTTCAGCAAATGACAGTCAGTGTTTCAAAATACTGGATTGCAGGTTTCAGGAGACAGACGTGGATGCTTCATTTCAACCCTTCAAAAAATGCTTTGTTACATGTTTTCTAATGTAACCTGTTTCCCACCTGAATGGATAAAGAGATTCAGAAGGAAGAATCTGATATTTAAATGATCAAAAATGCTTTTTACAATAGTGTTTGCAGAAGGACATAATGTGGGGAAAAAAATGTCTAACGCTGTTTATTTTGACAACAACACTTACTGTAAGTGCTTTAATAGCTCTAAGTTGATGCAGCGTGACGGTGAAAGCAGACGACTGTACAATGAGCTGCATAAACACGTCTGAAACTGTACAAACAAGATGCAGAGAACAGCTGTGAGGACCGAGCATGTTTGGCAAAAAACAAAGGGAACCTTGTTCTTTTGCATGTTCCATTTGGAAACAAGTTTGTTCCATCAAATGTTTTGTAATGACAAAAATGTCTGTTTTATTTCCCTATAAATACAATATGCCATCATGCTATGTGAAGCCCTGCTGCGCATCACTAGTTTTGTACCAATGATTCATAATTTTGATAAATGATTTACTGTTAAGAACTGATGTAAAACACATCCTGTACAGTGTGAGTGAGACAGTCGAACCAAATCCAAATCAGTATTTAAGTAAACACAAATTAAAGTCAAGGAAAATTCTGGTTTGTTTATGAATTGTGTTTCATTTTCATTGTTTTGTTGATTCTCCCAAAGTGCCAACAAAGATCCAATATGATCCAACAAGCATTAAAAGTCCACTGAGACAAATGACATGAGGAGTAAAACTATCATACAGACTGTGACACATCAGATAGTTTAAAAATGGCGTTTAAATCACCTGATTTATCATCTTTTATGCCAGTAATAAGACATCATTAATCCCTGCTAACACTGAACAGGAAACACTGCAGCGCAGCCAGCTGTTGTTTTCACCTTTTTTATACAGTATTTGGAAACAGTTGAAGGTAAGGCAACTCAAGTTTAAAACAGGAAATAAGTGTAAACAAATAATTATGCTGAAAAATCTTAACAAGACTGATTCCATCAGAGAAAAGTCACATTTTTCTGGGAGTCACTTCTTCAACCTATTAATAGGTAAGTATTTTAATTTATTATTCCTTGTGCTTTTCTGGCTTTTTTTTCACATTTTTCTCAAGACCTAAAAAATGTCATAGACACCAGCAGAACTGCACTGATGTAGATCCCTGAATAACAGAAACTAAGTTATTATTTCTATAATGGGTAACAGGGTCAGTGACTGGTCCCGCTCAGGTCGTGGAATGAAAAATGTTGAAAGACCTGGTCTAATCATTTGTGTATCTAACTCTCAGAAATGCAATTTTTCTGCCAAGCAGCACTCAGTCAAAAAGATTTAACCAGCCGACCCTAAACAATGGTCTCCTGTCAGCTTGATCAAACACTGGTAGGACAACACAGAGCCGGTGCTTTTAGGACTTACAGCCAGGATCAGAAGCTGCACAGTTAAGTGGCACACACGCTCACACGCACATGCACGCACACACGCATTAACACTCTCACATGCACACACAATGACACATGCATACACATCTCCGTATCAGGTATGCATCAGATATGCATGCATGCTTTCAATCCAAAACACAGCAGGCATGCACACTCACATGCATGGATGCACACGTATGCTCCAGTGGGCCCAGTTGCTCTCTGCCCTCTAATCCTCGTTTCACTGGTGAAGAAATGGCTTCGCAGTTTTGCCTCACCCCTGAACGAGGTGCTTTGGGTTGTTTTGGGAGCTTTAGAGCAGCACAGAGCCACAGTTCATATTAAGGTTAGGCAAATCTGTCTCTCAGAAAAAAAAACAAAAAGCTGCGAATTCCACAAGTTTTTGACTAAAATTAAAAAATAAATGGAATGGATCCACCACAGGCATATTATTACAGGTTTGAGCTTCTTATGCATTTTAATGGATGTGGGCCAGGACTGCATGCAGTTTTTTCTGACCTACCTAACAATACTGATTGATATAATAAATAATGATAGGAGAGGGTTATTACATGCATCATACATCTGTCACAATGTGCAAATAAAAAGGTCACTTGATCGACTGGGTGGTTGCAACAGAGTTTGGCATCCTTTTCTCCAGAACTGGACTCAGTCAAAGTCCTTCTAGGCAAGTTCTGCCACTCAGGCGCCATCTTGGTGATGACCGTGGGTAGTTCTTTTGGTCTAACAAGACCAGGCTCCTATTTAAATGAATGAAGGGAGGGACAGAACTTTATTTTAATGGCCATGAGAACATAAAAACTGCATATTTATACTTGTCAGTCAAATCTGATCTGACCCTGATCTGCTCAAAAAGTTTGGTTTGCCTCAAAATAAGGTTTAAAATGCATATTTTTTCGCACAAGTTATACCTCCACTATGCATATGAAAGGTAAACGACAGCCACTTTTTTACAGCTCAACCCGGAGTGCCAGCATGACTGAGTTTGTTCCTGGTTTAGTTGTTATCAAGCAGCAGATCAACTTTTTGAGAAAAATGGCAGGATTTGACCCCTACAACCGTCATCTCCAGTGTTAAGGACTTTTTTTTTACTCAAGATGTTTAGTTTATCTCTTCTTTTATTACATCTCTTGCTCAGCACTGGTTTCAATTCATTTAGGTCAACAATAGCCACAGACAGACACTTAACCAAAATTCTCAGGAATGAGGGCTTGTTATCCATCACAGTCTTAAATTTATGTTTTTCTCTTTCCCATCTGTGTCACTCTCATGCTTCCATAACTCTGCTCTTCCCTCTTCTCACATCTCTTGCATCTGCCCTCAGACAGCTCATATTCCATAAGACCCGCCTTCTCGGTGCTTGGCAATCAATCAGAAATGCCAAAAGACAACCTACCGTGACATATATCAGCTTTCAACAGCTTCCATAGAAACACTGTCTCATCCTGAATCCTCCTGACTGACAAGGTGATAGGCAGATATACCTTTACAAGCTATTTCAGTACAACCTTAGATGTGTGCAATAAATATAAATGACATGTTATGAGGTGCTGCACTGGAGTATAGACAAGGATCCAATTGAGTGTCAGTTACCCAAGCTGCCTTGCGTCACTTTAAGCAGTATATGCAGCACAAAAATAGCAGTATGGTGAACTTATGACAGGGTCGTGCTTATTTCATAAAAAAGTGATGTCTAACCTAGTTGTCGGCACAATATGCTGGCTCTGTTTTGTGCACAGGCTTGTCAGTCAAGCAGAAGGACACCTACTGCTGAAAACAGATGCAAACCAAACCAGGCGAGCCTTGCTGCAAAAGTCTAATCTTACATAAGACACTGCAAAGTAGATGCACTTACACAACATGTGTGGTCTGTAGGTTAAATAATAGACCTACATGACACAGTGTTTACATTATATATAATATGTGTCAGGTTAGCATAGTTTAGCAAAATGAAGGGATTTGCTAGCCAGCTGCCTTCCCCCTCCAGCTGCCATCTCTCCCTCTCACCACTTTATCTTGTTGGTTGTTCAGCAGAAAGTGAGCACTGAAACTTCGATGCTGAGTGACACAGTGATCCCTGTTCTCCAGCATCTGCCAACAATCTAGGCAACAAACTGTGACTGTCTTGTTGCATATACTCTCATGCTCCATAAAAAAATGGTTATGCACTTTTTGCGATTTTTGCTCCTCTGCAAAATGCCAACCAGTGTGGTTCGTACAAGGCAATGGCTCGAGTGTGAGAAATGAAATATAATGTAAAATGTTGTGATCCATCACATTACATGGTGGTGTTCTTCTGTGCAGCCACAACTATTTGAGCTTTTGAATGATCAGATTTCCCCAACTGATTGGCTAGTTCGGCACAGCAAAAATATAATTATATGTTTTCTGTGCAGTTGTTTCACTTCTAAGCAGGACTATAAGACTTTTGAAAGCTGGATTTGGACCCTTGCAAACAGAGAGATTAATGCATAGACAACAGATATGTATGACTAGTAGCTCATAGTAGCCAACTGTGTGAAAAATGTGAGATAACTCCAGTGCAAAAAGTTACACAGTCGTCTTTTAGGCAGAATGACATGCAACAATGATCAGGACTCCCCTCAAAGTCACAATCCGTCTGTCAGGTGAAGCACCGTGCTGTGCATTATCATCCATGGTTAGGAGGTCTTAACCCAACTTGTGTGCTATGCATGGCTTTGGCGCGGCTTATCTCGTGTATTTATCCAGCCCTGATCCACTGTAGCTCTGCCTGGAAGCTGTAGCCGAGTCAGGAATTCAGAGTTGTGACAAGGTTTACGTTGGCCGAACCGCCTGAAACTGGAGCTGAGCGCCGAAATGCAGTCAAATAAATCATCTAAAGAGAGAGATGGCACACAGAAAGACAAACAAATAGCTTTTTACAAAACAGTGTTTCAAGCAATGTTTTCTTTGGCAAGAGACAGCGAGAGACAGAGTGTAAGAGAGAAGGGCAGAGAGAGGCACTGACACAGACAGACAGAAAGGGATGAGGTCCAAAAATTGCTAAATACATGTCAGGTACTCTTTAAGTGAATTTATAGTAAAGACTTTAGTTTAAGATTGCGTTCCTCGGTGTCATTATGTGGTCAGCGGTTTCATTCATACCCCCAAGCTGTCTAGCACCAGTAGGACAGCCAGTCCTCTAATGTGTTTAAACAATGGCTGATTTTCTAAAAACCGTCCATCGAATGGGGTTAAAGGAAAGAAATGGAGACAAGTTTATAGACACAGAAACAGAGTAATGACAGCAGAGATAGTGGGATTAAAGGAGAGAGAAAGCAGGGAGACGATAGACGATGGGAGAGAGAGAGATGCTGATGTGGCTCCACAAGACTGAAAAACCGAGATTTCCTTTTTTGTCCTTCAAACAAAGCAAAAAGAAAATGAGAGAGAGAGAGAGAGAGAGAGATGAAGAGAGACTGATAAAGGAGAGAAAACAGTAAAGAATCCTGAATGACACAGCAGGACCCAGGAGGCCGCTGTAACAACACCCACTCTGATTGGAGCAAATTACTCCTCTCTTTTCCAATCAGTTTCAGCATGAATGAATCCGTTCCCTCTGGACACCAGCCATCAAGGGCTCAATAACGAATTTAAAAACGCTCTCCTCCTTTTCATTAGCCGTTGTTAACTTGTTGAAGTGCACAAAAACTGTTGTTTAATGGCAAATAACAAGACTGTGTTTCCACTGCGCAAGTCACACATGTACTGAGTGCCAACCTTTTCTGGAAACATTATTTCTGCCTGCAACCTCTTTTATTTTGACTCAGTAGGTTTGACATGCTGCAAAGTTATAGAGAGGACTGAGAGGTTTGGTTACTGAATGATTTTGTTAAAGTTACACTCTCACTTCACTGAACATGCAACTTTTGCAGACAGTTTGTAAAGCAGAGGCTACAACGCTAGACTTCCATGCATGTGCAAATGTTTCTTTGTTACGTTGATTAAAACTGATCCCATCTCGTATTCAATGATGCAGATAAGCTGTATGTGAATGCAATGAGGTGTTTTCACTCGATATGTCAAGAAATACCTTGAAATATAACAAATCTTTATGTAACCGTGTTTTAAAGGGAAGTTGGAAATCTGAAAATTATTTCCTACTGCCTTTGAATCTTTCATTCATAAACTTAAAACATTTATGAATGAAAGAATCACAATACAAAATGGAATGCTAGCAAAAGACTCTTGTTGCAAAATGAGCTATTTAGCATCATTTCATCCTGAGAAGTTTCATTCGTGCCTCGAGGCCGTTCGTCCTCCTCGGTGTTTAAACAAAGACTGACTCTTTGGGAAAAATCCACTGATGAGGGTCCGCAGAGACTGAGATTCATAGCCTGACTTCTTCCAAATAGGGTTCAATCCACACCCAATTTTGGAAGTGAACTGACTTTTCTTGCAGTGAAATGATGCAGCCACAAAGTACGTGAAGCCATTTTCAATAAAGCAAGAGCTAAAATAAGTAATATGGTCAAAGGATTAAATAAACAGAGCCAAAGGAAACAGCGTATGTCTCAGGGAATGAGTGGATACGCTGTGATTGGATGTCTTAGTGTTTGACTTGAATGCAGGCACATAAAGCTGTTCCACTGATGTTTCTTTTAATATGAACTGGCTTACTGGTGGATTACCCGCCCGGGGAGCGGAAGAGTTAACCTGCCGGACCCAACGACTGGGTAAAACACATGAGGAAACTGGTTTGCAAAGAAGCATGAAGCAAAGAAACAAACTTATGCTGATTATTTGACAAGAAATAAAGAGAGTCGCTGATCTGTGGTTCAGGGTTGATTATTGAATGAGATGCAGGTGTGGAGAGTTTAAAGTGCTGCAGGGCTAATGATTAATGGAAACAGGTGTGTGAATGGGGGGGCAGACAGGTGAATGGAAGATTTGGAAGAAAAAAGAGGGTTTGGAGGGAATAAGAAAGAAATGAGATAAGAGGGAGAAGTAGAGGAACTTTTTGGTCATATCCTGAAAAAGTTTAAAACTTTAAGTCTCAACTGGCAAAATATAAAAATCTATTTTTTACTCCCAAAATGAGCTGGGCTTCATGATATGAGAGTGCGGTTTTCCTAAGATTGAATGTGTGTTTTTCTCTGTCCAGCTGCTGCAGATGTCTCCTAACTGCAGAGACTGAACATGTGTGTGTCCTGGCAAACGTGAATGTAAGAGTGTTATGATTAAGACTAATTTCACAATTACAAAACTCACAAAAAATAGTGGTCTCCTTCCACTTTGTACTCATATCATACTTCTTCTCTCTGTTTCTGTTTTTGCCTCCTCATTAGTCTTTTTCTTTAACCATAAAAGACTAAATTTCCTTTCTCTCTCCCTGTTCTTTCTCTCTCTTCCTCTTCATTTTTTATACTCTCTTTTTGATGTCCTTCAATATAAAGAGCAACATTAGGAATCTTGCCTTTGATCTCTGATTTGCTCATTTGTAGACCTCTGAGGAAGGAGTGTAACAGTCCAAAATAAAGTATCAGGCTCTTGAGTTTACAGGTTAATCATTGGACTTATCAGATGCACTTGGGGGCAAAATTCTTCTGTTCCCACAGTGAAAATAGCAGTTTAAGCTCACTGCCTTTTGTCCACATATCCAACCATGATTGCACAGTGCTTCTTGTTGGAAAATCCAGAGTTACATGAATTTTTCTAGTGAGGACTGGTGATTTTCATTCTCAGTGGCAACATATGCAGTCAGGAAAAAAGGAAAATGGCAGAGCTGGTTTGCTTCTTCTCAGTCTGTTGCTCTCTGAAATAGTTCAAACTGATCCACTGTCAAAAGAGTTTTTCTGCTTTGTAGATGTATTTTTGATGACTGTGTCACTGACAAACACATTTTATTTCCTTGGACAACTTTAAAGTAAAAAATCAATTCATGTTTCACTTGTTAAATGTGAAGCTGCAGCAGAAGGAAATGTACAGATTCCATTTGTAGTAACCTGATACTGTGTTTTTCATGTTGCTGCTGCCACAGACACACAGTTTATAATTCTGCAAAAACATAAAGTGGGCCAGCTTGGTCACCATTGAGATACCTCATACAGAAATGGATAATGATTTTACAGATATTCATCAAAATGATAAAATTTAACTTCACTTAAAGTTTTCAGAAAGTAAGAAATAAAGTAAGAAAAAGGAGCATCTCAAATAATGATTCTCACACTAGTTCCTGCCTAGTTAAACTGTGTATGTACATGTCTGTATGCGTGTGTGCATGTGCACGTGCATGTGCACGTGCACGTGCATGTGCATGTGCATGTGCGTGTGTGTGTGTGTGTGTGTGTGCGTGTGGCTCCATTCATGTGTTATTTCACTGCATTGCTCTGACACTGGTACCAGCCCACAATGGACACCATCCAAAGCTAAGAAAAAAAATAGCCTTAAACTCTGTACATTCTACTCAATTAAATATCATTACATGTGTGTAACCAATAAAAGTTAATAGAAAGTGTGATTAACTCAGTGTGCCGTAGTACACTGACTGCGGTTGGAGTCTCACTGTGCTTCCACGGCAGTAAATTCAATTCAAGGTCATGATTTGCAGGCAGCGTTCGCAGGAATCTGGATGTGTGTTTAAGAGTCTGAGCAGCAGCTAAAAACAAGGTTTATTTGGGGGGAACTGGTCTCTTGTTCTTAGAAACTAATCAATCCGACACATTTTTCTTGATTACTGGTCGTTTGGTCCTTGACAAACATGATAATCACACAATTTTCAGCCTTGCCAACAGTATTTTTTCTGCCCTTCTCTACCTAATTGCCTCCCTTTGTCTTTTTTGACCATGTTATCACCATCATGTATGTGCAGTAGAGTAAATAAATGCTCTGTTCAGTGCTGCAACAATAATGGCAAGAACCAAAGAGGCTTCTGCTCTTCTTCTGGTGTTCAATTAGTGTAAGTTAAGCAAAGTTCAAGTAGGTGAGCACAAAAAATCCCCTTATTCCATGAGTGTTGCATTAAATTCAGTGAATAAGCTGGGTGGAAATGAGGCTTACAAGAGCTTTAGCCTCTGCTGTCACAGGAGACTACCATGGAGCCAGCGTGCATTTAGTGTTTCTCTTTTTTTTTCTTCTTCTTCTCTTTTTTAGCTTTCTTTTCACGCCATTTCTCCTCCTAACTCGAACCATTCCACCTTGGCTGGCGGCTACCAGAGAACAGAGGTCGTTAATTGTGCTCTAGACTCACATGCCCAGATGTAGGACACATACACACACACACACACACACACAGGAGAGTGCACAAAGGTATACATATACACAAACACACACGCACATGGCAGAATGATAGTTATTGAAATCCTAAGTGTTGGGTATCCAGGAGTGAAAGCAGGAAGAAAGTCCTAAAACATTGCTCTCCTGTGCATCCTAAAACACTTTTATTGACTTTTATTGTGTTTTTCATTTGTTTGCATGTGTATAAACATAAAAACATACATGCATTCATATAAAAATTATATATGAACGTATCTTTTTGTTTTTTTTTTTGCACAGTTCTGGCATTGTTGCAAAACATGACACCATTCGGTTGTAAAATATGTACTAGAGGGGCCTGGTATTGTTTGGGGGCTAAGGAGAATGTTTCCCTGAGGATCATGGGATTGAATGAGGAGGCTGGTAGAGGAGCTAAATTACAGGGAACGCTAACAGATCTCATACAAGGGTGCAAATTCATTCTGAAAACAAATGATGTAGCAACATTTTGCATTTTATGAACCCGCTAGCTTGTGATTATGGAAGTGGCTGCGAGTTCTTTTATTAGAATATGATGGTTTCCTCACATGATGCGACCTCTTTCCATTTTCCAAGAAGAAATAAAAGCCATTTTCTCCGAGCAACAACAGCTCATCAAGAATTTTGAGCAATACTGAGGAAATTAGATCATATCTATCCAAAGCTCCCACATACACATGCATCATAGACATCCATACTGCACTTCACATTTTTCACAGATTTGCAGTTTCACACTCAAACACCCAGCAGGTTAAAACACTACAGCTCCACCAATCACAGAGCAGAGGTTTTAGCTCTCACAGGGGAGCCAGCCAATTACAGGGACCGGTAATGCAGCCCATATGAGCAGGGGCTTCTGGGTAGTCCCAGCAGGTGTTGTGTTGATTATGATCTGACACTCTTGTCAGCAGCTAACTCGAAGCATTCGTGACACAGAGGAGTGAGTTCAACAGCAAACTCTTGATGTGATGCATTTCAGAGCTGAGTAACACTTGTCCTCTCAGTGATGTCTGATCATAAAGATTGTTGACTTCAGGACCACACAGGACTTCAAAACAGACGCTTGGTAAACAAAGTCCAACCCGCCTGCATCTAGATTTTTTAACAACTGGTTTTGCACATAATTGAGCAATTTAAGGCATTTAAATCAGATTCAGAATCAAGAATTGCTAAAAAAAATATGAATCAAGCTTCCTGCATTGAAATTGTTTTTTTTAGCAACCATCTCTGATTAAATGGGAGTTAAAGGATCCTCCCCCACTTTCTAGCTGTCAATGTGACTTTGGAAAATCCAAATAAAAACATGTTACGACATCCCAATCATTCTTATGATGTTTTTAGGTTCATCCCCCATGGCTTTACTTAATTAGATGTGCCGCCACATTGCTCCTCCGTGCATCGTTACCCTGTTTACACTTATGTCCTACATGATGTCTGCAAACATTGCTCTCTGTGTTTTCTATGGAGGAGAAAAACAAATGTCTGCTATCACTTCCATGCAGCCACCGTGATAACACAAATCGCTCTGGAGTTTATTTGCAAAAATATGAATCGTGTTTTTTTCCACATGGGTTTCTACATGCGCTTTCCATTACACACAAAGCCAAGTAATATGCTCCTAGCCGGTGGTTTTGCCACACATGAAACAAGAACATAATGAGTTTTTGTTTGGATACTGTTTTCTCATCTTTTCCCACACAAATGCATGGCTTTGTGAAAAGATTTTTACCTTACATGACTTTATCTTTAATCTTCAGTTTATTTAAAGACATTCAGACCGCAGCACGGAGACAATGTCATTAAAATAAAAGTGCTTTTGTAGTTTACTTGTAAAAAAAAAACCATGGACCACAAATACGTGTGTGGACTCATGTTGAGCAATCCAGATGTTTTTAGTCCTGGTGTGACAAGGTCAGAAGAGGCAGAATCATTATTCAAGTCATCATGTAAACAAAAACAAGATCAACATCAACCAGAAATGTTTTTTAAATCTGAGCTGGACATACAGACACTGACCAACATTACCTTAGAGGCACATTATGGCAAACATGATTATTTACTCTGTTTCCACGTGTTAGATGCAAAGATTGATACTGCTGTTTTGTCTTTAAAGTAAATCGAAGACTACAAATAGAAGCTAGTTAGCTAGCTCAGTTGGAAACAGGGACACAAGAAAGGAAACTCCCTTTACAGTTTACTAATTAAGGTTTTATTCTGTCTGACTAACCTGTGCTCAAAAATAAGTGTCTTTACTGTCCAGCTTTACACATTTCTTGGCCAAGTTGCAGTAACTTCAGTGAGTCTCCACTGGATACCTCGAAACCCAACATTTATTGATCAAGACTCAACAAAGTCTTAATGCCAAGCTGAGATAATCAGCTGCTGGCTGCAGCTTCATATTTACTGGAAAGACACATGAGTGGTATTAAGGTTTGCATGTAACTTTCAACGAGAACGTGAACACACGAAATGTCAAACTCTTCCTTTAAGTCGCAGCATTTGGGCAGCATTATCTTTCCCTTATGATGTTTTTCTCCAAAGTCAAGTTCTCATCCTAATGCGGCACCAGTTTTATTATAATGTCCAGAAGATTTAAAATGCCCATAAAGAGAGGAGGATGTAAATACACTTTGTGTGTTTTATTGGATCATGCAGAGTTTTTCATTTAAGAAATGCAGTTTTTCATGAGTAACAGGAACTGGATAATAATGTATGAATAAACAGAAGCTGGTATTTTTTATCATTAAAAAGATTTATTTAAGTCATGTTTGTCAAAGTTCAAAGAAATGTTATGGATGTGTTTTAACTGCATGTTTGCTAAACTGTTGTAGCCTTGTGTCTCTATTTTCACCTGAGCTTGTTTACGATTTTTATTGTCTGAATCGCACAGAATCGGTCATGTAGCTTAAAGAGAAAACACACTGTCAAAAGGTTATTTCTTCTTCGCTGTATGAAAAACATCTGTCTACATATTGATTCATGAAGAAGAAGATCCTCCTCTGTGGTTACTGATTTCCTGATTCTATCTTACTCAGTTACATACGAGCAGTAATTTACACACATAAACACTATTACTTTCCCTCTGCTTCTCTGATATATGTTTGGACATGGAAATACTATCAGTTACATTACACACTGGTTCTACAAACATCAACAGAAAGTAATTCATCCTGAGGCTGCCCTCCCGAAGCACAGATAACAAAACAAGAACCTCCTGCTTTTTTAGTGGTTTAAAAGGTGAAAATACCTCTTAAAAGACTTATGTATGATACCAAGAGTACTGTTGGTGGTGTTTCACAGTCTGGCAAAGACATAACGCTATATTTCATGACTTGTTTCTACTCTTTTTTTTCCATATGATTGTGTCAGTGGTCTGAAAGCTTTTGGAAATATGTTAACAAAATCAAATATGTAAGGTTTGATTCTCTCACTTTTTCTGATCTTACACCTAAAGGAGGAAGTGCATGATGCTGGACCATTGTGTGAGGGCTGTGTGTGAGTCTTTTAAAGTTGTGGATATCATAAACAATAAATGGCAGAACCAATGAGACCCTCTGTGAATAAAAATTTTATATTAACCAAAATACTACGCAATTTTTCCACTACTATTTTTCTACTGTCTCATGCTATCACATGAACCAATCTTAGCTAGCTGGCTAACATTTATGCAGCAGATTAGAGCGTCCACCAGTAAAAATGTCTGTTTCTGCACATGAATCATGAGCACACAAATAATATCTATGACTCTCAAATTATCACTGAAATATGTCATGACATTGTACAGTTTCAACGGAGGAAAAAAACACAAACACGCTGCATGTTATTGCATGTTATTTTCCACAGTAGCCTTTTAAGATCCAGCTTTAGACAACTCCACCATACATTTAAAATGGGCCTTATCTCTAACCAAGGCCATATGATGCCACAGGGGGAGGTAAATCTCTACTGCCTGGTGGTTTCATCTGAGGGAAGTTTGTTAAAGTCATCTACCCATGACATGACAGTCAGACCTCTAGCTGTGGTCGAAATCAAACACCACAATCTTATCTCTCACTTAAAGACTCCGTCCTTTAACCTATTTACTTTGATCCTGTTTGATCTAAAGGGAAAGGAAACGGGAAAGTTGAGGTGAATAAGAGGATGAGGGGGAGGGCGAAGTTTAAAAAGCAAAGAAGAACTGGTGAATTTAAACAGATTTAAACTGCACAGGTTACTCATCGACAGTCAATGCCATCTGTTAGTCCTGTGTAGTGGGTCTTGAATGTCTGTTGGAAACTAAAGTTCATTGAATATATAAATACATAAGAAGGAGCTAAACCTGAAACCCCTCACTCATTAGAAATCACTCTGTTTCTGACCAACATTCCTGGAGTGTAAAGGTTCATGTTTGAGGCTCAGTATGTGCAGCAGATCCATTTAAGGATCTGTTTTTAAGTTATTGCTCGCACCAGAGATTATAAAGACAGAATAATAGTGCAGCTGCAGGGCAGGGACTCTCTAATGCAGCATTTTAACAACCCAGTATACTTTTATTGAGAAGCCGTAAGTTTTTAAAAAAAATATTTTTAAACACTACAGCGTTTTTAAAACTGCCAGCAGACACATAGTTTGCCATTCCAGGTTTATTTTGTTTTGTGATTTTGTTTCTGTGAATAACAGCCTGAGTACTTAACATGGGATTTCACTGAGCTCAACTACAACCATTAAAATTTCTAGTTTGTTTTTAGCTGACAGGTGTTTTATTAAACTTATAAATTTGGACACTAACTTACTGATATCTTTGCACATGAGTGATTATCTCACATCTCAATACTTCAGGCTACAGCTTTCAGTAGACATGGCTGTCATTTGAAAATTTAATCTTGATTAGGTGAAAAAGACATAGCTTAACAGCAAGCTTGTCTTGTTGTAAACTTACTGTCAAATTATATATGTATTGTTTGTCAGCCATACACTTTATTATTCATTGTGAATCTTGCTAGCATAGCGTTATCTTGACAATACATGGCTGAGTAACCTGAGTGCACTGTTTAAGTATCTCCTGACGCAAAGCTGTATCTAGGTTTGTCCCTTGAACTGGAGTAGTGAAAACTGTTTTCACCATATTAGGACTTAAAGAGATGGGAATTAATGTTGGAAATATTAGGAAAGCATTCAGGTGTAATCAGGGAAAATGACTTATGGCTTGTAAATGTAAGCACAGGTGAATCCACCTGCTTGGCATTCCTGCCTGTCGCGCCTCTGATGGCGCCATTGTGCAGACTGCTGCTTCGTCAGCTGGGTGCCGCCCTTCTGAGATGTTTTGCCCCATTATTCCCAGAACATCTCTGGGTGGTGGAGCAGTGGTAGGAACGTCTCTCTATCACTCCCTGCAGCCTGCCTAGGATCCTTCTTTTCCCCACGCCTTATCCTTCCTCCGGAGCCAGAACCAGAAGCTCCCTTGCTCTGCCTCCTCCGCCAGGTCCTGCATGGCCCACTTCTTTTTGTGACCTGTTTCTCTGAGAGTTCCCAGGAGTCGCTGTGTGGATGCTCCAGTGAAGCCCCTGCATCCGACTTCCACTGGGAAAGTGAATGCTCTCCACCCAGCGTGCAAGCATGCAGCTGACAGTTCTGTGTACCTCTTCTTCTTTCTCTCATGTGCGGCCTTTACCTCTTCTTCCCATGGGACGATGAGTTCTTCTACCATGATGACTGTTCTGGCAGGAACAGACCAGAGCACGATATCTGGGCGCAGTGATGTCATGGTGATCTCTGTAGGGAATTTAAGCTGGCGGACGAGGTTGGCTGCCACTCACCTCCTAGTGTAAGGAGGGATTGCTCGGTTGCAGCGCTGCACTTCTTTCCCTTGCCTGATGAACCGGATCCACCTCTGGGCTGTAGGTCTGCTGGTCTTGTTTGCTTCCAGCCTGTGAGTTTCCAGTATCTCTTCCAGCTTGCGCAAGACCTTGTCATGTCGCCATCTGTACCTGCTCCCAGACAATGCCGACAGAGAGGATGTGCTTCAGGGTTGGATTTGGGATGTTGCAGAGCTGGCAAGGTTCCTCTGAGCCGTACCAGATGGAAAGGTTCCAAAGGCAAGGGAGTAGGTTGTAGGTGGCCCTGATCCAGAAACTCAGTCTTGCTTGGGGTGTCCTCCACATGTCAGCCCAAGTTATGGTCCTGTTGGTCACGGCCTCCCAAGTGGTCCATCTGCCTTGCTGGTGCTGGCTCACAGCTGTGATCTTGTAGCCTTCCTCTTCCATCCTGGCAACTTCAGAGATGACGAGATCCTTCCTCTCCTTCTTGGTGGCTTTGGACCATCTCTTTGGCGCTGCTCCCCATCCTCTGCCGTAAAAAACATACGATTTTAATTGCAAAACACATGAAAATATAAATCAACAGTCTTAATTGTAATATCTTTGGCAGCTATCCTTTAATCTGAAATTAATCCACGTCCTGGAGGAAACAGTCCTCCTTTGCAAATTGGATGGTTCTGGTCTCCTGATAAAGGACACCTCATACTTACATACAGGATATATATTTCTAAAAGCAACAGACAGACAGACATTATGGACCTGGTTTCACGGGCTCAGTTTCACTCCCCTTGATGTGCAAACTGGACTTTACGAGTAAAATTGGTGGAGTGCCCTTTAAAAAAAACTCCTGGAATGCTTGGAATATCATAAATTGAGGAAATCTAACGGTTAAAGAGTAACCAGGGGAGAAGGAGGTCAGTAAATTTTAAATGGAGAGGCACTTCGATCTCTTTCGCCGAACAGGATACTTCTGCTTACAGTACATAGCTGCATGACAGTCTAAGTACATCCTCTGATTTAGCTAACTGGTAGGTGATATAAGACTGAAATGAAACTATTCCTCATTTTTATTAGGGAACCACAGAGTTTCCCTCGGTGACCTCTGATGGGTCCCCAGTCTCCACTCTGACTGTCACCACTGCAAAAGGATGAAACACATCCACCAGATGTAGCAGAAACACACTCCGCTGGCCGTTCAGTCCACGCAGACACATCTAACAGTCATAAAGGGGTCAATCCTTTGTGTTAGGTTATCAACACACGGAGGAGGGCCGCTGGTTTTGTTCTACCAGGATCCTGGATTAGACTGTAACTGAATACAGGTGGGGTTTCAGCGCACAGACACATGTGACAGCAAGATAAACACACGTTTAAATCCAAAAATGAGGAGCTACATGTGGGCCGTGGAGGGTGAGGTGGCATTAAGCGCAGACATACACACCTACCTTTGCTTTTGCCCCACATCTGAAAGTAATTCTCAGTCTGTGTGTGTGTGTGTGTGCAGTGGGAGGCCTGCCGGATTCCAGTGCGACCCCCCTCACCAGGACGGCTGAGGAAAGAGGGGGGGAATAGAGGGAGGACGGGTGGTGGTGGTGGGGAGGGTCGAGGTAGGTAAGCGTTTTGGGAAACGTGGAGGGAACAGCAATTAAAATCCCCTTTTCTCCGTCCTTTTGATGGAATTCCCGGCGGAGGCGACTCAAAGCGGGATTAATCACCAGCCCTCATCCCCCTGAAACCTTCATCCCTCACTCCCTCTTTCTTTCCTTCTTCTTCCCTCTCTCTCTTTTCTTTACAAGTATGTGTCATTTCCTCATTAATATCCTGGGAAAGGAAATTGAGGGCCTGGGCACAGCAATGTAAACTGTTTTTTTTTTTTAACATCTCTGCTTGGAGCTTAAATAATTCTAACAAACGTTCGGTTGAAACTCTTTTTTTCTCTGCTCACTTCAGTTAACGAATGCAAACTGGCCTTAGTCAACTATTGTAGCACAGTTTAACAGTGTGGTCTTAAACCTGACAATGGTTTTTTTTTGTGTGTGAGGGTGTGTGTCGATCTGATAATGACTTGTGTGTTTGCACATGGTCATCAGCCAACCCTCTGACTCTCTCCCTTGTAGCCGAATGGCCTTGTTATCAATGTAAGCCATGCATTGTATTACAACCTGTAATTTAGTTTACATTGTGCTTGGGAAAGCAGTAAATTACATGGGTTTCTGCTCAAAATGAATAGACGTCCGCCTCGCCGTTGAGACAAATGTCTTTGCTTTTGCTACTCGAGGCAGAATTTTTTGCTAACAGTGCTCTGAAACATATAATTTTGTCCCGAACTCCTTGGCTTTTAAAAGCAAAGTACAGTGAAATCTAATAAGCCACTTTCAAAAGGGGTTTTCTCCTTCTCTGTCAAAATGAATGCTCGTTATTTGGCCTTTCCCACTCACTTTTTGGATAACGTTCCTACTTTTCTGCCCCCTTTCGCACTCTTTTCCCTCCAGCTGTCTTTCACTCTCTTTCTCTAAAACAAACATCCCAACAACCCTCAGGAAAACACCGTTTGGATGTGCATGCATTTCATCACTTCCATTAATTGAGTCTGTGACTCACAGACTTCTATTGATGTTTAATGGTATCAGTCATCTCGTTCTGGCATGAGAAGAAGAGGCTCTGTTATTACGCAGCTGTAGTTTCTTAATAACTTGCACATTGAGGAATTAGATTTTCATTCCAGGAACACAGAGGAGTGCGCACACATTTTGAGATATTCTAAACTGTTATTATCTCGAGATTATTCACTATTAAAGAAGGTGTAAACTCAAAAAAAATGCACAATAGATTTTGACGTCGTTTCCAGTAAAGGTTTGCGTAAATGTTGGAGTTTTCCAATAGTGTTAATCACTTCAAGGTTAAACTTTTGGGATGTGAGATTCAAAGATCAGACCATCAACACCACTCTATAAAAACGAGCCCTTCCTTCCTGTGACCTCTTGTTAAAATGGGCAAAACCCAAGTGTGAGTGTGTGTGAGGGTCCTTCTTTGGTGTTAATTTGATAGACTGTTGAAGGCACTGCTGAAGAGACTGATTTTATATGTATAACAACATCTGTTAGTGCAGAAAAAATGAAAGGTTTTGGCAGTTAATCACCATAAGATGCAGTAAACCTTATTTTAGCATAGATTAATGAATGTAGAAGTTTGCTCACTGATTCTCACTGATTCTTAATTTCTCATTTGAATCACAAAAAAACAGTCTGAAGATTATGGTTTTGATGGAAAAGGGTAAGTATCATGACCCGTCAACCTCTCTAAAGCATTACTTATGTCAATTCATGTTATTTTTCTTCGGTTTCCTGTTGTATTTTCTCAACCATTGTCTCCTCTTGTTTTCGATCCCACGTCTTGTCAAGTTTCCCCCCTGTGTGTTTGCTCGCTTCGCACTAATGTGTTTCACCTGTGTCTCATTGTCTCCTCTGTCTTTGTGTATTTCAGTCCTTGTCTTTCCCTTCTTCAATGCCAGATCCCCTTTACCTCCGTGTAAGAGTTCCAGCTTTTCCTTCTGTTTTCCTAGAATTTCCTTGTGTTTACCGGTAAGTGTTTGTGACCTGATTTTGCCTGTTGACTTCTCTTCAGCCTGTCCTATTGAATATCTTTGCCTAAATCACCAATTACCTGTGCACTGACCTCAGCCTGATTAAAGACCCTGGACTTTTCTGCTTTGTGAGTTTGTTCTCTGTGTGTGTTTGACTGTTTGACACTGAGTTGCGTGATAAGTTGTAAAAAAAAAAAAAAAAATTAAAAAATTTTTTAAGAGCACCAACAGAAAACCAACAACTCACTTTGTTCACTGACCATAAATTTGTGAATGAGAATTAAATTTTGAAGCCACAGAGAGATGTTGACACATTGTTTGGTTAACCAACATTCATCATGGAAAAAATAAACTGGAATGCGTCTTTAAAGTTAAACTTAGTATTTTACATTTTATTAGTGTTATAATTTATTTTGGCCTGAAAGTTCAAATACAACTGTCTGTGGTTTGTGCAGCTCATTTATTGTGTGAAATTAAGGAGGCAGAGATTCATGGTCTCCTGAGGATTAAGACACTGAGAAAGTTTGTTTATAAAGGACAATGTCTTCTCCCTTTCAGCTGCAGGCAACTCTTGCACATCTCCACCAAAACTCAACAAGACAAAGCTTGCAGATGCTGTCAATCTTCCAGCTTGTGTTTAAAGTGAGCGCACTAACGGCCGTGCAGAATTAAGCCCACCGTATTTTAACGCATCTGTATATTTGCAAGACTACCGGTTTAACCTCTGGCATGAGACAATCCCTCTTTCCGCTATATTTCCTGTCTATATCCTCTGTAAAATAAGGCAGAATCCCTGAAAAACAATAACAAATGAGTATGAAAGCGTCCTGCTGTACCATGCGCCTCAAGCTGCTCCAAAACCCCTTAAATCTCCAGTCGTGAGAACTTTCTCCAGCTGAAATCTGCCTCCCTCGGCCGCCTCAATCGTCCCTCATTTACTTTCTCAATTGAGTTCTATCCTCCTCATCCTCCCATCCCTCAAATATCCAACTCTCAGGCTTGTGTGAGTATGATCCCCATAAATTCTCCTCAAGGAATCCTCTCTTCCTTATGCTCTTCCTGCCGGGCACCATATTTTCATCTGTATTTTGCTACATCTGATCACTGCTATCCCTCTTTCAATCTCCTTTATCCTCTCCTCCTCACTCTTTCTATCCCTCCACCCACGCTCCCAATCCCACCTTAGCCTTTCTACCTCTTGCATTCAATCCAATTCATCTCCTTGTTGCATCCCCAGGAAGGCCCCCCATCTGGATGTTCAGTCAGTTTTTTATCCATCCATCCATCCATCTCTTTATTAAATCAAATCTAATGTAATTCATTTCCAAAGCTTTACCAACAAAGCTGCTTTGTGAAAAAAACTCTTCTACCGATAAATAAATGACAATTTTTCATTCATTCATTCATCCAACTTTTCCTGCAATCTCTCCATCAATCTCCTCATTCATACGTCCAAGTCTTCTCATTGTTTCACACTAAATATTTCTCCGGCTCGCTGAGTGCAGGTGCTTTCCATTACACCCACAGACGAATGCACATATAGTACGTGCTCACACACAAACTTTGAAGTACAGGGCTTCATCAGATCCAAACCGCAGGAAGGGAGATGGCGGATCAGAGATAAGCTAGCAGCGTGGAGCCGAGCATGTTCGCTTGTGTGTGTGTCCTGCCATGGGAGCTTGACTCCTGGTGAGTTTTGTTGCCTGTTACCAGCAGGATGGTGGCTTTGATGTTATGACTTCAGTGTCTCGGCCTCGCCGGAGTCAAAAAACAGTGGAAATTACGGTGCAGCTACAGTAGATTTATTTTATTAGAGCTCAGTCGGTCTCACATGTTCTAACAGAAACTGAAATGATTCAGAATTTTAGGAGGCCAGATAACCCAGATATAATGTAAACCTGATGTGATCTGATTCAAGCTTAAAGTGAAAGCTGCACCAATTGTGGCTCCAATCAAACCCTAAATCCTGGAGATATTAGTATATGTAATGATGGAGGGGTTTTTTTGCCCTCACAAGCTGGATGATTACAGCAAAAAGGGGTGTCATATTATCTTCAAGGAAGTATAATCATGAAGAAAGTTATACTGTGGAGAAAAGCCATTTTAAAGGCCTGCAGAGGTCAAATTCAATCCTCAAGTCTTGCAACAACAAGTCTCAACTCTTTAAGGACAAGCACCAAGTTGAGTCTCTCAGATACTAAAGAAGAGTGCTAACCATTAAAATGTCAATGCATTTGACCATTTTCCCTTTAAAACTGTGCTAATAGTGGTTTTAGTAAGTCATTTTCAATATATTAGTCCAATTATTAATTATTCATAATCTGTAAAAGCCCTGCATGTCTCTATCATGGCCACAGAATATAACATACTTACAGTAATTCTTGTTTATCTTTCCAGAACAAGGAGACAAGATGGCGCAGTGGTTAGTGCTGCCGCCTCGCAGCCATAAAGCTCAAATCTGGCCTTTCAGTGTGGAGATTGCATGTTCTTTCAGTGTTTGCTTGGATTCCCTGATGTCAGCTGTTATCAGCTCCATTTCCCCACCACCCTGCAAAGGATAAGCAGTTATAGATAATGGAAATATATTCGACAATTAAATGTGTTATCTCTCAAGTTAAATTCCAACTCAGGTCAAGTTTTAAGGGAATCATGTCTCAAATTGGACACGAAAGGTCTCAGAGACGAGTCTCAGGACAGGAAGGCTCTGCAGAGAGGAATTTAAACCACCTAGAACATCAGTGGTACCCATCTACCAAGCATCAGTGAGGTGATGTCAGGAACAGATCCCACAGGGTTTTAAAAGACAAAAGCCACTGCAGCCACAGTCTGTTCAGACTACAGACAGACAGGACAGCTCTTTCCTCAGGCTGTGAGGCTTCTTAGCACATCCTTGGCATTGAAGTACTAAAAATACAGTTTTGACTCATGAACTTAATTTGTTTAATTTTTGTCATTTTCTATTTGAGTTGTAGCATGAAAAGACAAAACTCAACCATGTGTTGTAAAATGATAATTGATGTATTTTTAATTTTTTTTTTATTGTGAATCAAAACTCACACATGTCCAGTGCAAGTTGAGTTTAAGGTCCCAACTCTGTTCTTAAGTCAAAGTCTCAGCAGCTCAGGAGGTTTAATCTAAAGGTTAAGGGTTCGATATCCATCTCCTTCTGTCATCATGTTGTGCAAAACACTTGTTGACCAGGCCAGTGTGTGTGCACAAGTGAATGAAGGAGAACTATAAAACCCCTATGTAGATGTAGTGAATTAGATCAATACATATAAACACCACATGCCACAGCTGCTTGAATTTCATTTTAGATTTCCAGGCTCGGTTAAACAAATGTGGTGCAAATCTGTTTGATAAATGTCCTGAGCAGCAGAAAATGACCCTGGCGCTGCCCCGTTCTTTTCTACAGGAGCTGCTGGGGGGATAACCAGAGGAACAGGGGTCACACATCAAACACACACACACACAAAGACACACGCTTGGGAGCTGCCCAGTTCAAATGTAATCTTGTAGTGTTGATCATGGAGCAGCTCCTCTGGAGCAGCTGGGGGTTCAGTGTTTTCTTCTCATAGGGCAATGAGCTTTTGTTGAGAGGTGAGAGAAATGCAACGCTTGATATAATGAAGAAGAAAGAGAGCATTTCTTTCTTCATTTTCTTTTCCTGGATGCCTGTGCCTCACCAGACTTCTTGTGCTTAAGGTTTGACAGCCAGTTAAAGGGTTCAAAATGATAACTTTCTCTTCCGACACCATCAACTGTGTTCAGAAGAGCAGTTCTGAATGTCTTTCTTTTTCCTTCTTTTAGTGATATTTTAACCATTGCCTTTAAACATCTGTTGTATTCTACCTCTTTGTCCATCCATCTCATTCTTCGTATCCTACATGTCATGCAGTTTTGTTAACATGACCTCATAGGATTATATTCATTGTTAGTGATCCGTGACATCCACTTATCTAATAATATTTTTACATTGCCATTGCTGTCAACATGTGAATAATAAAACCTGATAGATTAAAACACACACATGCGTTCAGGTGTGCATGTCTCATACCAGCCTGAAAAGCTGCGTGTTTGTAATCATATCTTTATGAATGGAGCTGATAGCATTGGAGGCAAAAGAACTGGGGGTGGAAATGAGATGCCGATAGGCTAAAAGCATTACGACAGATCCTGGTAACACACACACACACATACACACACACCTGTGATGGTATTCCCTCGGTGGATCAAGTAACATGCTGTAAATTAGCCAGTGATCCATGCTGGCAGTTAAAGAGGGAAAACTCGGCTCAGATTTGTGTCAAAGTGTTTCACAAGTTCCCTCTGTCATTAAGGTTTCTGCTGCAAAACATTTTCCTCTATTGTGAAACACTTTTGATAAAGATCTAAGAATAATAATCTAAAAAATAAAATCATGTGCTAATGTGCATTGTGCAATGAATTTTGCCCATAAGCAATTTTTTTTCAGAATAAAACCCGAACTTTGCACAGTTTTTTTTGTTTTTGTAAATTATTAAGACCTCATGATAAGATCACAAAACTATGAGAATGATATTGTTACCTAATTTTAACCTTTGCCGCTCAATTAACTCAAGACAGAAGTATAGTTTCACTTGCAACACACCCATACACACACAAACACACACACACACACACACACCGTCTTTTGCTTTGGCATGTCTTTTTTTATATCCGGCTGCGATTTATGTCTGTTTTGATTGGCCTTCAGGGTAGAGTCAGCCGGGTTTGGAGGTGGCGAAGAGGAATGTGTCCACACAACACACACACACACACACACACACACACACACACACACACACCGATTTATTTCAGCATTACTTTCATATCTCTAAAAACACACAATGGCACCTCTCAAAAAACAGACCTTGTCGTTTTTTTTCTTTCTCTGTGATACACTCATGTAAACAAAATCACATCCGTTAACTTTACTATCATATCTTAAACTAAACGCACACGAACATGGCCACAAACACACACAGACACATAGCTGGCAGGAATGTGTTGTTGTTACGGTGGAGCTGTGGAGCTGCTCAGTACTCAGCACCTCCACACCGATAAGACTGCAGCTATCTGATAGAGAAGAATGTAGACAGACAGACAGACAGACAGACAGACAGACAGACAGACAGACAGACAGACAGACAGACAGACAGACAGAGAGGAAAGTGCATAGATGGATGTTGGGAGGACAGACAGGGAGAAAGTGGTGAGAGAGAGACAGACAAAAAGTTGAAAGACAGAACAGGACAAGGGGATAAAAAGTCTGATACGTTTATTCAGATTTCAGGCTCTGAACCCATGACCTGTGTGAACTTTCCATTAAAGTGGGTTATTTCCTTATTAACATTGGAGCTACGATGACGTGTGTGTGTGTGAGGGTGAATGTGTGTGTGTGTGTGTGTATGAGATTTCAATCATAGGTTGACTTTTTGTTATAGCTATAAGACACTATTTGCATTTTGTCCCCTTTTATGAAAACTTAATTAAGAAATATTTACAAAGTCTCATCATTCCCACTGTGTATAAATGCTGTCAGAGTCAATGAGTTACAGGACAAAATGCAGAATGAATAACTACTTATTTGTCTTATGTTTGGAGTTACAGTAAGTCTAAAATCTTTGTCCAGCTGGTCTAAAATTCTTCTCAAACCCTTAACAATCACAGTATTTTAGTACAAATATGGACAAACAGCCTATTAAATCTGATTCATTCTGTTAACAAAAACTCTTAAACACTTTTACGACTTACATACACTTGAAAATTTCATACTCTCATGAGGGGGAAATCACGTAACCATCTTCGCTGAAAAATAACTCTGGCGGTATTAAAACACACGTCACAGAGACAGAAAATTCACCCCAAACCTCTGAGTGAAGCTCCATTAGTAAGATCTCTGTAATAAAACTAAAATAAACACTACAATGAGGAGGAAAAGAAGACACGGCAGAAGACAAAAGCTGTGAAATCTTGCGTTAAGACTTTTTGTTGGACCGAGCGGCCCGGCGGTTCTCCGTCAGCCGTCACCTGGTTATTTATAGACCTTATTAGACCTCCGGCTTCCAATCAGCCTGGAGTCTCCTTCTCTGCCTCCTTTTACAATTTATCCTTTCATCCTTCTTTCCTCCTCTCCCTCCATTTGCATCATGACCTTTGACCGTTCCTTGTTAGGGAGGAAAAGGAAGAGGTTAACCTCTGCACTAAATACACACTCACATGCACACGCACACACACACACAGACACACACACACGGGGTCCTCCAGCAGGTAGAAAAGTCTAGATAAGATAAGAAGCTTTCACTTTAAATTAACAAAAGACAGCACAGAATTACACAAACAGACCCTCCTCTAATTGAACTGTATCAGGTTAATTGAGGTCAGCTGACAGTGATATTACATATATAGATATGTATTTCTTACATACGTACATAAATAGATCATTGATAAAAACAGATGTTGATACAGCTTCTTTTAAGTCATCTTAAATGTTTTAATGTAGTTATAAACACACAAATTATGTCTTGTCTAACTATCATTTCATCTTTGAGATTAATTTGTCAAAGATCTCAGATTTAAATGAAACATCAGGGCAAAGATTGTGACACACACAAACACACACACACTTCTGTATTAAACAGAATGTAACTTCAGCATATTCTTTGTCTTTATTGTCATTTTGGCCACACACGCTTTCGTTTACTCAGTTCTGTTTTTTTCCTGTCAGACAAACGATTGTAAATGCAGTTATCAGAAGGTTTGTGTGTGTATGTATGTGTGTGTTTAGCAGGTTTGTCTAGCAGTTTCGGCCACCATTGCCAGCGTGAACAGAAATATTTTACTTGGGTATCTGCCATTCAGAACAACCTTTAAATATCGGTCTGTTTCACTTCGTGTCTGCATGTCTCTCGTTTATCTCCCTCAGACTCTAAACCGCTCACTGAAACTGCATTTAAAGATATTTTATTGATTCCAACTGTCAAAACATTAACGCAGCTGCCAAAAAAGTACATAAAATAACTTTTATTTAAATCCTAGGGCAACATTTCGTCTCACTGTTCAAGCCAACAGTGATGTGAGGAAATGAAAGAAAGAGTATCCAGAAAATGGAATTGAATATTCATGTTTTAAAGCCGCCTGTTACACGAAAACCATTGACTGGAAAAAAGATGGACGTCATGACAGCGCCTTAAAAGACATCTCGATCGCCCCCTTGTGTCCAACTGCAGTACATGTCGCAAACCCTGCTGTTCCATGTTAGACAAAACAAACTAAAAACATCGAAATATAAATCGAATAAAATCCAGGTTTCTGTTATTTCAGGTCTTTCTTCATCACAATTGTGTATGTTTGTGTGTTTTTTTTCTGGTTTTGGTTTTAATTACCTTTTTTGCAAAAAAAATGGGAGGATGAAATGTCATGATTGACAGCTCACTCGGCCCTATGACTGAATCTGCATATATATGTGCATGACCTTGATATCACAACTCCATCATCACTGCTACCAGCTAACCTCACAAGCGCAAAATGTGAGCCCCTTTATCAGAGATAATTTGGCTTCATTTTTGTACAGTGGGATGAAGTGGAGACGCATTGACCATCTTTATACAATCAGTGATTTAGAATGAATACAGTACCTACTTTACTGTATTATTTACTAGATAAATGCTATTGGGTCTGCTGGTTAATAGCTTAATACTGTGTTCCAGCACAAGCCCTTAAAATCACAACACACACACATGCACACACACAAAGGGTCAGCTGTGCAGATGTGCTGCTGCTCAATCAGTAGTTTAATCACAGAGGTTAGAGTTTAATGAGTTATTATTACTGAACCCTAAATCACACAAACACACGGCTGCTCAGCCATTAGAAACGAGTTAGTAATAAATAGCCTTGCAGGACTGTGCTGTGCGGCTTTCTGCTGCATGTGTAAGAAAACTGGACAAAGCAGAGATGTGAAAGGGTCAGTTTATCCAAATCTTATGTTGCATATGTAAGTATTTTTGTTTATTCCATTTTTTAGGGTTTTCAGATTTCCATGAGTGAGATTTCTGCTGCAACCCCAATACACAACAAGGAAACTGGAGTTTCATTTGTCACGCTCAAATTACATTTAGAAGCAGAAATTTTCCACGCGAGATCTTCAGATTATCCTGATCCAGAAGTGAAGACAGACAAACAGAAAGAAAGAAAGACAAAAAAATATATTTTAGCAATTTTTGTTTTAATAGGTTTTGTTTTAGGATCTTTAAAGAGTCTTTCACAAACACTTTTAAGAGCATCACTAGCTGAGCCTGTCCACAAACATTTGGATCCTTTGGGCAAAATAAGCACTTCTTACACACCAGCAGCATGTTAGTTTAGTGGTGTGTGTGTGTGTGTCTTAGTGTGTGCATGTGTGTCAGTGTGATATTCTACTAAATTAGACCATCAATCAAACACAACATGGGAAGCGGCAAGAGAAAAAAAAAAAATCCTCGTAGTGTAACAAAGGCGCTGAAGCAACATATGGCATTATTTAACTGCCTATTCAGAAACACAAGTGTGTGTCTGTGCGTGTTTGTGTGCACTCATATTACAATGCTTTAAAAAAAAGCATCATTTAACTCTGAGCTGTGGACTTTCAGGGGTTTTATTTGTGACCTGAGGACTTTTTTTAACATAAGCAGCTGACGCTGGGTAAGTTGGACCAGAGAGTTTAAATTAGGACCAAAGCTGATCCGGTAGCACTGAGGCTTCACCTGAGACTAAAGTTAGATTGAAGTTAGACTTGCCTGTCTAAATTAAAGTGTGAAACTCAGGAGTAGAGAGGGACTGGTTGGGTTCCCGCAGTGAATGATTTGATCAATGATTTTTAAAGGTATTATTTGTTTTTGTGTGATTAAAGAATGTCAAATGGTGTATTGAGTGTATTAAGTGACAGGAGCCCCTTCGACGCACTCTGTTCAAGATGAGAATATTGTGCTGTTAATCCACCTCCCCATTCTATATTAAACATAAAAAGACAGAATCAGGGGGCTTTGTTGTTCCACCCTCAGTGGGCATCAAAGCCGAATCAACATTTGTGTGTAAAAAGTGAGCTGGAAAGGAGAAAATGAGAAGGATGTGTAGTTTTGATCACATATCGTGTGTGCAACCCCCAACTGTGAGATTTACAAAGCAGCTAGCAGGAGTTAGCAGCTAATTCAAAGAACAACGGCGACTGAAAATGTCTGCAAATTGAAAAGAAACAACATCAAGGTCCCCCCTTACCCTCTGAGCAGAGGACGAGACCATCTACCACATGCGTTTACTGTATAGGTTCATTGTGGCAATGTAGTGAACAGTGAATCTGTGTGAAAAGGGCTGCAGTGTGTCATTAAAGAAAATGTCTCTCTGGCATTTTGTCTGAGGGTGAGCTTCTACCTCAACTACTTCTAGTCTAAATAAGTCTAAAGTCAGATTGGCTGAATGAAAATATGCACTAGAACAAAGGCTGAAATACAGACTATTTGGCCAAGAATGAGAGAAAAAGTAAATATTTAAGTTTGAGTAGTTAGATAAAAAGGAGGACAAAGAAAGGGATGTATTGTTCGGGGGTTTTCCACCAAAAAATTACTTAAAATGTGGTTTGTTGTCATTATACTGCGATAGTCCCTTTTAAAAGACGACTTTCTCCTCACTCGCTCCATCTCTATCTCTCTCTTAAACTTATACTCACACAAAGAGGAAGTGTGCACGCTGTGTTTGGGGAGATAATAGCTTTGCAGGGGCCACAGTCGAACTTAGCCAAAGATCTGTCTGGCTAAAAGATCCATTAAACCGCACACACACTCACACACACAAAACACACACAATAAGGACATACTATATCACTGACATATAAAAAATACAAAATTAAGCAAACACACACCTACAATGATACAAACACAACACAGTAAGAACACACACACGTGCACAGCTGTGCAACATGAACCAATAATAAGCAATCAGATATCAGACCATTTAAAATGGATCAGGCCCAGTGTGAAGAGAAGTCCAAACTTTCCACCAATTATACTTTTAACTGTTCAATGCTGGGATGGAGGCAGAGAGAGAGGAAGTGGAGAAGGAGAGAGTACAGAAAGAAGAGCAAAGGAAAATATGAAGACGGGGGAAACTGGGATTGTGACCATGATAGGAAAACAAACACAAAGGCCACAGTAGGTCAGTTTCCATCCACCTGTTTCTATGCAATATTGCACAAAAAAAGGTAAATGCAGGAAATTTAAAAAAATATACAATAAAGATTGTTCACACTGTTTAGGGTAGAAAGATTGATACATCAAGTACAAACAAAATGTGACAAATTGCAATGAAAACAGTCTGAATTTGAAAAAAAATCATGACCTAAATATGTGACTTAAACATCCACTGAAAGGAAAGAGTGTCGTCAGACAAAATCATCAGATTTGTGTAGATTAATGAGGAGGTTGTAGCATTCACTCAATTAAAACATGACACAAGCATAAATTCAACATTTCCCCCAGGTTTTTTTTACAGTGTTTATTTTTGTTTGAGGGATTAAAATATGTCCTGTTGCACACTCATCTTGTGCAATGGTAAAATGGCCCCCAACTAGGCAATTGAGGCCACAAGCTGTTTATCTCAGCAAACCAACTCCAAACAATTGCATAATGACAGTGGATGTAAAAGCCATTAAATCTTACTTTCTATGCAGATTCTCTCAAATTATAGTTGGAATTTGTTTGCAACATAATTTTATAAAGATATGTTTCACTATATAAAAGTCATGTTAATAGACTAGAGTAGATTTCCTCTCAAAAGCAAAAGTAATTTATGTGATATTTTATGGGTTAGGGTTAGGGTTCAATTTGGGTCAATTAACATTTGAATACATCTCAGTTGAACAGTGCTGACCTGTGTGAAAAGAGACAAACAGAGATTCAAAAATGAAAAAAGCTACAAGGCTTTTACTGTTTTTAAAGAACATAGTGAAATCAAACCAGATCTGCTGTTTAAAATGATTAAATATAACTTAACCCAATCCATTAAGAATAAACATAAAATATATTGTTAAGTTAATGTTAATCTATCAAAGTATCATTACTGAAATGAAAACTTTACGAGGTCAAAACAAAAACTTTGTTGTTTTTGATTTTCTTATTATCTCCATTTTGTATTAGAGAGGAAAAACAACAGCACAGCTCATTGATAAACAAGTTGGCTATGTCAACTTTAAAGGGGATCATTAATCAATATTATGTTTACAAGGTGTTTCTGGTGCCTGTCAGTGGCCAAACAATCAATTACTGCTCGTTTTATACTCAAAAAACATCGCCATCATGGATAAATACTTAAATACTCAGGAGAGCCAGAAATATTATTCAGCAGTTGTTTTGATTCAACATAAATCGTTAGCCATTCAACAAAAACAAGCGCATAACATCCTGCACTGGCACTAAACACTGACAGTGGACTCTGGATGTGTCCTCCATTATTATCCAATAAAAATGTAATCCCAAGGGAGAGTTGGCTGGAATATGTCTTTGTCTTCTGCATGTGTGAGAGGGACAGAAATGTGACAGCATGAAACTAATGCGCGCCTTGCTGCATGTGAGTGAATGAGTGAACGAGTGTGTGTGCGAGCAGCGAAGCACGAAGCCGTTACTCTGGTCACCAGCCCGATCCCGAACCACAGAAAGATGCTAATTAGTAGCACACTGTCTCTCAGCTCATAAAAATACAGTGACTGGGACAGGAGAAAAAGAAAGAGTGAGTGGCAGAGAAAGAGAAGATGATGAGATAATGGGAGGAAAAATAAAAAATGAAAAGATTAATGTGCAGATAAAAGGCAGAAAAGAGAGGAAGTCTCAGAGATTAAAAGCAGTGAAAATGAGATGGAGAGTTGAAAAGGACAACCGAAGGGTTGAAGAAAGAAAGAAAAGGAGAGTGAAAAAAGTGGCTGTAGTTATTTGGTGTGAGAAGTTCTGCATGTGCCAACTCTGTTCGCTTCACCAACGCTAAATGTCTCATTTTGTAAAGCGCTCTGCATGTTTTTATATTTTTTTTTTCCACTTAATTCACTAAAATACAGTGGAGACTCTTCAACCTCAAAACTTAATGACATGCATCTATTCCCAGTGAGCCCAAACAAAGCTGTCAGACGGCGGTTTCATACGCTCATAAGCGGTGGTTTGTGTAAGGAAAAAAGGATGATCACTCCTTCAAATCTGAGTGTTTCAGTGTGTTGTTTTTGTGGTGGCGCATTTTTTTAATCATTTGTTTGGCCAAACTTTCATTGCTTTCAGAAACAGAGCATTTTCAATTGACCACTCATTTTTTTAATTATGTTTCCCAACCTCACTGAAGAAATTGTTTGTCACCATTAAATTTCCTCCATTTTAGCCAATTTGCATACTTGTTTGCAACATTTGAAATCACTCAAAAATATAAAACTGACGTGGATGTGTTATTGTTTTGTTCAGATTTTCAGATCTCGCTTAATTGGGGCTAAATGATCCCACTGAAAGGATGGGACTCTGCATACATTAATATGATTGATAAGCAGTTGTTTTAGCAGTAATTACTGACAGCATACATTTAAATAGCAGCTTGGCTGAGTGGTTAATGCAGACCGCCCCAGGAATTTGTGTCAGCTGGATTTCAATCCAAAAAAAAAAAGGATGTACGTTGGTTTATGTGAAATCCCCTGGAACATCGCTGAGCTGTGAGGCAACTTTTAGTGTGGCAGCCACTTGAATGCACCAGCCCTTAAGTCATATTTCTGCATTCACAAACATTAGAGAAGAAGTAATGGGCTGTTAATTTAATGCGAGAACCAAAATGAGCACCAAATTTAAAAAAAAAAAAAAAAATGTTCTGGAAGATCAGCATAATTATTTTATCCTATTCAAAGCTGAAGCAAGCCAACAGGAAGTCTGCCGGCTTGGCAAGAGGAAGTTTCCAACCAAAAAAGCTCCCAATCAGGTCAGGAGGAAAACAAATCTAATGCATGTTATTAGGTCTAAAAACATTAAAAGACCTGCAGACGCTTTATGGTATATGTGCCCAGCATATGGCAATGGGGTGCCATCTTGGACAGCAGTATTCACTTTTTCTTAACACAATGGCAATATATGTGTACTGACAGACACAAAGTTTCTATGACATATTTTTCTGTTTAATTTATGCTGCCTGTTCGGTGATAAAACTCTAGATATACAATCATCCATATGTCCCACCAGCTACCACTACCAATAGGAAGAGGAACACAGAGGGCAAGACAATAAAACTGTTACCACATTTTTGTCAGAGTGCTGAAATTAGACCAGTCTGACTTATGTGTGGCTCTGTATTTTCTGCAGCGTCTTCCTTTCCTTAACTGCTAGCTTTCCTCTTTGCGTCCTATATACAGTAAGCACTGTATTCTGTGTCTCCGTTATTCATTTGGTGGATGTGCAACACATGGAGAAAAATCAACACCAGATGTTCCACAAAACCATTATTTTTTCTGTGTTTGTGTGGATTTAGATTTGCTCTCTGGTCTTCATAGCTCTTCTCTACTCAGGCTCATTAATTCTCACGGATTTTAACCTGGAGTTGATTGTTGTTTGGTTGACTCACAGGGTCATAATGAATCCTGAATCCAGCATTAATGTATATGACACGATCCTATGGCATCATTGTTTGCAGCTGTATTATCTATAACAGAGCCATGGATGTGTAATATGCAGGGGCATGAACAGCCAGAGCTCATGTCAGTAGAGCATATGTGAAATTTATTAACCAGCATGTTGCAATAGGTGTAACATTATGGGAACACAGGGAAACCTGCCATGCTCAACATTTCAAGTGTTCAGGAACGTAGCAGCAGCTCTCCAGAAGTGTACAAGAGGCAGAGAAGCAGAGAGATAATGTGGTCCGTGGTTCAGGTGAGAGCATTTCTCATTTATATGTGTGAAAACTTTGCATTTGAAGAAACAGAAGTCATAGAGGTAACGCATTGCTTTGTCTGTTAAAAATATAAATAAAATCACCATGTTGCCTTCGCAGCAAACAGTATACTATTTTTTCCTTTTGCTACAAAAAATGTTTCACTACATTTTTGTCATTAAAGATGCTCATGTTGTCTTTAAACCTTAACAAGTCTCACAAGTTTTGTCATGGGCTAGTAAGGCTGTTGTTAGCTAGCTTATGTTTGCTAATGCTAACTGATAAGCTGTTTTTCATATGAACTTCTCACAGGTAAACATACTTGTTCTTTATTATAACATACAACTACAGTAGTACCCAACTATTTTATACAATACCCTTATTCCCTTAAAGCTCATTGTTGAGTAAATTAACAAAAAGTGAGATGCTGAAATGCGAAGAAGCTAGCTTCAGGTTTGGGTTAGCTCACTTAGCTTGGGGCTGCTAGCTCAACACTAGTGTACTGTGGACAACAAACACAGTTTCAACAAAATAAATAATAGGACATCTTGTTTAAATGTTTTAGTGATATTCATAATTTAATTTAAGTGATCAATAACCTCTTGAAACAGAAATTATCCTCTGGATTTACAGAGTAAGTTCTGTTAGTTCGCTAAATCTGTGGTGTTAACAGCTTTTGTTATGTAACATCTTTAACACACAGGTTTGTTGGTATCCTCAGGGTTTGCCCGACTTATTTGCCCTTAACAGGAAGGACTGAGTGTGTGTGTTTCTGTCTAATATGGACAAAGTCTTTGCCTCAGAAAATGAGAATTTTTGTTTTTTAAAATGCATCGACTAATATATATTGAGAAAATTGTACTCTTAGCACCCGTATTTTCTTGACAGATTTTGAATATACTATATATTGTGGTAACCACTCAGCATTATCTGATATTCCCTGATTTTAATGGTTTCTGTTAGAAATGTGTTTATCTGGGTAGCTTGTACTATTTCACAGTTTCACCCCTGCATGTAAGTTCCTGGTGGTGATAACAACCAAAGATCCAAGTGTGGGCAGCTAGAATGGCTTTTCTCCACACAGGGGCCTGACTTACTCTCCTGACGGGCTGCGCCCTCCTGGGCCCCCTTGGGCATGGCCAGCAGGGTGGAAACCTCAGGCAAACCCAGAAAATCTAAGAGGGATTTTATTTTCCTCCTATGCCTGGGGGGCACCTGAGGATCCCCCAGGAGGAGCTGGAGACGATTGCTGTGAAAAAGAACTGTGCTACTCTTCTTGCCCTGCTGCAGCCATTGATCTGAAACCGAAAAACTGCTTCAAAGAAGCTTCATTTTCTTCTGTTCCTTAAAATAGTGAAGGAGACTGTGTGAAGGATATTTCCAATAAGCCAACTTCTGATGAATTTCCTCACAAAAAAGGAAAGAAAAGAATGAAAAGGACGGAAAATGAGATGGAAATCGGAGGATGGAGAGCATATCTTAAACGTGGACAGGGAATTGAGAAAATGCCCACACATTTCTCTGAAGCTGTTTTTTTACATATGACACACACTGACATTAACACATACAGCTTAATTGGACACAGCTCATCCTGTGTATGTAAGTGTGTGTCCAGCAAACACGTACTTTTACAGTGTAATTAAGCATGTAACATTTAAACAACTCATACCTTACAGTTCAACCTATCCTTACTTTGACTCATTTAATTCCTTGAAAAAATTTAGATAGTAAACCTGATGCTATCTTAATTGATACATAATGTTTTTCCCCACCACAGCATCAATCATTGAGGTGTGTTGGAGCAAGGCATCGAACAAATCCGGCTGCACAGACTCCAGAGGAATTGCAACTCTCAGGTATGAATATTCAAGTGACAGACCATGAATCAAACTGTACCTGCAAATGAGTCTACATGCTCAGGTCTCTTAAAGTCTCTCTCAAGTGGGCTTCCAAGTGACAGGAAAACTGATGTTTTAATCAGCTTGAGCCCCAAAATGAGATACTGAAGTATTCAATTTGGCTTCCAGGCATTACAATATTTATGAACTCTCCACTGTTCATTAAAGAAAGAGACCCTGCTGAGGAAAGAGCTTTTCAGATTTTTTTTCCCGACTTTTGCAGCAAAAATTCCTCAAATGAGTCAAATTAATTTAGAAGACACTGATTTAATGAGAAGTGAAATTATTTTATTACTATAACTGCAAGTTAATGAGGCAGCATTTTTAGTTTTCCCTTCTTCCAATAGAGGGCAGCAACACTACTGTAACTTATAGAGGCTCCCACTCTTCAGAATGGATCTGAAACCTTTCACTTCGCTTTGCACTGTCTCTCATAGATGGAAGAAATATGTGGAAGTCAGTGCAAAGACTAAGAACATTTGGATGATGAACAGAGGCTTTATCGCTGCTTTTTACCTAAAAATTAGGAAGATTTACTAGAATTCGAATCAAAGTTAAAACCTGATAGTTCAGAGTTGTCATAACATCTTTTCAGGCTCCTTAAATCTTTGCTTTTATCAAATAAAACCCATTCAGACACACTTTATCAAAGTTTTGGAGTTGTTTCCAGTCATTGCGGACGTCATGGCTTTTGCTAAGAGGAAGATGAGTCAAGTTAAATTACATTATTGACAAACTAATCTATCAGACAGACTTTTTGGGCAGCTGCTGTTACAGCATTAATCAATGAAGTCGACACATAAAGACTCCTCAACGATGACGCATGGGACTATTCGGAGAAATGGCCCATAAAAGACATGATTCAAAACCAATACATGATCATTAAGTAAATCATTAAGATGATATATGGGCCATGACAAAAGAGGACGAGTTTTGCTGGGAAATAAGCTGAAATGTGCTGGGTAATATGTCACTGCTGCCTTGAACTCAAGAGTTTGCGAGTTTTTTATTCGTGCGTGTGGGAAAGTATCCGAGTTTAGAGCACAGTGTGTTTCTGAAGATAAGGGACGAGTGAAAGTTAGTAGACCTCTCTCACCCTCTTTTATGGTGACATCAACAGAGAGAGAGAGAGAGGCAGAGAGGGAGTAAGAGAGAGAGCGAGAGAGGGAGAGAGAAAGGGGATTTGGGGGAAACCAAAGTACAAATCTGTCTGCGTCTCTCACTCTCACAACCTCCAGGCGTACGAGTCTGTGTCGCGCCTCTGCTCTCTCAGCTTTTTTTTTTTTTCCCTGATTACAACTCCTCTGCAACTCTCACTTTTTTTATTGCCTGGCAGCGGAGGGATGTTCTCTGGAACAAGGCTATATTTTTCACCTTGGAAAGTTTAGGGCTCAGGCTGATAACTTCTCGCAGAGTTTTGTGAATGGGGAGCGTTTGGGGAGACTTTTACGCATCGAGTTGAGTGAAGCGCGGCGATTTTCTTTGCCAGTGTCAGATCCAAATTCTCATTTTCCTCATTTGGTTTCAATGGCAAAGGAGCGTCTTCAGGGGATTTAACTGATCGAGCCTCTTGGGCGAAACTTTGATGAACTTCTGCAACAGCGAACTTGGTTTGATTTCTTTTCTCATCACTTCATTATTTAATTCAACCACACGGTCAAACGGCCTCTCTTGACCTTTTTTCGGGATCCTTACTTCCACAACTACGACTCTTCCCCCCAAGGATTTCCAATTAACTTCGATTTGGAAGTAATTTGAGTGGATATCATGCCTCTGATCAGGCCGGAGAAGCGGGCTGCGCTTTGCCGGGTTTGGGCTCTGGCTTTTGCGCTGCTGGTGTGCGCCGCTTCAGTGACTGGTTGCCCACACAAGTGCAGCTGCTCCGGGTCGCATGTGGACTGCCAGGGTCTGGGTTTGAAGACGGTGCCTAAAGGAATACCGAGGAATGCCGAGCGCCTGTAAGTGAGATTTAACGAGTTAATGCAAATCTCATCATCAATCTTAAATATAATCACAGCGCGTGTTTGTGATGCATTTTTCTCTTTTGGCTTTTCAGAAACTTATAGGGATGTTTTTGCGGAGCTGAGTTATCAGATTTAATGGGGAGAGTTTAAAACCTGAGAACACTGTTGATTAAACGTTTCAGTCTGTTTTAAATATGTTTCAATAAAAGCTTAATGCGTTTTTTTAAGTCAATAAATCAATACATAGTTGTGCTGTGAGACTAAGTATCCCATCGTTGCTTTAATGCTCATCGGGCTCCGACTGAGCGGGTTCACTTGTGATGCATTTCAACTCTGACCTGCAGTCAGTGATCATTACAGGGCAGACGATCGATTTTATGTTCACAGCAAGATCCAATAAGGGTTTAACTTTGTATTAAAAGACTCAACCCGACTGAATAAGTTAGACTTATGTCAGCCCATGTTTAACTGAGTTATCAATTAGTTGCCATGACGTAAGAAAGCATAAAGGTGCAAACTTTGATGAAGTGAATTTAGAAATAAATTAAGCTGATAAAAGAGGGGTGAACCCATCTGAACTATTACCTATATACTTAAAGTACCTTATAAACTTTTATAAATCTACTTTAATTTATATACTTTTTCATTGTAACTTGTATTAAACTCAGAGCAGTTTCCAAGCAAAAGTTACAAGTACTGTAAACCTTCTTGCTGTAAGCATAAACTGCAGACACTTTGGTTATATGTGTAAGGTTGTGCACATGAAACTGCCCCAAAAATTCACCAGTGACCCCAGTGAATGGAGGCAGTAAAGAAAATAGTCTTGAAACAGCTTTAAGAGTGAGTATTAAAGTTTTTAAACAGGTTAAAATGAAATGTGAGAAGACGTAGTGAGCCCTTTAAATCATTTTATATTCTTCTGCACTTCGCCGTAAGACAATTTTTTTCACAGGTTCCCAAAGTTTGGCTTCATTCTAAGTGATTTGTGTAAAATCCTAAACTGAGATTTTGCTCTTAAAGAAATTACCTCCAGGACTTTTTTTTTTCAAACCTCCTGACAGTTAGTTTCAAACGATATTCAGTCCTGAGGCAGAGCTGGACCTCTGACAGAGGCTGCTGCCACCTCTAGCCTGATCTTGACACGTATACACCCCCACAGCCACACACATGCACTCTCACAAACACACACCTATGCTGTTAAGGTATGGAAGTGATTATGCATGATAACGGAGCAGCCAAAAGCTCCGCAGGGGATCAACAACAGACCCAACCCTGAGACAACAAACACAATCAGTAGACTGCAGAGGGAAATGGGGGAGTTGTGTGTGTTTGTGGATGTGTTTCTCTGTCTATGTGTGTGTGTGTGTATGTGTGTGAAGGGTGGGGTGTTACTGGTGGATATGAACTTATTATTCACACTTGTGCCTGCATTCGTACTGTTACTGAATGACTTTACATGTATATGTTTGTGTTTTTGTGTCTGAATGTTTTTTGCTGGCTCGTGTGATTGTGCTGCCTGCCTGTGTGTGTGTGTTTGAGTGTGAACAATGAAGCCCATACCTCTTCCGTCCCACAGGGCTGCTGTGACCTCCCAGGACCTGTCGGCTTTTACACAGCAATCCCCCGAAGACATTTATACCCTAGAAAAATAAATAATTAGAGGCTGTGATGGGGAGGTGGGATAAGGGGGTCCCCTGCCTCTTGCTGGGGTCCCCCGGGTGGAATATTTGGGGTAGCGTTGCCCCCTCCCTCCCATTTTTACTCTGAAACTATGTGTTTATGTTTCCCTGATTTATCCAGGTCAGTGTTTCAGCTGTGACTTTGGCTAAGAGTTGCTGTTTTCCTCCCTTTTTCTCTCCCTCTCTGCCTGCCATCATCCTTCTCTCTGCTGATATATTTTAGGGAGTTTGAGATGGGAAACATTAAAATGGATGAGATTCCAGTTCCAAAGGTTAAGGCAGATGGGAAACTTTTTAGGAAAGAGATTAGCATTATTTCCCCGAGCAGGGATTTGGGTTTGACAAGTGATAAGAAGTCCGTGTGGACGACAGATTCAGGTAAAGAAGTGTTTATTAAGTTATGAGTAAATATGCCTCATTTTGCATTCAAGTCAAGTTTCCCGAAGTCTCAAATGAATTTTCAGTATTTCCTCAGCATCACTATACAATATGTTAATGCTGCTATTCTCATGATAAATCTTAAACCGAAGTCTAGCAAGCAGGTTGCTTATTGCCTCCCCTGTGTGCTGCCTTAGACCTGAAAATGTGACCTAACTGTGTTTCCCACTGTTTTCTTAGTGTGTGTGTGTGTGTTGGTAACTCGCCACCGAGGTTACTGTCTTTGTTCAGTCTGACATCCGACTCTTTGATATGGATGTTCAGCATCCTTTCAGACATAGTTTCTGTCCAGATTAACACACCTCCAGATACCTATTACATGACCTGTGTGAGACAGATCTCTTAACTTGGACAGATGAGGTTGATCTTTAACTGAAAGTAACAAATAAGGTGGATTCAGAAAACATAGATTGGGACACATGGGAAGAAAACATCAGAACTGATAAGACCCAGTCAGGAAGCAAACATGAATGTTTACATCATTATTTCCAAGAGTTTTAAACTAAAAAAGGGCTATAAATGTTTCCAAAAGTCTCCATTTTGGGGGTTTAAAAAGCCAAAGTAATGTGGAGGTCAGGTGTAAATTCTGGGAGAAGTTGTGCATTTTAAACCAGACTACAGTAATATGGATGTAGCCTCAGTGTTTCTCAGAATTATTCAAACAAACGTAAGCAGTAAAGAAGACAAGATGCCGTTTTCTCCACCGATGATATTCTCACCACACCAGAATACAGTGCAATAAAACCACAGGACATGTGGAGTTTGAGTAAGGGACATGACTCTCGCCTTATCTTGAGTGGAAAATCTTTTTCGACTGCTACTCTACCGCTTCTTTTATCACTCTCTGGAGCCACATGTACAGAATCAAACAAATTCTGACAGACTCTGCGGAGGTTACTGAAAACAAATGTAGAAAACCACTGTTAGATGAAAAAGAACAACGAGGCACAGACCGAGGAAAAATTGGGCACAAGAAAAAAAGTCAAGAACACGATGAGACAACTGTAGGATACACTGATCTAACATTGAAAAAAAGAATACAAATGCAGATTTTTCTTTAATTGACAATGACTGCCAAGAAGGGAGGAAATAAAAGTAAAAACTGGTGCGCACTGTAAAATTTGAAAAGTCCTCGTAGTGGCCTTTAAAGCTTAAGAGTTAGTCCTCATTTGCTCTCTTGATTACAGAAGGTGCAAAACTTTAAATCCTCTTCACTTCTTCGCCCTCACAAGTGAAGAGCAATAATCAGAGCCGGAGTCTACCTGTCATAACCACAGAATGAATCTCTGTAGAAGCCCAGTTTTCCTTCACTATTGTAAACAGAGCCTTTGGAAAAGGTTAACGAGAGAAAATCAGTGGTGGCCTCATCTGTTCACTCAGCACACACACACACACACACACATGCACATGCACACACACACACATATGCACTCAGAGGCAGCCTTGCAGATTACCTCAGGCCAGTCAATTCCGTAATGTCCTCCTTGGGAAGCCACTTGAGACCTCATTTGCATCTAATTTGAGTGGAGGGTTTTGGGGGGAGGCTTAACAGGCTTAACGATGCTGGGCAAAATGAATTGGAAAACAGGGACGGCTTTTCTCTCCCGTGTCCAATTCACACCTGCCCTCCGGGGAACTGCATCCAGACACACACACACACACACACATACACACATACACACACTCTCACGCATACACACCCTGGAGTGTTGATTTTTAGAGCTGCAAATTCCAAACTGTTGCCCCAACTGCTCTGAAATGTGGGGAAATTGAATGCTCTGAACCCAAGGGGGGGTTTTAATTGAATGAGTTGCAATCAGTTTTTGTGTGTGTGTGTGTGTTAATGTGTGTGCAGGTGTAATTCTGTGTGTTTTTTTATGCACTTACACGTGTGTGGTATGCACGATAGTATCTTTATATGTAGTTATTGTCAGACTGAGTGTGTATGTGTTGATAATTGCAGCTGAGTGAGTTCACTGCTGGAAGCGTCAAGCTGGCCGAGCAAACTTTTACATAAACTAGTTCTGGTTTTTAACTGCCTATTTTTCTGTTACCACACTAGACGGCACTTTAAGGAAGTTTTGGCAAAGTTTTTACGAGCAACACCTTCTCTGCTTTCTGTAGCCTCGTCTGGGACTTTTTGTCTTACTTTTGTGTTTCCCCTCCCGGCTCCTCATCATTACCCGAACTCTGTTTCTCTTTCCTGCATCACTTGCTCTTTCTTCCCTTCCTTTAACCTCCCCTTTTTCCTGTTGGTGTTGCAACATCCCTGTGTTTCTTTTCTCTCACCCTTGCCTCACCTTACCCTCCTTTCTCCTCCTTTGCCCCCCCTCCCTGCCTCTCTTCACCAGTCTCTCTCTGACCTCCACCTCCCCCTGCAACACATACTCTCACACACCTTTCGTTTGCCAGCAGCATCACTCCAGTAGAGTTTTCACACCTCCCATTTCCCCTCAGCATGCCAACCTACCACGGAGAGCACAACAATAAGATCCTGCCGCTGTTTGTGTGTGTTTCTGTGTGTGTGCGAGCAAGCAAGCATCAGTGAGTGTGTGTTTCTGTGTGTGGAATGGACTGACGCATACACGTTCCAGCTTCTGCTTCTGGCTCTTATCAAAGCTTGGTGTTGATTGGTCAGTGGACGCTGTTAACCACCACACCCTCAGCTATGAACCAGCATTCCATGGTGAGACTGGGATCTTTCTGTGTCTGTGTGTGTGAGTGTGTGTTTATGTAAACTTTGAACACTCTGGTGCGAACCTGTGAATGCAGCAGACCAGCTACTTTGTGGTGACGCAGTTTCTGTCCCTTAAATTAAGAAAAATTTGATTTGAACAAGAACAATTTGTAATCACAATCAGGTTCTCTTATATTTTGGCCCTTCTCCTCTCAGCTGTGGCTCTAACATTCAGCTGAAGTCAGTGCAAATAGTAATGTGTTGTATGCAATTTCAAGCCACAGCCAAGAACTCTTATAGGTCAAAGATGCATTCCAGCCATTTTGATAATTCCCACCAACCATGCTGTGTTGTTACTTTGCCAATTTGTTTAAAACCAGGGAACTTTTTAGTTCTATATTTTGCTTGTGCTGTATTTCTGTATATGTACACGGCTTTGAGGGAAGCTTCAGTCAGCACACATGCTTTGGTAACTGTTGAATAAAAGCCATCATGCAATGAAGAGTGTTCTTTACTGTTATCGTGGGTACGATGGTGATGTAATATATATATGTGAGGGGCAACCGAGTGTTATTGCTATAGCAGACAAGTCTAAACTAATAAGTGAAAACCACAATGAGCTTGCTGTTCTCAAACAGCCTCTTAATGTCACGCCTATCATCTGCGGCCATCTCGTGGTAACCATTTTGTGCCCGTCCAACTGTGTTTGATTAATGGTATGCCAAATGACACAATTGGGTAAGTTAACCAATATTTAGGCTCCAGTTCTAGGTCAGTGGGTTATATTCTCTTCCCCCAAGTTTCTTCAGTGTGCAGGCAGTTGACCTTTCTATATAATGACTTTCAGTCTGCCAGGGAGGCAGCCAGCTGGCATTGACAGCAGGCTCTGCCCTTCTGGGAAACAGAGCAAGCTGGCAGTGTTAAAACATACACACATACACTGTATTCACATGGACTGTATGCACAAAGAACATGCACACAAATAGGCACAGACGGGGCACACACTCGCTGGCAGTGTATGGGAAAATCAGGCGCATATAGGCAGAATGCATGAATGTACATGTAACTGTACTGCAGTTTAGACTCACTGACATGCATTCCTGGGTCCTATTCGTAACCTCAGCCATCACAGCTATGCCAAACCCCAACCCAAGCTCATTCTGAACTTAACCCTTAGAAGAAGTTTAGGGTTTATTATAACTCGAGTCTTATTTTTGCTTTTTTTGCCATTTAAAATATTAAATTGACATATAACAGTTCATTGCACTGCAGTAATGAATGAGATATGGGCAAATGTTTGAGAAATGAGGTGTCAGATGACCAGTCAGGTTGTAAACAAGCCAACAGTTAACCAGATTAACTGAACCACCTCATTTTAAGGATAAGCTTAAAGTCAGCACTTGTACAGAAAAACTAACTGTGTGTGCACAAGTACTGAAGTTACTAGGTCAAAGTTGGACCACAATAAAAGCATCTTAACTTTGATGGCTGTTGGGAGAACAATTTGGTTGATCATTTAGCAGTTTGCCTCTTTTTACTCTTTAAATTAACTTCTGCTAGCTAACCTGGGAGCTAGTTTGAGAGAAACCTGTATGATTGTTTGATCGCTTGTATTTTTTTCCTTTTTCTAAGCGCTGTGACTACGTAACATTATGTGTCAAAACCACTAAAAGAAGACCCAGGTTGCATGAAGCTAGAATTTTCTTTAAGTCCTCCACCAACCCTTTGAGGTGGAGAGGAGCAGCCAAAAATGTCCTCACTCTCCCAAAATATCCTCACTTTCAAGGTCTAAAAATGGGTCCTCACAAAGATAGTGCAAGAACGTGCAGATATATGCATACACACACGGTAAAAGGTCCATTTATTCCACATTGAAATACACAGACATGTGTGGAAGCACATGAGAGAACTTATGCATGCGGCCACACACATACAGTGCACACTCATCATTAGGCAAGTGCAGGCACAGATACACACACACACACACACACACACACACACACATATATGCACATACGCACAGCGCACTCTTAAGCTTTCACTGGATTAAACATGTAATTGGTTGTCGTTGGAAACTTTGACGTCTAGCGAGCTGTGTGTGTGGGGGGGGGGGGGGACTGTGTCACATAGAAACTAACCCCAAGTCACGAATTACCTTCTGTGACTTTCTTCGAACAGAAGT
>JAPZDY010000026.1:18985297-19005623 GCA_029783645.1 Ctenochaetus hawaiiensis | reverse complement strand
CTCGTTTTTTTTTTTTTTTTTTTTTTTTTCTGACTTGGCCTCTGTTGAGGAAGCAGCAGTCCTTGTTCTTGTCAAGTGGCCTCTCAGCGGCCAAATTACCCCTCCACCCCCAGCCCGCCCCATTCACTTACAGTACAGCAGTAGTAAATCTAGACAAAAGCAATTCGGCCCTATAAACTCCAGCAAAGAAAAGAGCTAACCAAATACAGCGCTGGTTTATGGCCCTTTTGGCTCGTGGCTCTAAAAGAAAAGGATGCTTGCAGGCGACTCCCTAATGTGGTCAAGCCTGCGTGGTTAACAGCGACACCAAACTATGAATTTCCTGAGGTTGAGTGGCATTTACATTGAATAGAGGCTATGAGGGAGAGAGGGATAAATTGTGACAGACAGGAAACAAAGCAATAGATGATGAAACACAGTGTCTGAAACACATTACTCCTCCAGATTTCGACCAAATCCGGTCAGTGTGGGATATTGAATGCGAAAGATGCATTAACAAGTCATTTAAAGACAAAGGCAGAAGAGAGGGAACAATAGAGGGAAAGGACGTCAAGGGATTAAAAGATAAAAGATATATAGGAGAGAGAGAAAAACAAAAAAGAGAGGCACTAAGTCAGACAAATTGACCACAAATAATAAAAAAAAAGTCAGACAATGTTCAAGAACTTCGATGCAGATGAGACAGAGGGAGCTCTTCTGCACAACACTGAGTCAGCTTTCCCCTTTATGGAGTGAAAGTGAATGTCCGTCAGTCTGTTATAGGAAAAATGTTTCAATGCACAGTGGCTCTTTTATCATCAGTATATTTGCTCCTCTTCCTCACTGCTCTCCTCCTTTTTAGAGGAAGAAGGTCTGCCACCTTTTGTTTAGTCTTTCTTTGCATTGTTTGCATTCTAGACGTTGCAAATGCCTGGAAAATGCCAAGAATCTCGCCCATTGTGACAAATGTGTGGTGAGGAACTCTGGCATGGATGAAATGTTATAAGTCAAATGTCAAGAATGTTTTCTGAGAAGCATTCGGAGCCTACATGAGAAAATATCTCCAACGCTGATCAGTGTTCTCGTAGTGGCTGTAAAGCCGGACAAACCCATTTCTTTCCGGCAGATTTTCCCCTCAGTGATGTTTGCAAATGTTTGCTTTTGCTGTGTAAATTCTGCTGCGGCTGGATTTCATGACTGTCTGTAAACATGCTACATGGCGTTTTATAGAAGTGGTGGGAAGCCAGACTTGAATAATTTGGTTACTTTTTTTTAATCCAGATTATTGTAATTACTGGAGATGTTGATATGTTTAATCAGACAGTTTGAAACCTCATGTGAGGACGACCACATAACAGTCGGGTGATGTAGAGACTGTGGGTGGTTAGTTTTAAAAGGCACCGCCGCTGACAGACATATGAGTCTGAGACGGATCTATTTTTTTTTTTATTTCCCAGAGTTATGTTTCAGCATGATGGCAATTTTATCCATCACTTGGACAAATTAAGGGAGTTAAAGATGGAATATGATCTAATGTTGGATGGAGACATAAGAAGTGTTGAGCTGCATTAAATGACACAGAGACGAGGTGGAACATGGAGAGATACGATAAGGGATATGGATAGAGAGAGATATTCAGCAAAAGCATGAAACCACTGGTTGTTTAATAAGTGCAATACAAAAAAGTCCCCAGCTGATGTATGCAGGACTGTGTGTGTGTCTTTGCTGACTTGCTCTGCTTTTACAAGGCCAGGATTTTTGTAATTGCACAAACTTAAGTCATGAATTGCTAATTTGCACTTTTTCAAAACCTTTTCTCTACATTTTTCTTTCAATTGTCTCCCAGTTTCCCTGTCTAAATGACTAAACTTTTGCCCCACCACATCAAATAAACCTTGTGGTGACACCGAATGCTTGTATTTATTTATGTTTGCCTTAAGAGTATAAGATTTAAGAGGATACTGACTTTACATAGTATCGGCCTGAGAGTTAGTCTGCTTTTGCCAATTTGAATGCCTTAAGCTGTGTGTGTGTGTGTGTGTGTGTGTGTGTGTGTGTGTGTGTGTGCGTGATGTGAGTGTCCAACATTTCCTTGTGATGATTGCTGTGTATCCCAGGCAGCAGCTCTGTAATAGGAGAGAGTTCACCACCTATTAGCATTACTATGAAAGGTATTCAAAACAGCAGTAAGCGGTTGCAGAGGATACCGAATCTTTGACAAAGCCTTGAAATTTTCCAAAACTCGCAGACTCGTGTAGACAATACATGGTCTGCAGGCAGAGACAGGGACCGAACATTTCTTTTGAAATGCTCTCCATGATTACATCTTTGGATCGTAGGATTTATGCGATATATAATCCTTTATACAGTGACAAAGACCATGCAGATGAGTTGTATGTGAGGTTTGTTCCTATAAACATGAGCTCATCCTAAATTTGTTCCATAAATATGTAAACTGCATTCAATATAAATATTTCTAATCCTGCATATATAATATATGTGTTGTGGTTTCTGATTCTTTAATCAAGTTTTCTCCATTTGGTTTACTGTTAACCAATCTAATCGTTATGCTGGCTGTTTGAGGCTAATGTGATGACATGACAATCAGAGTTTATGTTATGTGGGTCTGCTTTGATTAATATGTTGAATTTTGACATATTTTCCGTTCATACTGTCTGGTGAGAATAACGCTCTCAAATCACAATTTGAACTGTTTTAAATAGGCTAAAATAATATTTTCCTACAAATTCATCAGGGTCCAGCTGTTGGACAAGTAGGTATATTACAGATTGGCTGAGTCCAGCATTTTTTAGTCTTTTTTGGCAGGCTGTCATTCAGCATGCTAACCCAGTTACTGCTTCTTCTGTGTCCAAGGGACGATGTAACTTAATGTGATGCTTAATATACACTTTTGTCAACCCAGTTTCCTCATAACTGTACAAATTCATTTTTATGTTATCAACATTACCCTTATGGCTTAACTCTTATTAATGACATGTCACCTTTCTCTGATTTGCGGTAAGAAAAGGATTGAATTTGTTCATTATCCAACAATGTTTTCATCATTTTAAATTGCTTCCAGTGAAAACTACAGAGGCAAACTCCTTGTGTTCATCAGTTTAGTGTGCTGCATAGATGTTTACTCACCTGCAAAGTGAAAGCAGAATATGTTTTTCATTAAAACTTCAAATTGTTTATTAGGCTGCACTGTGGATTTTTAGACTGGTTTGGCCTCAAAACCGCTTCAAAACAACTGAGGTTACGTTGAGAGCAACAAGTCCGTGCAGTTGTTACTGAACGTCATATCCCAAGATTTGAAGTGGATGGATTGCAGCTGTAACGAAGGCTAATTGTGAAGCAGCTTGACGCCTGCCCGCCCCCTGCTTCTGGTGACAGACGCACTGTAGAGCGTGGAGCTCAGGAAAAGGAAAAAGGCAATTAGGATTCCTTGCGTAACTGGGAGATTTAGAGAGCGAAATTGAGCATACCTATCTCAGAGAGCGAGAGAGAGGGGAGGAATGAGAAAGTGCAGTACCACAAGGGCTTTGAGGAAAATAGCAGGAGATTAGTACAGGAAGCGAACGCATTCAGAAATGAAGCGTTGGACAGAGAACAACAAAGGATGAAAGGGAAAGAACAGGGGGATGGAGAGATAAGGATGCAGTTCCTGATAGAGTGAGAGAAAAGTTGAACAAGGAAATGTCACGGTGTTACAGATAGAGAGAGAGAACAGAGAGAGGAAACTGCAGTAGATAATCGTTATTCCTCATTGTTGTACCTGATTATAAAACAAGAGGCAAAGGTCAAGAAAACAAAAGCAGGACAGATTGAGACGGAGGGACAAGAGGAGAAAGAGAAACGTGGCTGACCAGCCAGCAACCTGACATGTCAAACATTTTAAGTCGCGTTCTCTCGGAATATTTCACGGTTTTTCATTCCGCTGAGCTCTCGGGAGTCTTTGTCACCTGATCTGTCATTTGTTTAACATTCCTCTCTAATAGTCATTTCTCTGTTTTTTCTCAGTCTCTGTGGTGTAGCCAACCAATAAAGCTGTGCTGTAAATGAATCAGCCCCCCACACGCCAAACCTGTGTGTGTGTGAGTGTGTGTAAAGTCAACCAGTATACTGTCTCAAGGCAGCCAGACTGTAAGGTTCACTGGTTTCAGTGGTCTGAGGTGTGGTGAGGAGCTGTGTGTGCCTTTGTGTATGCGTCTGTGTGTACTCAGGCATGCGTCTGCACTGTGTGTGTGAGTGTTGTATGGTATATTAATTCCCTGAACACCTGCTGTTTGCATTCTTGTCTTATCCCCTCGTCGCAAACACACACATGCCCGCCTTACCTCTGCCTGTAATGGAAACAAACAGTGGTTAGAGCTTTTGTTCTAAAGCCTCTCGTTAGTTGTCTGACTGCCAGCTGGTCAGTTAAATTTAAAGCCGAGTTAAGCTTTACTGCTGGGTGGGATGGACACCCACACTCCAGCAGACCAGGTGCATAAAAATGTCCGCCTCAGTAGCTTTGAGTCATTCAGATTGTCTGCACTTTTTTTTATTGGCTCGGAAATGTTTATTCTCATGATTGATTGAACTGGAGCCACAATATTACATTTCAAAGCACAAATAAAATGTTTTTCTTCTACTTTTTCTTCTCGTAATGCATTAAAAATCATTAAAATATTAATATCTGATTGTTGGAGGGTGTGATTTACAAAGAATGAAATAATATTGCGGCATAGTCACATTCTAATTCATTCGAACAATTTGCATGTCATTTAAAGTCCTTTCAAACTGGGAAAAGGTGACAGCTGTCATGTTGAGTAATATTCAAGCTGGTTTAAAGCTCAGTCATTATAACAGATCTCACTATAAACATGCTTCAGATGTCAGTTATAGTTTCTGTCTCCTCATGTGTGCAAAGACTTTTGTATTTTTGATTAAGATTTGCTTTCAAGTGTTAGAACAAGTGGGCAGAGACAATTTCAAATTGATACTTTTATCAGATAGATATTAGATTTTTTGAGATATGGCATTAAAATTGAGACTGTTTGGCTGTTAAGTCAGTTTTTGTATACTGACACACAAAATAACATATATAGTTCTGTTCATATTATTGTGAACTGTCATGGCGCTTGCAAATGAATAAAATGCTTAAAAGACAAATTATAAAATAATATTTGTTGGAATTGCTAGACATCATATTCTACACATTAATGCATTACTGTCAATTAGTGTGCTTTTAATTTGACAATTTACAAGTTTTCTCGTTTTTCTCCAGCGATGGCCTTGACTCTGTTAGTTTCTAGGCAGTGATGTTAGATAGGCTGATGCATTCGTTCTCCACCTGGTTCGGTGTCCTCACTGTTTGTTTGTTTCCAGAGTGGTTTCCCTGGTGAGAACAGAAGTTTCCACTGTGAACAAGAGAAAGATGGAGATAAGGATGAAGAGATTAGGAGAGACTGCAGAGAGAGAGAGAGAGAAAAAAGAGAAGCATAGGAAAATGTAGCGGACTGTAAAAGAGTGAGAGATTGAGATAAAGGAGGAAAGATTACGGGAGAGAGAGAAAAACAGAGGAAGGCGAAAAAAAAGTGTTTAGTCAACTGTGAAACAGTGAAAGATAAGACAAGAGAGATTGAGAGAGGGGGCGACGTTGTAAAAGGGGGGAGATCAGAGAGAAAAAGTGTAGAAGGACGACTGGTAAAGCTGGCTCTGAAGGACTAACAGATTGACATTAAAGAGAAGTGACTGGGGAGAGAAGAGATTTAAGATAGATGAAAGGGGGGTCGAGGGAAAAAGTAAAAACTGAGAGATTGTAGCCAAATGTGAAAAAATAGTCAGATAACAGAGGGGTAAAGACAGGGAGGATGGAGGCGGATGGAGGTGAAGTGGTGAGGAACAGATTCGGCATCAGAGTCACTCAGAAGCGAGTGGATACTTTAAAAACTACAAAATCAACAAGGAAAAACAAATCGGTCTCTTTTTATACAACTCGTTCCTCAAGCAGAAAATGATAAATCAATGCTGCACTGACTTTTTTTCCTCGTCCAAGAAAGCTTATCAAAACTGCTTCACTTTCCAAGGAACAGGCCAGTAAACACACTGTGAAAGCCTGTGACAAGAGCCAGCAGCATCCAGGCTGGATGATGGTGAAGTGGCTTGCAGTCAAAAACTTATCTGGTCTCTTGAACGCAGCAGCAAGATGAATGAGACTCAGGGTCATTGAGATAATCCTGTCCTTCCCAAACACTTGGATCACTTGATTATATTGGTTTATTATTGACTGGAAAACAATACCGAGACATCTATTAGCCTTTAGCATCCTTTTACTCCTCTGGAAAAAGTTAAGTCCAACTCCTTTTCACCCAGTTTTGGTACCCACCAGCTCCTGAGGAAGCTGCTGAAAGCACCATTAATTTTGTCTGTCTGTCATTTGGTGATGGAAAGTTAGTCTCCAGTTGGTCTGTCAGTGTATTATTGTGCTGAAATCAGCTGCCTTCTGTCTGGAAACCAAACTGATGCCAACAGTGAGCCAAAACCGTAAACTTTTAGGCTGTAAAACCAAAACAATGAGCTGGAAGATGCAGAAAGTTGGATGATGATTTTTTTGCCGATTTGTCATTCTGAGTGATCCCGTTCACATTTCACACAGTCATTTGATCCTTTGGTAACATAAAAATGTTGATCAGTGCTGCTTTAAGGCTTTATTTGGCATCATTGTAAATACTTTTAGAAGTTTTCGTTCAAAGGTTTCTTCTTCTCTTCTCCTCTGTTTTCCTCTCTCCTCTTCACTTCTCACATATCAGCAATCCACAAATAGAAACCTCACTTGACCAGGACTGTATTCTGAGAACTTGTTTTTTTTGTTTCTTAGAAATTAGATCATTCTCTGAAGTTGGAGGAATTCTTTCATTAGCAGTCATTTGAGGTGACCTCCCATCTTACCAGTGAAATATTGTATCTGTTAATTACTCTGGAGCCATTTCAAGGACCCCTTGTAGACTCTGGACCACATTTTGGGGTTTTTTGGGAAGTTGCTGCCCTCATCCCACACCAGCCCTCCCTGTCTCAGGCCGGGGTATGGCTCTTATTAGTGGTCCTTGCCATGGCTGCTTGGGGAAGCCTTTTGAAACCTAATATGGTCTTAAATCAGATTTATAAATGTTTAGGTGTATTATGAAAAACACACACGCAGACAGCCTTGGCAAAGCCAGACTCTGTTTATGTGTGTGTGTGCCTGTGAGAGTGAGAGAGGGGCGAGTGAAAGCTTAAAAAAAGGAGAGGGAAAGAGAGTTTTGTGTGTGTGTGTGTGTGTGTATGTGTGAAATAAGAGAGAAAAGTGTGTGTGTGTGTGTGTGTTGTTTGTCTGTGCTCTCTTGTGTGAGTGTTTTTTTCCTTGCTCTAATTCCTCCAGTGCGACAGCGTTTCAATAAACAGCATACCCCTACAAAGGGAAGCAGTCTATACACACACACACACACACACACATGCATGCACACACACACACACACACACACGCTCGGGCAGTCAGTTCAGGTTGCAGTATGCATACATCATGGACCCCGTAGTTAAAACAGATTGAATGACAGCCAGGAAACACGATAAGCTTTTAAACTCTGATGATGGAAAGAGAAAATAATTTCATCCCAATTTTTTTTTTTTTTTTTTTTCTGGAAAATTTGCTTCTCAATAATTCGTAGCAGCACGAGGTGATGTATGTGTGTGTGTGTGTAGACGTGTGAGTATGTGTGTGTGTATATAATTCTGCTGGTGTGCGTACAGTAGGAGTGTTTGTGTGTTTTGGTTTCTGTTTGTGTTTGTATGTTTGTGTGCCTTTATGTGTGTGTTTATGTGTGTATGTGTGTGTATGTGTGTGGGCTCGGCGGCTGTGGGGCATTCTCACGCTCCGTCTTGTTGCCACATTTACTGATTCGACTAAGTGGGAACACACACAGACGCACACAAATGCCGACACACACTCACATTGTTGATCCATACGGAAAGTAACTCTTGTTTAGCATTTCTGAGGTTGCCTTCTTTGAGATACACTGTATTAAATTAATTTTATATTGTAGTTTAAGCTCAACAACATAAACAATCACATTCAGTAAGTCAGATTTGTAACCCTTTTTTTCTCTCCGTAGGGACTTGAACAGAAACAACATCACCAGAATCACTAAAGTGGACTTCTCCGGCATCAAGAACCTCAGGATTCTGTAAGTTTGGTTCTTTCTTTCTTTGTTTAACTCAACGTTTTGTGGTGAGAAACCATTAGTGGCTGCTGAAATGACTCAGGGGTTGTGCGGCCTGATTGTTCACCGAGTTCAAACTGAGTGCATGTCCAAAGTTATTGGACATCATGTAAAACATTGTTGCATTCTGACACTGAAACTTTCTTACGTTTTCTGTGAGATTTCCTTGTATGAGCACCCCAAGTCCAAGAAAATAAGGAATCTGATAAATTCCTTAAAGGACCAGTGTGTAAAGTTTAGTGGTATCTGATGGTGAGGCTGCAGATCACAACCAACTAAACATCCTGCACCTCACACCTTCTTTACCTAACCATGTAGTAGAATCTATGGCAGCCTTTCCCTGATAAAAAAGCAAAAAGCCCCTCTCTGAAGCTATCATTCGGTTTGTCTGCTCTGGGCTTCTGTAGAAACATGGCGGGCTCCAGGGAAGAGGAGCTGCTGCCTTTTGTACATATGAAAGATTCTTTTTAAATTTAGTTTTAGGTGAAAACACCTATGAAAACATATTTATGAATATTATATTCCACCTCTATTATCAACACACTGGTCCTCTGGGATGCCACATAACAGACACATGAGGCCAAGATACTTTAGCTGTATTGTCTTAGTGTAAGGACATGAAGTGCTTCACAAAACATCTACAGAACTATTTAATGTTAAGGAATCTTTGATCACCTTTGAAATAACTAAACCAAAGTCATCATTAACACTACCTTAAATAGTTAAAAAAGATATGATATCTTGAGGAACACGAGTCATATAAAGCAGCATGGACTCTGGTGGACAGTAAGCAGATGTTTTGTTACTCAAAACCAGCAAAGGCTTTTTTAACCACACAGGTGATCTTTTTATGCCTCAGCCTGACTTTAATAATTATATCTAAACTTTACAATCTGCAGATCAGGGAGCGCTAACCTGACATATTTATTTATATGGAGTCATTTATTGACATGATGGTGTCAAGAAACCTGACATCTCAGTATGAGGACTTGATGCTAAATGTACCAGGTACCAGCAGGGCTTTTATGATCTTTCTTTTTCCGTGTTGTGACCTGTATTATTCTCTTTACAAGGAATCCCATTAACAACAAAACTGCCATGCTGGAACAATTAGGCAAATGCTATATTTACCTAATAGGCCTGTATATGGCTATAGGGGAAACAAGGCTCTATAAAATAGTTTCCCATCCTAATGAGGGATTTCAGGGCAGCAGAGAATGCAAGTGTCCCATCCAAGGAGTCGAATTTCCTAATTATTGAATATTTACGAGGTTAAATAATAGAGTAATCACGAGCTGACATGCCAGTAACACTCAGCAAGACTCCTTTTTTTAATCAAGTAACACGACAACAAGATGTTAACTGGTGCAGATATGATGTTGTGCAGATATAAAGAGCTGAAAAAAAGTTGCTTTTTCTGGACGAACGTCAGCAAGAAATTGTGAGTCACTGTCCGTATGAAACAGTAAAAGAAAAGATAATGTGACTCAGATTTTCACTGTCGTCTCCCACGTCTTTCTGAATAATAGTTGGTAATGCTGAACTTTAAAAGTTTTGGGATGATCAGAGACACCAGAATGCCTATTAAAAATTTAAAATAAACAATAGAACCACAAGAAACTTTAAGGGAGGACAAAGGGGTTTGTTTATATTTATACATTTAAGTGAAACTATGAAATTAATAGTCGAATACACTGAATTTTCTGTAATTAAAATGATAATTTTTCACCTCTAAACAAAAGTCTTTAACTGGAAGCAAACTTTCAAACAAGTTTTAAGAACATAATACACAGCAGATGGGGAATTACTGATAATAACCACTAAACAGATGCAATATGTGTTTGACATCAGATGACAAACAGCTTAAAGTTTAAGTTCCTGTTTTTCCTGTTGTTCCTGTTTATCTTGACACATTACTCACATGCCACATGGACACTGAAAGGTCTTTTTCTCCACTTTATTTGATTCTCTCGTACACACTCGCCCCAAAGAGACACCCCCACCACCATCAAACATGATCTGTTTCCAGACCGATCTCACTTGATGTGTGATAACTGATCATTTCAACCGTTCTGTTAAAGTCTCTGTTTAGTCATTGTTTTGTTTCAAGGGGCCTCAAAGGGGCTGAAACAGCAGAGCCGGACTGACAACTGATCCATTTTGTGGCTCAATTATTTCAAAAGATGCTTAACTGACTACAAACCCAGTAAACATCCACAATTGACTTTTTTTCCCCCAAAGCATTAACCCCTTATACTCTGTTTTCTGCCTTGCGTGTGTGCCTGCTGTAAAAATTTGAGTTACAGTATCAAGTTTTTTTGCTGATGTTATTCCAGCTTGTTTAACTCATCATATCTAAACAGCTGCAGTCAGTAGAGTGTGACTCCTCGTCTCCTCTCAGCTGTCCTAATTGACTTCAAGTGCTCTCTCACTCTTCTGCCTCAAGTGGCTCAAATGTGTGTGTCTGTGTTTGTGTATTTTTTGTGTGTGTATGTGTGCATGTGTGTTAGGCCTGTAATAACTATAATCACCGTTGGCTGCATGCAGCTTCCCTCCTCACTCTGTTTTAACCAGACCGGCAGATAAAAATACACTCCCAGCAAAAACTACGCTGAGGAGTGGAAATATGTTTATGCATGTGTGTGTTTGCATTCATAAGGGTATTTTTTTTAACCATACTTGCAAGGACCATGGTGGGTTTATGTCAGAAAATAGTTTATGTAGCCTATGTGCGTATGAGTGTGTTTGTTAGGGAAAGAGAGAAAGACATTTGTTTGTTTGCATCCTTCATGCTCGCAAAGTGGAACAAGGAAAATGTGTTCGTGTGTGTGTGTAAGTGAAAGAGTGTGTGTGTGTTTGCGTGTGGTGGGCCAGCAGTTTGTTTCATGTGGTTGGTGATAAACTGCTGTGACATTTCCCCACTCTGAATGTCTAAAAGAAATGGGGAAAGAGATGGCTTGGGAAAGAGAAGATAGTCTGAGAAAGTACACACTGAGACACATGCACGCACACACACACAAACCCACACACACACATATACATACACACTGACTTACTTTGGTCACTTTTTGGGAAATTACATAGACTTACATTCATTTCCTGGAGACTTACCCAAACCCTGACCACTACTTGCCTAAACATAACCCTAAACCTAACCTTAACCACTGACCTAAAAGTCAGCTGTTTTCCAAATGGGGACATGACTTTTGTCCCCAGCTGCACCAGCCGTCCACAATTAACTCATTTTATTGATTAGTGTTCACACACACACAAATGCCTGGTTCAGGACTCCTTTTAACTTTAGCCTTTCATATGTACATCACATGGAAAAATCTGAATGCAGTCTAGTAACCAGTATCCTCATGGAGGGCTAATATCTGCAGATAAAAATATTCCTGGATGACTAGTATATGTTTAAACACTTGTATATAATATAAAAATAAAAAACTCGTATAATCTGACATCCGTTAAACAGATTAACCAAACCAACCTACAGCGCATATGCAACATAACTATGTCAGAACAGTTGTGTGTTTAAACTGCTAAAGGATCTGGTTATACATCAACTCCTTAATAATCATCAAATATAATAAAAAAAAACAGCTTTGTACTTCTGATCTTGATACTTGTATTGGAACTCATTAAAGTAACTTTTTCAGACTGCCTGTTGTAATCTGATTACCTAGATTTTTTTTTATAATACAGAAACACTGGATCCATTTCAGCAGTCTGAATATTCATCAGTCTGGGAAGTCGCACCGTCTTGCTGTAATCACAGACCCAGCTTGTCTCTGCATGCTTACTGAACGTGCAACACTTAACATAATATCTTTGGCAGCCCTACATCACAAGATTTCTTCCAGATTGCAACAAAATTGAGTAATTCCAAACAAATTTAGATGTAGGTGAAAACTTGTGCTCGATATTAAACATTTGGCCGAGAATGGCTGATGTGGTTTTTACCCGTTGTGTGTAAACAACAAGTGAAGTTAATATCCCCTGAAGAATTTCCTTATTTCCTGCAGAGGCCAAGTGCGTTGACTTTGCTGTAAGGTAGCGTGACATCATTGTACTTTATATAATGGCGGCTAAGAATTTCTAATATGGTTGAATGAAGGAATTATTAGACGCACTAGGCCCCACACATATGAAATCAATGCATGTTTTCTTTCTTTTCTCCATCTCCTGTCGATGAGTAATGCCTGATAGGACCAATATAAAAACAATACCTCATGCGAGCAACATGCCAGCTTTCACTCCCCACACCATGTGTTTGGCTTGAGATCCCCCCATCTTGCTAAACTTTATTCAGTAAATCAACATGCGGTTGATCCCTCATTTGGACAAATAAACTTGGATAGTTAATCAAAGTTGTGTTTTGATGTAGCTTGCTTTGGATTTTATGAGATATGCTTTATAAAGTTGGAAAAATGCAGTTAGACTAGAATAAACATGCTCGCTAAATGCTGGCTGGACTGTTCAAATTTTTTTTTTTTTTTTTTTTTGGTTTTCTCGCAACTCGTGCATAACTCTGCACTAACATACATGTACCTTCTACATGATGACACACATATGCATCTGACAATAAGCATTAGCGGTGGGTGTGTTTGTCAGTGCATCTTGTGTGCAGTAAAATTTGTCACTGCCGGGGTGTGTGTTTACTAGTTAAATGTTTTCTCCATCTGTTATACTATTTAGAGCATTTGTATTCATTTACAAGCGTTTTTGTGTATAAATTGGTTTAAGTGTCCTGGATGTACACAGCAGATTTTTTAACCAATTTTGTCTGAATATTTTCTGATGATTTTTGCAACAGATGTGATGTGTTAATACTTATAAACTAAGGTAAACAAAAAGTGGATACAGCAGTCATTGTATTGACATGTATTGCATCTTCCCCGGAGTTTTGTGTTATTTATATTGTTTGATTTCAACTATTTTTAACATTTTTAAAAATACACACACACCAAAATATCCTCTTTTAAAATTTATGTGCATGGCCATGAAAGCATGTTTGTGTGCCTGTGAGTCTGTTTTCTTTCTTTATGACCATGTGTCAATCCAACAATCCTTCTGTGTGTGTTTGCATGTGTGTGTGTTTGCATGTGTGTGTTTGTGTAAAGAGCCAGAATGACAGACCACAGATTAATGTCTGTTACACAGCTGCATGTCTAAACATTTTCTTTGAAAGAATATTTCAATGGAGGTCATGCCAAAACAATTCTAAGTCCACATGGCAGCACAGACATTGTCTCTTTTGAAACAGCTTCTATGTTCATCCTTTGTCTTATTTAATATCTCTCTCACTCAATCCATCTTGTCATTCTTGGTCTCTTGATCTCTGTTTCCTGTCTCTCTCTCTCTCTGCCTCCCTTTTTCTTTCCTTTCCCCTTCCTTCTTCCTTCCTTGCCTCCTCTGCATCTCACATCAGCTACTTTATCCTTCAGTTTTCCTCTTCCTCTCCTCTCCTCTCTCTTTTAGGAGATGTCACTCTTAACATCCTCAGACAGAAAATATAAACACATATCTGCTGAGATGTTCTCTTTTCTTTACTGTGTCCCATCTGGAAAACCTTAAATCGCTCCAAAAACATGACAACACACAGAGCAGGGAGGAGAAAAAAGGAGGAGTATGCATCGCAGTGGGAGCCCCACTGCAGAGACAGACATGAAGTGAAGGAGCAGTCCACTGAGGGGTTGAAGAGGGATGAGTTGTTAATTGTTTGTTTTGGCTCACTGCATTGTGACATTTATGAAATGTTGCATGTCTTAAACTTTCTAAACTTTTGCGTCATGCCAGATTAATTTGGTCATTGTTCCGATTGTTGGATAATACAAACAGTTTTTTAAAAAGTGCTAGTATCTCTCTCAATGTTTGAAATCTCTCTTTTTTTTATCTGGCAGCAGCTTATTTCTCTGTTTGCACTATCTAGAAATAAGATTTATCTGACGTTTCCTCCTTTGGCTTGAACCTCCAGGTCAGTTTTAAAAGCTGGCTGTGGATATAAGTATCACCAGCTACCTAGTTTTCCCTCAATTTGACATTTAAATTAGGATATTTTCAAGAAAGTACTTCTGACACTGTGTAATGTTACTGATAATGACCCACTTTGACACGTAGCTATTTTTTATTCCTTGCGTCGACTGCCATTTGGGAGTCACACATGTGAGTCACACAGTATTTCAGCTGGTGTTGCTTTGAATTATGGATTTGTTCGGCTATTATAACAACTACAACTGTTGTTCTTCTCCCTGTCCTTATGTCCATTGCTGCAGTCATCTGGAGGACAACCAAATCAGTGTCGTTGAGAGAGGAGCCTTTCAAGACCTCAGACTGCTGGAAAGACTGTGAGTACACCAACTAATTCCACCAACTGTTGTTGACTTTTAAGCAAAAGAAACATTGCAGAATAACCAGCTGATGCAGACTTTCTGGGTGAACTTTTAAGTATTTTAGGCATGAAAAAAAACCCTGTCAGTCTACAAAAAGGCCCTTAAACAAATATCTGAAAATAAGCATACATGCACCGTTGCAAATGCAAATTCCCACACTTGCAAATATTTGTCTTACCACTGCAGATTTTCCATTTCCAAACGTGCACACACCTTTGCTGTTGTCCATTCAGTAGGACACACACACACACAAAAGCTCCCGCAGAGTGTATCTGGATGATCCCAAATCCTTCCACTTCACACACATCCTTGGAATCTCTCATAGATATTGCCTTGTGTGTGTGTGTGAGTGTGTGTGTCCGTCACCTCACACCAAGGCTCCAGTCAATAGAATCAAGGTGTCAGTGCTCAACGCAACACTTCCCACACACACACCTGCATGTTTATGACCTCAGTGTTGAGGGATGACTGGCAGATAGCTTCCATGTTTCTGCTTCACACATTGTTTATGATGATGCTGCATGAACCAAAAATAGAGAGCAACACACTGCATATTGTCAGACAGCATCTCCTGAAGAAAGCTGATGTATTTTTATGGCTGCAGCTTTCTGATGATGTCACATATCTTCTAGCCGCAATATTAGAAATCTTCAACGGATGAGAACAGCGTTTTTTAAACTTAGCAACTAGCTGTTTTACCAATGTTAAATACTCAACAGGGCTTGAAGAGAACTGAAATTATCTTCACTCACGTTTGTCCAATTTATCTCTCAGATAATGTCAGTTTATTAGTCAAAGTGCACTATTTTTTTTTCCCTTTTTCTTCAATTTACAACACCTCAACACTCTAATAAATGATGAGTTTTGTTTGGGTTCCTAGGGGACTGTATTGATTTTGATTGTATTTGCTGTGAAAAAGAAAGTTTTACAAGAGCAAAGAGAAGAGACAGACGTGACAAAGACATACAGACACTAACTTCAGTTCAGGGGACAGCGAACTCATCTGACACTGGACGGAGGAGTGGCAGCAACATGTGTAACTTTCTAAATGGAGATCGCACATCCAGTTGTGAAAGCAAGAGGTAGTGGGCTGCTTTGGTGATGAAAGGCTCTTTAATGTGGTGTGTCAGAAGGGGTCAGGGTTCAGGGTGGAGGTGTGGAGGGTGGAGGGGTTGTAGAGGAAGGCAGCATATCTGTGTGAGACAAAACACAAGAGATAGTGCTGAGCTCATGTTAAGGAAGATACAATTATGTAAAATTTAGTGCAGTTACAAACAAAACTGCATGTCAAAATAAACATAATCTGTGTTTTACATAGTGTACAGATGACATCACTCAAAGTAAATGAAAAAAAAGGGGATTTCCTCTGTTTTGGTTGAAAATACTGGTGAGAAAACTCTGCCTCGTGACAGATAATAACAGGGGTCCTGAGTTACTCCAGCGATAGTGAAATGCTCTTTAACATGCTTAGCTGACAGGTTCACTGTTCTTCTGCCTGTCAGGTTGAAAGTTTAGGGGTCAGGGGTCACGGCGCTGAGCCTGTGTGATTTATGGTGTCACAATGTGAAAAACATGGAAGTTATGTAGTCATCTTCTTGGGTGAGGATGTTCATGCATGTCAACAAAATGAACTATGAAGTCATGGGTATGGACGTTTGGTTATTTAGGGGTCAGAGTGGCCTTCAAACTGGAAAAAGTTATGATTATGTGGTTTCTTCTCCAGTGTAAGGTTCTAATACATAAGAGGAAGGGGATTTTTTCAAGAAATTTGATTTTTTATTTTGTTTTTCTTACAAAAATATATCAAAGTTCCTGATTTTGAGGCACTGGCCTAGTGAAATTAGTTCTCTTTAGTTAGGGTTAGACTTAGGGTCCAAACCATCTCTGCTGGACTTCATTGAGATTCTGACTAATAGGGATAATTTTCCAGATTTTAATAACACAGTGCCCATGGACTTGAGGTCTGGTTATATTTCAAAGGTTCCAAGTAGAATAAATTCGTCATTATTATTTCAAAATACACAAAGGATTTCTCTGTTAAAAACCATAACAGTTTGGTGAGCGAACATCCTAAAATGACTCATAAATGTAATAGTAGCCGATTGTACGCTTTAATTTCGTACCAGCAGTTACTTTTTATGAGCAGGGGGTCAATTATTTCAAATGGTGGATAGCTCTTCTTGGACTGCAGCTCAATTTCCAATGGTGCGTACAGGAGTGAAAGTCAGGGTCTTATTATCATTATCACAGAGGTTAAAAGGTCGGTATCTGTGTCTTCTCCAGCACAGATTCTACTTTGTGACCCCATGATCCTTCACCCTCCCTTTCTTTTCTTTTTTTCCCCTGCTCCACGCCTCGTTTCTCAGCCAAACGCTCTGGTAGCCTGATAACACTTTCACTCCCTCTCCCCACACTGTCTTCATCTATCTCTGCTGCAGCTGACCCCACCCTCCTGCTGCACACACACACTGCAACACACAGACACATCTTTCACCCTTGCACACTCCATCTCTCACTTTTGCTCTCACTCACATGTCTACTCGTTGGTTATAACCCGTCTTTCACTCTCTCCATCTTCTTCTGCTTTTCATTCCTGAGGAAATAATTGCCATGTGTTCATTCCATACTCTATTCAATTTACTTAAACAAGGAGTGGTATACATGTAAAAATGTAAGAGGGCATCAGGCACGAGAAGCTGCTCTGCTGTTCATATTGGTCGAGAAAAAGTCCCAATTTACAGGAAGAAATGCTTAAAAAAGTTCCTTTGAAATGTTAAGAAGTCTGCAAAACCAAGTAAAGCTGATAGTGTTCAATCAAAGCTGTAATGAACTGGAAAACACCACTTGCGGAAGAGTTGTCTTCATAATTTATTGTTAAACATCTGGTAATTAATGAAAGTCAGACCATTTAACTGTTGCATTTAGTTTTACGTTCATATATGTATGAATGTTCCAGTGACTTCTTATTCTTCATATTACTGATTCTAAAACCCGAAAGTCTGTTGGCTGATGTCAAGCATCGACCCAACACCAGTTTGTTAAAAAATGTCCATATTACTGTTATTATTGTTTAATAGCTTTAAACTAGAAGCCCTGTATGGATGTTAAGTTATACATGAGCACTAAGTTTCACAAGTCGCTTGTCGTTCATGGACTTTGGACACTTGAAGTAATGAAGAAAAATAAAAAATCGATCAAGTTGCAAACAGGTGTAAGAGATGCTGCTGGTGAGCAGCAGAGTCTCATTATGATAAACACATGTGTGGTATCTGATTGTTGACTTGTGTAGTAGTCAATACCCACAATGTCCAGCAGTATCAGATACCAATACAGATACAGGTATCAATAACGGACTGACTTTACACAGATGTGGGCACATGAATATAAATAGTCATGCATACATAAATGAGAATATATTATTTATGTATTTATGCTTTTATCCTGAAAGGTCATTTAGCTACACTTAACTAGCCAGTGTGTTTTTGGCTCTCAGCACCTCTCTTCTGATTGGCCATTGCTGTTTGTCTGATAGCCAGTTGGAGACTGACAAGGTCTTCAGTTTGTGCAATGGTCACTTTTTTCACATTTTGTTACCTCTTGCACAATCTTTTAATATCTAAAGAGCATCTTAAAGTCTTTTTGTCTGTTTTCAAGCATTTCTTCGCGATCTGGAACTATTTATGTTGGCCTCACACACCTGAAAGCACTTTTTGAAAAGCCTCTATTCAAGAGCGCAAAATCTCTCACAGTTGTTTGTCTTGACTGATAATATTGAAGCAATACAGGATGGATGAACTTTCAGTTTTATAAAAGAGAAAAATAAAATAAAAATAAATCCTTGGGCAAAGTTCTTGCATTTTGTGCAGTTTTGCTCTATTAGAAAAAATCCCCCACTGATTTTTAGTTTATTTTTGCCATTTGGATTCATTTTAGTTCACTTGGCAACCATCTAATTTACAATACAATCTTTTATTTTCCAAAATATATTGAAAATGACTCTGATAAAAGCATTTTCTTCACAGAAAACATCTTCCAGTGGAGATTACTGGAAGATGTGGGAACCAAAACTCGTTTCTTCTTTCACTCCCAGGTCAAAACACATGCAGGGATGATAGTGATAACTGTCTTTAAAGAGCTTACAGCATGATAACCTGTACCTGACACACACACACACACACAGAACAGAGCATGATAACCTGCAGGTCATGATCACAGGAAACCAGGCAGACTTTCCCATGAGTTTGACCTTTGATCTGTGAACCTGCTGACCTTCGAGGTGATGCAGTCGCCTCATTGGTGATAGTTTCAGTCAACACAAAAGCTGAGTCTGAGTGATTTATGAGTGTGTGATTTTTGTCCTTCTCTATCATGCTGAGATGTGTTTGAAAATGTGAAAACATTTAACTTTAAATTTATTTCCTATTTTTTCTCCCTCCTCTTCTCTCCACAGTCGCCTGAACAGAAACAAACTCCAGTTTCTCCCAGAGCTTCTCTTCCAGTCCAACCCCAAACTAGGACGACTGTGAGTGCACCTTTCTTGTTTTTCCGTCTCTCCATCCAGTGATCCCACTTTCCTCAACTCTCCCATCTCCCTCTCTCTCTCGCCCTTCTCTGTCTCTTTTGATGTGTTACGCGATCCATTCGAAAACACAGCCACGGTGCAATGTCAGAGCTTTTATCCGAGTTGAAGGTTCAAGTCCCGCGCCAGGTGACACAGTGCCGCTCTGTGCTCCTGTTGAGAGGTGAAAAAGAGTGTGTGTGTCCAGTGTGTGCGCATGTGCATGTGTGTGCACGGTTTTAAGAGGTGAAAGTGTGCCTGGAGTGAATGTTTTGCTTGGATCAGTGAGGTATTTTTATTCGGGAATATGGAGTTTTCCCAGAGTATCCAGAGTGTATGAACAGGTCACACTGATGCAGGGAAGCTTCCCACTTGCCCTCATTCTCTCTCTCTTTTTCATCTCACATTCCCAGACTCACTCGCTCTCTCTCTTTGTGTGTTTCGGTCCCTTCGGTGCTCCCACCCTGTCTCCTTTTATCCCCCTGTGCTGTCTGTCTGCACTCCTTTCCACTCAGGTTATATATTTGTCTTATCCTCTGATAGTCTCTGTCAGTTGAGGTTGAAGGTTGAAACACCTTCTAAACTTTATAGCTGTTTGTGTTGGGCTCCTTTCAAGTAAAACTGGAGGTAGACCCTGTGTATGTGAGTGTGTGTGCCTCTAGTGCATGCTTGCTTTTGACTTTATGTGACTGAAGTTTTTAATGTGAGCACTCTTAAGTTTATATTATATGTATGTGTATGTGTGCGCATGCATGTTCTTTCTGAATATACTCCCTCTGCACAGGCATCAGTGGGTTCGTGTGTGCAGTGTGTATGTAAGAATAGGGAAAACCAGTGCTGGGGCATTAAACTTCTCACTTCTCTAACTCTCTTTTATAACTTTAACCCTTTGTTTAAAAAGAATATTCTTATCTGAATGGGCTTTTTGTTATTTTTGATTTTGTTGGAGATTTTTTTTGGTGTGTCAGGTTATTAAAAAGCAAATTTAACAAGCAAACACTCAAAGTAATATGCTACCAAGAAAGTTTATCAAAAATGTACTGCCTGTGGCTTTGATGATGATTTTTCTGCGTGGGTTTGCAACAGTTGCAGAGTTTTCTAATGGTGAGCTGTTGTAGTGTCATAAATTATTTAAGCTATGATTCACTGCATGG
>JAPZDY010000026.1:18974380-18985197 GCA_029783645.1 Ctenochaetus hawaiiensis | reverse complement strand
TGGTACGGCTCACCTCGGCTTGTCTCAACTCACATTCAGTACCAGGTATGGATAGTGCCTCCTTTAAAATAGGTGGGATCCAGTGGATCGTTGCAGGCGATGCAGCGTGAAACTGCAATTACACTGTATTCAAAGCAAAGCAAACACGCAAACACGGGAGCAATGGAGTGTATCAAAGGGATGAGTGTTTGTCACCGCGAGGAGAAAAACTTCAGGATGAATGCTGCACCACAAAAGACTGCTTAAAAAACTGGGTGATTTTTGGAAATCCTACATCTGAGTGCAGACAACCAGTCGACTCAAGTGATGTTTCTAGTGATGATTCTCTGACCAAGTGTTACTCTGCAGTTTTTTCACCTCACTTTATGCAAACAGCCCAGCTTGCTTGGAGCCTTGGGAAAGTAAACCAGCTGATAACTACGACTCCTGACAACTAAAAACAAACAAACAAAAGAATCTGTTAAGCTGAGCCAAGCTATACCATTTATTAATAATACAGCAGAAATATAACAGGAAATGGCTGAAATGACTGCTGTATATTAATACAAATCTTTCCCTAACAGTCATAGTTTTGCCATAAACTAACTTTAGGCACTAATAAAGTAATAAAGTGCATTATCTGCTCCTCATACCTTGTTCTCGCTGATTACTTGGACTGGTGACAGATTATAATGCAGGAAAGTGGACATTTTTTTTACGTACTATTTTACTTTTGCTATTGAAGCTTACAATAATTGCCGTCCTTTGTGCAGTAAAATCTTACAAACCTTCACAGGCAGTTTTCAAGCCTTCAGGAAATGACTGTTTGAATGTCAAAAAAAAGGATTCCTTAAAGCGACAGCTGTGATAGAATGTTTTGACAAATATCTCACAGTATGTTACAGCTGGATAAATTATTTTGAAATTGGCCATGAAATCTGCGGTACATGGCCTCTTCTGTCTGCAGGATGCGTCATCCAACATTAACACAGGTCTTATCTGCAGTTAATTATACATCCAGAGAAAAACTATGTGCCTGCATATTTTGCATTTTTTAGGTTTTCAGATAAACTGAAGGATAAAATGCTGTTTTTGAGGTCCAGACGGTTCTGCTGTAGCTTTAAAAACACAGTTAATTATCTAAGGAGGAGCACTCCTTTTCATATATCATGAAGGGTTGACGTGTGGAACTACATGCTTCTCTTTGGAAAAAGTTACACTGTACTCTTGCATGCAGTCCATTGAGAATATTTATAAAATTTTCACTTTAAAAAAATATCAGTCAAGAAATGAAAGAAACCCCAAAACCCAGCAAAAACAACAAATACAGTAATAATATTGGTTGGTTTATGATGATACTAATAAATTCACTGTACTTCCTCAACATGATCTCTGGTGTTGGCAGAGGAGCCACAGAAAGATGAAATCCTCTCAGCTGGGTGCACTCTGTGAAACCTCTATTTAAAACTACGGACAGACGGATCGTGTGTTTTCGTGTATTTGTGGTGATGCTTGATGTATTGCTGAAGACAGCGAAGTAGACTGTTATGGCTGAAAGCAAATTGTCATCTACGTCAGCTGTGGCTTTCAGGATCACACACAGTCAGAACCCCTTTTGTGAACATCATGGGACACACACGGTGACAGATGCAAAGACATACAAACACGTACACGTTTCCACACACTCTCACTGTTTACCTCCGACTTCCAACTCTTTCTCTTGCCCTCCATGCAACCTGGCCTCATAAATCTGTGAACAAATTACGAGTTCACATTCAAATTGCATGTAGTGGGTTTACCAGAGTCCAATTTTGCATTCAGCGGATATACCAATCCTTCCCACCACCTTCTGTGGAGGACAGATCTATAATCAGGTGACCTTTCTGTTCACCTGTGGATTGAGGTGATTACAGCCTCATGGTAGCTAAGGTAAACTCATGATTAACATTGCAAAACAGTTGCACTTTTGTTAACTTTATGCAGTACAGCTATGTGGTTAGGTTAATAAAAGAATCTTTAGGTTAAGTAAGTTATTTCACATATTCTGTGTCCTTTAATTTTAGAGACGTATATTAAAATAAATCAGTGATGTCTTATGTTGCTCTGGATCAAATTCCTGTATCTGTTTGACCCATCCGTCATCCTCAGCCTCCACCTCAAGCATACTTTCTTACCCTTTATACTGTGTCCTACTGACGTTTTTTATGTGTGGAATTTGGACACATCTGCTCTCCGCAGGACGCATTGGCGTATCACTTGCATGCAAAATTGAACCACGGTGAATGCACTGCACGCAATGAAGGTTGTGTTATTTGTCCACAAATTGCAGAAACTGGGCTGCTCCATGAGTGACAGTCTCATTTCCTCCACCGCCTGGCTTACTGTTCTATAAAACCTCTAATTGGTCTCGATAGCTCTTATTTATCGCTGGTTGAATATGGATCCCTATAGGGCTCTTAGACAACCCAGTAAGAGAGTGGAAAGGGTGAACAAGTTCCAAACTTAACATTATAAATCTCATGTTCTTTATATCCCTACTTTGCCATCAGCACAATCTAAATTACAGTGTCTGGAGTTTCCTCCTGCTCTTAACTTTTTTCGTCTCTCCACTTTTCTCGTTTTTCTCTCACTGTTTTTCGGTGCTTTTTTATCCTGTCCACTCTGTGTTTTTTTGTGAATTGAGGAAGTGACAGCGGTGCAAATAGCAAGGTATGTATGAGAGAGCGTGTCAGGGGGAAAAAAAGGAGTAGAAAGGCAGATGACAGCAGAAAATGAACAAAAGTTAGAGTGAGGGAGCATGAAAGGGAGAATAACAGCAGGAGAGTAAGAGGGAGGAGACAGGGAGGTTTGCTGGTGGCTTTCGGGTTTGGGTTCATAACCTTCCTCTCTGTCAGCCTCGGTTAGATATTAAATGATGGCAGTGTGATAGGAATTACCTCTTAACCCTCCTATTAAAGCCCTGTGGTTTGAGGTTTGGAGACGATAGGAGAGGGAAGGAGCTGGACCAGCATTAAGGGAAAACAGGCATGGGTATGGGGCTCTGTTCTTAGGGAGGGTGGGAGGTAAGGACAAGAGGTATTAGGCTTGATAATAGTTTTTTACCAGAGTCTTGGATTCTGCCAAGATCACTGAAGAGTACAAATGGAAAAAACGTTGGCTTTTTGTCTTATTGGAAAATGTTCTAATTGTGGAGTTAAGTGTTGACGGTGAGTGCTTGACAAAGATAGATGAATGATAAGTATTGGGGGAGGTCATGTGAAGGAGGGAGATGAATGGATGAAAGGATGCTGGTGGAGGATGAAGGGAAGTGGGGAGATGGATGGAAGGATTGGAGTCTCTGACCTCAAAGGTGCCTGGTAGGAGGGAAGGAAAACAAAGATTGGGATGGTGAGATGGATGGATCGTGGAATGGAGTCTGTGGGTTTCAGTGTGTGCAGTCTGTGGTCGTTGTCCCCCCCCCCCCAACAATTTACAGCGACTGTGGTCTTACAGCGCATGCACCCAGACAGAAACCAACACACACACACACAAAGATAAAGCTCTGAGTAGAATACATTTTATAAAAGAGCATTAAATTTATGGTTTGACAAGCAACAGTCACAATGATTTAAAAATGCAAGTCGTTTGTTAGGGGGCGTTTGTTGTGCATCAGTGCACATTACAGTGTATTGGGAGGGTTTACCTTGCTAAATGACTTGATGGCTGTTAGTCTCCTGTCTAATAACACTGACCCAGACTGAGCCTCATCCTGTTATCTTCACTTTCTGCTCTAGTGGCTTGTGTGTGTGAGTTTTATGTGCACAAGCCTGAGAAAGTGTGTGTGTATGTTGCAGAGGCTTGGCATTTGAAATAGCCCTGCTTTGCTGCCAGTGATACCCATGAAGCAGCATCATTTTTCCCTATTAAAGCAGCTCAGGTTACAGCTGAATGGTTTGCATGAGAGGAGAGGGGTGCGATGAAGAAGAAAAGTAAGAGAAATGTCAGACATTAAGGATATTTCCTCTCTTCCCTCACCACTTTAGCTCCAGCGGGGCCTCAGATGCTCAGCATTACATAATGTGGGAGATGATTTTTGACCATGTTTCAACATTTAGGGATATAGCAGTGCTGCCTTGCGGTAAATAGTCTGTCCATGCTGTAACAATGTGATGAACTCAACTGCACCATCCAATCTGCAGCACTTTTAAAATGCCAAATAATACAGTTTTCCTCTTACAGATGAAAAGTAGAATTCATAAGAGATAAAATGCATCCTATCTAAGTCAAATACACTCAATACTTTTGCTGCAACAGTTTTACTTTGCTGGTACAAGCAATGACTCAGGGTGGCTAATGCTAGCTTATGTTAGCATAACTGGACATACTTAGTCAGCTGGCTAAATGTATGACTTTTTCTACTTTAAACACAATGTTGCAGCATTTTGTGGCCATTTTTTGTTAGGGCTGATTTCCAAACTTGTTCTTTTAAGGGTACCGAATCAAGTGCATTGTTACTAACCAAGATTCCTGATAAATGAATTGATGTAAAATTAAAGTGACAAACAAAATTAAAACTTGCTTTAACTACATCACTGTATTGCGTAAACAGCAAGAAAATATATTATACTGTCAAAAAATTCATTTAAATTCATATGTGTATGTCTACGTGTATATAAAATACTTTCATATTCAGTAATCTTAGCCATCAGAGTCTAACTGAACATGTTTTATTGTAATAAATCTTGAATATGCCCGTGTTACTCTTTTAGTTTTCAGCTTCTTTCTATTTAAGTCCGCTGTGGTCCCCTGGTGTCCTCACTACACCATTTAAAATGCCTCACAGCAGGAATACCAGCAGCCACACATCCAGCCTAAAAGGATTTTTTGAGGCTTAATGGAGAGGGAAGTGATTTCCTGTCCCGAGGGACGCTGGTGAAGGATTTTATCCAGTCAAACTGTCCTTAAGAGTGATGCCTAAATCCTCCATGTTCAGCCAGAATGGAGCAGTGTGAGATACATTATATACAATTCTAAGAAGTTTAAGTGAAGCTAAGGGCTAAGGATGAAACAATAAGAGAATAAGAGCAGGAAAGATGGATATGTAGAAGAAGAAAAATGACCAGCAGGAGTCTAATGGTCAACAAATCATTATGTTGAAGGATGCCTGTCTAATTCCCTGCACCAATGAATGGACCGTAATGAGAGTTGCTCCTTGTCATCAAGGTTACTTCTTGAGCAAGGCACTTAACCTCCAAATGCCTCAGTGGAGCTCCCAGATGTGAAAGTGTGGACTTTAGCCTCCCCAGTTACAGTAAAAACAACGTTTTCTGGTTAAATCAGTGGAAAAGAAGCTGGACGGAGAGAGAGAGAGAAAGGAAAGAAAGAGAGAGAGAGAGAGAGGGAGGGAAGGCCAAAGGGAGCAGGGGGTCATTTGAGATGTCTTTTCCTCCTAATTAAGTTAATGGAGAAAGACGAGGAGGTTGCCTTTAATCTTGGCTAATTGTCCATTTAGAGGCGACTGCCATAGTTTACCTGCTGGAATGTTATGGTTAGTGTTACAGGAAGTGGGTGTTCTCTGCGTGTCCAGTGATTGGCTGCGACAGACGGGGCCTCAGTGGCGATTGGTGGACGGGTGGGGGGGGGAGTAAACTGCCTGAACTCATGTGTGTTTGTGTGTGTGTCTCCTCTTTTTCTTCCACTCATTTTCTTTCTCCCCCTTCTTTTTTTTAAAATCTTTTTTCATGTGCAGGCTCTTTCTGCTACACACACCCACACACAAACAGAACAAACAGCACTGGTGTTTGTATTGCTGTCTTGAATTGTAAGATTGTTTTCTTGTCACTAGGCTCCAGGCCCTTTGTTTGGTTTTCACGCCACGAGGTGCTGGCGAGAAACAAATAAGTCTCAAACACACACACACACACACACACACAGAAGCACACACTAGTATTTCCCTCTCTCACGCCACCTCTCCTGCTGATTTAACACCACAGGCGCTGGATGCAGAATTGCGGGTCTGCATGTGTGGGTTGATCTGTTTGTGTGTGTGTGTGTGTTTTGGTGCATGGCAGACTTCTTACTAAACCACACACCCACGACAGAACTTCCTAATAATTAAACATGACTCAGATGTACAAACCATGGCATGCAGCTGCACCACAATACTCGTAGGACGGGCACACAAGCTGCACCACAAGGCCCATGCAAAATTGCGCACAGATTGTGTGTCTTTAACAAGTTTATCGGCCTTTTTTTATTCATTCTTACCTGCTGTAGTTACTTTCCTAAACAAGGGAAAATGTGCCAGTTGGTTGGAATTGCAGTGGGTTTTCTGGCATTAAGCTGCATGAGGAGGCCCTCAGGCTAAAGAATGGAGCTGCACCACAGGGCTCATGCTGAGAATCACTGGTATTTGGGAAAGGGAAGACTTTTACAGAGGGAATCTCACCAGAGCTCCTCTAAAATAAGACTGCTGCTTAGCGGATTGTGTGTGTGCGTGTGTATGCGTGTGTGTGTGTGTGTTTCCCACAGCCCAGACGACAGTGCGATTTTGCCCCAAGACATATTTAGATAAATACACACTGCAAAGATACCAAAAACCAAGAGTGAGAGAGATGGAGGGAGAGAAGCAAATGATATCAGAATAATGTGAGATTTCAAGAAGACGAGAGGAGTTTCATTCCAATAGTTTCATACATTCTTCATTCTCTCTGAAAAAACGTTCCAGCGATAAAGTAGAAAATGTGATGCTGAGTGAGCCTATAAACACTCAATTAAACATGTCACTGTTGGATTCCTGCAGTAACCTGATTTATATGAAATCATCCAAAGAAGAAACCTTGTTTCCATAATCAGTTTAGGGGATTAAAGAAATATGATTTCCCCAGGAAGTATGAATTTAATGTTTTGGCCCCATATGCACCTAAATGAATCTGCATGTGACTTTGTAAAGGTATGCATGTTTAGGACAAAGACTTTAGATGAGGAAAAAAGTCATAGTGACAGCAGTTCAAGTGAATAAAAGAAGAGGTTGTTTCACATGTAAAAATTGGTATCTGTTCCTCATACATATTTTTTGCTTTAAACGCATTGTTCTTTCAACCAAAGGAATATGTTAATTAAATTGTACTGTTTCTATTTCTAAACTATACTTATATTTAACAGATCTAAGTTTAATTTTGTGTGAGTATGTGTTTTATCTACTTGTACATTTTTTCTGTATTTTTGTTTAGGAGTCCAGTTCTTTGCAAAAACTGTGAACAAGGAGGCTTAAGTTAAATTTGATTGTCTTGCTGTGAAAGCAGTAAAGAAACCATAAGTTATGAAGTTTGTGTGTGTGTGCGTAAGCCTGTGTGTGTCTATGTTTATGTTTCAACAAGTCAGAGTGTTTCTCGCACCAGCCAGCTGGTCTTAAAGTTCATGGCAGCAACACCTTTGCCTCTTAGTTGCCCCCTGTAGCTGCTAGCCAGCCAGCTAGCTAACTCGCCGGAGGGCCAGAAGCTATGAAATGTTTGTGGGAGGCTGGGGGCCTGTAGATATTTTTTTTTGATATGGCAAAGGATTTTTATATGCTTGTATTGAAATAGCACAGAGGACGCATGTGGTAGTAATTTAACCTTACAAGTAAAGGTGAGCTGGATGGAGGAAGCACCCACAGAGCTGTTAGTACACACAGTTAAAACACACTGATTTGCCTCTCGACCTGTTTACTCTAACGGGCATTAGAGATGTGTGAAGGCAAACTCTGTTGATCCATGTGTGTGTCTACATATGCTTATATATGTGTCTGGGATTGAGGTTGCATGATTTAACGTGCAATTATGGTATATATATATATATGTGTGTGTACAGATATGCAGTGTGTTGTGTTTGTTTGTGCCTTCAGTCCACATGTGTGAGTGTGTCGGTTTTCTCATGCACTCTAAATTTGTATACATAGTTTAGTAATTGGTGTGTCCGCTTGTGCTTTCATATATGCTTATATGTTTGTATATGTTTTGCATTTATTTGTACATGTCGACTTAAATGCATGTCTCTGGCCGACTTGTGTGTGTGTGTGTGTGTGCATCAGTATGTATATTTAAACACACTCACACGGTGTTTGTTTAATCACAATTGAGGTTTACATGAGAACACTAATCAGAAACAGATTCGGCTCCCTGGAAAGCTGGAAAAGGTGGAGGAGGAGGAAAAGAAGAGGGAGAAAGAGGAGGAGAGGGATGGAAAAAGGGAAGTGAGGGAGAGGAGGAGATGAATGGGGAGGCATGAGGGGAAAAGGAGGATATATGTTAGCAGGAAGAGGGGAGAGAAAACAATCCTAGGAGACAGGTGAGGGCTAGAGAAAACATAGGAAAAGAAAGAAAAATAGCAGACGAGGGGAGGCTTGGGGAGAAAATGGGCTGGTAGATGCTCTCTGTGACTTAAGCGCTTTAGTTGATTGGTAATTTTTCCTTCTTACAGACCAGACTATTGACTTTGCTCTGATTTAGGGCTCTTTTTTCCCTAAAGGATGCTTTAAAAGCTGGCATCTGTCCTGCTTTTGCATCTGTTTGTGTGTGTGCATGTTTCAGCTGGGCGGGATTTCAGTAGTAAAAGCACAATCGACTTCTATACGCACTGCACTCGTTCACTGACAAAATTAAACCACTAAACAAATGTCATGTCCCCCGTAATTACATTCATGTGTATAACATAATAGAAAGGACTGATTCTGTCCTCAGTAAAGTTTTCAGTTTTATGTCTCTGCTGCACTTTTACAGTGAAACTCAAGGCTGCTTGTTTCAACCGATTTTTCATCGTTTCCTGGCAGCAGAGAATTAATGTGTAGAAAGAAGGACTTGTAATGCAAAGGTCAAACTGAGATTCAATCAGCAGTACATTGTTACATTTTTACCATATTTGCAAGACTTGTTATGATATTAACTTTGATTGAATCTCAAGCTATTAATCATTTTGGAAGAAAGTTTAATTTTTCAAGGCTTTTGAATCCCAAAACAAGTCTCTGAAAGTGATGTAGCTGTTGAAACCCACAGTCTAAGAGTTATGGCCGTGTCATCTAAAGGTGTCTGTCTTCAGTCTCCTCCTGAAGTCTTGGAAATAGTTTTTCTTGCTTGTTTACTGTGAAGTAACATGTGGACCAGCTGTCATTATAAATTCAAGCTCCAGCTCAGTGTGAGGTCAAAAAAGTGCTGAAACTTCTGTGTGTGTCAAGTAACATATTATACAGGACTCCACAGACTTGTATTCTTTAATGCAGCTCTGCACTCATAGGAAAGTGCTGAGAAACTAACTGACTGACATGTTCTGCAACAGCCTTCAGTATTTGTAGGAAATACGTCCATATTGGCCAATTTGTATTTGTCCGTAATATTTTCACATGGTGGGAGGTCTACATAGCTACTGCTTGCCTTGTTGACCATTATTATGGCTACGGAGTACATGGTTGGAACTGGCTAATGTCACACACATGGGCAGATACATCTAGGTGTGTGGAGAGTCATACTTTCTGTGTTTGGGTCTACAAGTGCATGTGTGTGTGTCAGAAGTGAGACTTGTGATTTATACTGTTTAAGCAAAGTCTGATTGTTACAAATGAACTCAAACTGTTGATATTGCTCTGGTGTAATCAGACTTGTACGCTGTCACGCACACAGGACGACCGACACACTCACGGTATCTAACAGCCACACACACACACACACACATGCACGCACACACAGTTAACACAAACAGTTCAGATATACACATCGACCCACGCACCGTGGAGACACACAAACAAACTGGTCCTGTCGCTCTTTCCGTCTCCCCTCATCACTCTCGTTGTCACACAAACGCATTCAGGCAAAGGCTTTCACATGTGAGGAAACTGTTCCTCAACAAGTTAAAGAGACAAGCAATCGTAATATTTCCTTTAGTTCTTTTTAAATGTGTCTCTTGGTGGGAAGCAGTTTGGGCTGAAAGCATGTCTACGTACATTGGAGTCGATTTAAATAAAACAAGAATGATACAGTTCTTGTGCTGAATGAGGCGAGATCAGAGATTTCTGACACTATTCCTCATGCATACAAGTGGAGCTCTGTGCAGTAATGTGCATGTAGCAGGTGGAGGCTGTAGCTTTAGATAGCAGATGTTCCATATTACATGGCTTGATAGTAACTAGCATAGCAGTTGTTTATATGACAACTGGTATATATGCATTTGTGATTTTACCATAGACCTAAAACTTGGGTATATGAGGATGACTCAGACACCAAACAGAAAGAAGTCACATGGAGCTAGATCGACAAGTTGCAGAGTGAAGGTGGGAGTGGGCAGTAAAGACTGTGTTGTTGCAAGTTAGAAACTCATCCTGTTGCAGAACTCAATCAACCTACACCTTCTTCAGTCTTGGCGACAGCAGGCTTTTCACCGTGAAGTCTGCTATTTTTAGTCTCGGGGTCGTAGCTGTTGACAAAACTCTCGTCGCTGTTGATGATCCTCAACGTGAAGTTCAGGTCATCCCTGTCTGGTTTACTGAGATCCTCACAGACTCCAACTCGATTCACATAGGCAGCAGTGGCCACAAAAGTAAAAATAACTAAGGTGCTGCTGATGATCAAATGATTTTACACGGATTACTTTCTCACAAAAGTTATTGCTTACACCTGCTTCATGCTCAATATCGTGTAGCGCTCCATTTGTGCGCAACAGGAACTGTCTTGAAACTTTGTTATCGCACCTCGAACGCAGCTGCTCTCAGGAATGAATGAACTAATGAAAGGAACCTCAGTATTTCCCGTTTAGCTGAAATCTTCCTGTTCTGGGTGTTTTTAACATCTTTTATTACAGGTTTTATTGAGGATAAAATCATGCTCAGTTCT
>JAPZDY010000026.1:18947490-18969348 GCA_029783645.1 Ctenochaetus hawaiiensis | reverse complement strand
CCCATTTGCACTGCTGAAAATCTGTTTATTAATTGTTCATGATGGTAATTTAGCCCCTGAAAACCATGTTATAAATCTTCCATTTTAAATTTGTCCTAACTAACTGAGCAGTTGAAGCCGTTGTCTTTCATGGGAGCTCTGCTGCCGTTGGTTTGTGTTTGTGTCTGTGTGTGGATGGTTGAATGACAGGCAAATTGTATAGTATCGCGCCATGTAAGTGCAGGTCCATTTGCCGCAAATATGTGGTGAAGGATGCCTTGGACCCGTGGGTGTATTAAAAGAACTGAATGCCCTGTTCCTCTAGTTTGCTGCCAATTAGTTCCAATGTAAGTTTCTCTCTGAGGGGACATGCTGAAAAACTTTTCTGGGCGTTCCGGGGCTTTCAGTGCCGCTTGAAAGCATGCAACTTTTAGATTTCCTCTGGCTTAGTACTTCGGCTCCTCCTTGATTCCTTTACACATGAATCACATAAAAATATTTCAATTTCATTTCACAGAAACTTTTTGATCTTTATTGAATCATAAGAATGAAGAGCTGTTAAGTTTAATACAAACCTCTCAATAATTTGGCAGTATTTCCTTTAGAAAGCAGTGTTGGTTGCTTATCACTCACAGAATAATCAGTAATCAGGAGTACCATGTATGCTTTCTCTTTGCCCTCCTGCCTAACTTAACTCTTTTCTGAGGGCGTTTGTCCCTTCATAATAGCTCAAACACACACAAGCTGGGAATGACACATAATGTGATACTGACGTCTGACCAAACACTGCCTGAGTACAGTTTATAAAGCTGAGAACGACCACATTTTCAGTGCTTAATGTTCACATCCTCATAATTGTCAACCTCTCAAGTTTCCCCCTTTTGTTTCACTGTCCATCCTGTCTCTCTGCCACTTTGCTTCACACTCTTTTTGTTATTCCTCTCCCTTAGCCTCATTGCTAGATGCCTATATTTCTTGTGTCAGCAGTTCCCTAGTTCATCACTTAGCACCCTGCAGATGGTACTTGCAGACTTTTACAGTAGATTGTTCTAGCTTGCTCACAGGGTTCACAGCCATCACCAACAGATTTACTACCTGCCTCTGTAGGAGTCATTAAGGTAATAACTTTGATCATCTTACTGCTGTCTAAAGTGCAGACAGGGGCTACATATCATGATCAATCCAGTCTGATCTATTATGGATCACAGTAGAACACATATCTTTGTGCTGGCAGGATGTTACAGTGTACTAAATGACAGCTCGACTCTTTAGTGTTGACAGATAACTTGACTACTAACCTTAAGAATATCCTGTCCTTAAACAAGCAACATAAAGCTTTCTAAGCCCAGTAATCCCATCCTTAAAATTTTAAATCATAACAAATGTAAACAGAGACTGAAGTCACAAAACAAACATCCATATTCTTGAGTCATTCCGACACAAGTTTTTTTATTGGTTTACTCTTGTTCCCTTGGTTAATTGTGTTAACTGGTCCTCAGCAGAATAAATAATAATAATTTAGATAATTTAATAATTAAATTTAGAAAGTTAAACTAACATCATATCATTCTATTATATTGAGTTTGAATTAATAAAACTCAACAATAAAACTTCATCAATAAAACCCCATACTTCTTCTTTATTTTCATTATCTAACCCCTTAAAACAAACAAAACAAACAACAACGGACAAAAACAACAATCAAAAGCAAAACAAAACCAAAACATTTTTGTAACTCAAATTGCAGATTATGAGGATTACTTCACCATTTTATCTGGCAAGTTTTCTTTAATAGTACATAGACACCAACTGTCTGTTAAGCTTATACTGAACTGCATATCCAAACATATATACTTTTGCATTGTTGCATATGGTGTGATCCTATAGTTTTAGCTGTATAAATGCTTTTCTCTTTTGCACTAAATAACTGTTGTCATTGTGCTGCCTTATAGTTAAAAACATGAGTATTGCAGTTTCCTCACTGGGGCTACACAATGGCTTTTACCTATTTAGTACTCGCTGCTGTCTCTGTAAAGCTTCCATGATTGTTCAGATGATGTAAGTAGACACTTCTTTTAAAAAATACCATTCTCTAGTTTCATACTTGGGTAGTTTCTCCACCAAAGTGGCTCATCTTCATCCTATTTGAGCAAACAGGCTGTGAAAAAAAAGTCAGCTCTCAAAAGGTCATCATTTATATTCATTAGACAATGACTTACATGAATATGTAATTCTGATTTGCTCAAGGGTTGTTGATTAATTTCACATAACAGCACTCTGACATACTGTAGGAAGTCCTTACCAGGCTGATTCTCTGTGCTCTAAAATTATCACCCTGCCACACATTTCTTTGGGAAGATCCAAAGCAAAGGTACTGACATGGCTGTTGTATTGAGAAAGAAGAATCAGGATCGTGATTTAAACCTCAGTGCTGACTGGTTTTAACACTGTGGCAGGAGGATAGAGACTGACCATTTGCTGTTGTTTTGGTAACACAAATCACCAACTCATCTGCATTCTTCTTCTCACAGATTTCCGCTCACACTTCTTCAGCATCCAGACATGCCAGCCTGACCACGCTGAGATTTGACATTGCACTATCTGAGAGCTAACAAGTCACATTATACGTCAGGAATACACACAACCTGTGATAAACCACCACCCCCGGCAGCTCCACTTCCTTCCTGATTGTGTGCAGTTTCTAATTTTAAAGACTAAGATTGATCTGAATATCCAAATGTTGCCAAGTTGCTTAGCCTCTGTGAGGAAAATTGGACAAAATCTGTTGCAAGGAATTGTTTATCTTTGTCAAAGCCAATTATATCCCACTATACTTCCTTCCTAGACAGTAAAGATAACAAATTGTGACCCAGAGTGCATGTTCAGCTGTCATGGAGCACAGCTTTGTTGCTCTGTGGCCCAGAGACAGCCACATACATAATTTTACAAGCAGCCTCTCACTTTGCTTCTCAAAGTTACCACACCTTTTTTTTCTCTCCATAACTCTCTCTCTCTCTTACACCCACACACACACACACACACAAAGTAGGACACTGATGCCATTTAGATTAGTATCCCATGTGACCGATGCTGACATGAATTTTCTGGGTGACAAGGGACCCAATTACAGCAGAGAGCTGATCGTCCGCAGACTCTCCGTTTCAAATTGTCTCCCAAGCGTCAAGCCGGGAACAGGCAAATGTGTAATAGTGAACTTGTACGTATGTGTGCAGTTCTGTGTCTGTAGGTCTGTATATGCCACAGTAACTGTGTCACTGTCTGTTCACGTCTGCCAGGGAAAGGCTGGGATAAACACCAGGGTCAAGTACAGCACTGTAACTGTAAACATAACACAAACTGACTGCTGTCAGTCTCTAGTTGCAGGATACAGGTCACAGGCTGATGCACACACACACACCTACACACAGGTGGTACTGTGGTAACAGCATACTCCCTCAGCCTTGGTTAAAGCCACTTTTTAAGAAAAGAAGACAAAAATAGTTTTCAAGACCTTGTCCTGCCTCTGGAGATAAGTACCTTTAACAGTTCTGATGTATCATAGTGGAAAATTGTTCATATTTCGACTGCTGAACCTCATCAACTAAGAATTTGTACTCTTGGTGGAAATTTAAAATGTTAATCATTGTAGCTAAAAAGTGCAGCCTCAATATAATGAGCAATTTCCAAAGGTCACTATGATGCATTGTAGAGTGAATAAGCACTGAATCACATCAGACACAACACACAGCAGAGGTCTTCTGTGTATTACTTTATTTGACATCTCCTTTGCATTCAGTCTTTCCTCTGCTTGACAGCTATCTTAACCAAATCAAGCCCAGTGGATTGATCTGTAGACCTTAAACGGGGAGACAGATAAAGACTTACCACTTCCTGCAGTGACATAATCAATTGTAATCAATCCTCCCCGGCTGAAACTGTTCAGCACGCCGCTGATTTAGACTCTAGATTGCATTCTGTTTGGGTGAGCAAGTGTGTGTCGTGCATGTATTTATGCATGCTTCTTTGTTTATGCTTGTTTGCTTTTGCCCGTCGTCGTGTGCATTTTTTTTTTTTTTTTTTTTTTTTGCAGAGCTCCGTGTGCGTGTGCACATTAGCAGCCGTGCTGTCTCTGTATTATCCCGGGCTATTTTCAAACCTTGTTCGCTTCAACATGCACTCTCTCCTCTGCCCCACTTCTTGAAATGTCTCTGCGGCAACGTGAACCCCACACTCGGCGAGTACCTTTTGTTTTCCCTCCTCTGCGCCCTCACTTTGGTGAATCGAACTTCCCTCTCACTGAAATGTCTGCCACAATAAAAGTATCTCCCGTCGGCGGGGTAATGCTTTTGAAAGGCTTTGCGTGCCTATTAGAGGCAGGCTTGGGGAACACACTGGGATGTCATATGTGCCACCCTGGCATTAAAATGAACAGCTGAGAGTCTCAGATGATTTTTTTTTTTACTTTTAAATGAATACTTCACAAAAATCATGCAAGTAATGTATTTTTGGCTGGATTTATTCTGCTCAGTGAGTGGTGGACGGTGATGATGGTGATTTTCCTCTTCATTATTCACCATGTAGTGTGTGGTATATGTGTGTGTGTGTGTCAGTGAGACTGGCCCCGGGCCTTTGCCAGCCCATTACTCCCTCGCTGTTTTGTGCATGTGTGCGCAAGCGAGCTGTATGTCCAGGCCTTACTGATTGTTTCTCTGTCATAGGGACCCTCATTACTGCCCCCACACTGTCACAAGCATCTGCTTCAGTCCCTCCCTTTTTTTTCCCCCTCTCCTCCCCTCCTGCCATGCGCTGCAGTTGGCTGTGAGCATGCCCTGCACTGGCCTGACATGGAGCAAGTAAAGAGAAAAAGATTGGAAAACACATAAACAGACAGAACATCAAGTAAAGGGGAGAACTAAAATTTAGGACCATAGAAGGTGGAAACATACAACTGTGATCGAGCTGTCAGTTTCAGCTGGCTCTTGGCGAGATGGCAGACCACTGATCAGGCTCAAAGTTAGCCATCTTTGGACACAGATTGGTCCGTGGCCCTGGCTCGACCCCTGCCCAGTGCAGGGCACAGCGTTCACCCCAGGCACCCCCGAGAGAGAGGCAGCTTTTACAGTGATGTATGGCACAGCCCAGTGTGCAGCAGCGAGGGGAAGAGGAGGTCAGGGCTTTAAGAGAGAGAAAGTCTGTGTGAGGAGAAGGAAAGGGACAGAGAGAGAGAGAGAGAGAGAGAGAGAGAAGGCATAATGAGCATGTCAAAATTAGCCTGGCTCACCCAGAGAAAAACAGCAGTATGTGTTACTAATGATTTGTTCCAGTAAAGCTCAGTGAGAGGGAAAAAACAGGAAAGGGCACAGGAGACAGAAAATGAAGAAAAAGATGGAAGGGAACTCTTCTTTCAGCAAATTTAAAACATGACTCTTTCTTTTGGTGTCCTTTTTTTGGATTACAGAGACTGGTGGACAAAAGCACTTTAATTTTTTTAGCACCAAATGACCTGAGGGTCCGTGGATCCAAGATGAAGAATACTTGAACTAGATATAGTATTGATTTGGATATAAAGAAGATGATTTGCTACATGTAACCCGTGTATAGTAACAATTAATATATTAAAAATCCTAAAAGTCCTTATAACACTTTACCAAAACAGTACTACAAAAACATGTAATGCACCCCACTTAGACAAAAACAAACTGGTGAATAATAGATTCAGCAACATGCTTTTTCACACATGCAGATCCCAGGATGTACATACTTTAAGAGCGTGGTTCCTTAAAAGCCTTTTCATCTAAACAGCTGTGGACTGGCATGAAGAAATGCTCTATTTTAAACATGACTTCCTTTACCTACACTAAGTTAATTATTTAATGACCTTGAGGTGGAAACCCTCCATCATCATATCACCAGCCGGGCATCACTTTCTGCTGCCTTTGTGGTGATGTTACTCAGATAACTTGTTCTTGTTCTAAATCTTCAGAGATGCGAAATAAAGTCATCAGGCTTCCCAAGAGATCATTTTTTCTCTCTCTTCATTTGCAAAGAAACAAACCCTCCAGTGTTTTTTGCTTACTTTGTTAACATCCACTTAGCCGCATTCATTTACACCCTCCATATATGAAGAGCCAAGTCAGGTTGAGTCAAGTCTGTTCTATTTATAATGGACCAGATCACATCGTAAGTTGTCTCTTGACACTTTTTAAATAGAGAAGGTCTAGACCATTCTCCTTACAGAGACACAACATTTTCCTATGAGTAAGCACTTGGCAACAGTGCAGGGAAAAAAGAAATTGCATTAAACAGGCAAAAACCTCAAACAGAACCAGGCTCAGTGGTGAGCTGGAGAGAAAGAGCAGCAACAGCAATAAAAAAACAATGATAGCTATGACTGTTATATAAGTGTGACTAGTCATAATGATAGTTAATCATAGTATATGTATGTAATGATATATGACAGCATGGATATAAAACAGACCACCAGTATTACTACTACTATTACTACTTCTACTACTACTACTCCTAATACAAATACGACTACAAGGAAGAATAACAATGTACTACTAATGGTACAGAACATTGAGTCAAGCAGGAGCATGGTAGTGGGTGTAACCATGATCCATGATTCAGGAATAATTGAGGTGGGGGAGGTGGGAAGCATTTGAAAAAAAGCTTTTATAGCTGGTGAATCAGTTTATTATGGCAGTTGCGGTGCAGCATTCAAATATCACATGCTACTTTCACACAGCGTGCCATATTGTTGTGATCAGAATATTTTATGTAACTGGAAGGAAATACAGATTCATTTGCTGTTTGCGCATACGCACCAACATGTCTAGTTTGTGTGCACGCGCGACTCTGATTTTATATTCATGGCAGTAGATCATTGTTTACCTGTGTATTATTAGCTCCCTGCTATTAGTAACGTGATGCACCTTGTGGGTAATGTTGTTTGTCAGAGTCGCATTGATTAGTATGTCTCAGGCTCTAAGGAGAATGGAGGATGATGGCAACCATTAGCTATGACTGGGCTCCTTAAATAACAAGGGAAGTAAGAAATCAAAAAGCGGCGCTGGTGGTTTAATGAGGCCAACGTTTTTGACGTAAGAGGGGCTGCCGAGGTCAGACATAATGGCTGGTCAAGGCAAGATGGCGTCACCATTGCTGTATGAGTAACCTGAAAAAGTATCAAATACTGAACATAATTGGTTTGATAAGTGGACTTAATTGTAGTTTTGTACATGTTTTAATAGCTTTGGTAATAGAAAAAAAATGATGAAAAATTCTATCAGTGCAAAGTTTAAGTGGCTGTCCTTTCTAAATAATTTTTATGGCTGCAGTCTCTCTGATAGTTGTCTCATTTATATGTTTAACTGTATACTAGCCTGAGCACTATTAAGACCCTGCAGACAGGTTAATGTGGCAGAATAGATCATATTCATTTTTGTATGGTGATAGTCTACTTTTACAGAGAGGTATTTTTGCAAACAATCAGCTTTCAGCTTTCTTTGTCATAATTATGTAAAATGCTACTTTTAAAGTTACAAAAGTGGTGAGAGATTTAGTTTTTAGGTTCCTGCTAAAATCTTTAAAGATTGGCATTGCAATTACTCACCCCTGCAATCGTGAAAAAAAAAAAACAACCTCCTCATCTAAGTAATTTTGGCCTTTACCCTTATGAACTAATGGATTTCTCATCTCCCCTCTGCCTCCCCTTCATTTCATCTGACAAGTTTTCAGCATGCTAGCATAATTCATTAGTGAGTAGCTGACTGAAAATCCTCAAATATATTATATGTCAGATTTCTGGATAATGCCATTCAAAGATTGGGACCAATTTAACAAAAGTTTAGATTCTGATTCCTACTGAGGAAACGGGTGCTAAAATTGTATACCTAAATGGTGCTGTGCTGTAATGTCACTTTGAATGAAATCACCCAGTGAATAGCACAGAAAGTGATGATTTGCTATCTCCAGTGGCGGTGCTGCCGTATAAGCCTCTCTAATCACAGAGGACATCCTTGGCTGTTGGAGTATTTCAGCGATTCCTTAATCTCCATCTCTGTGATCCTATGGTTTTGAGCAAAGCCATCTTCTCCGAGCATGTGCTTGGAGACTCCTCAAGAGGCTGCATAAAGTTTTCTCTGTGGCAGCTGACTACGGCCTTTTTTTGTTTTGTTTTGTTTTTGCAGGAACTTTCTCTTCCCACCTCTCTACTTTTTCTCCACATTTTCTCATTTTTTCCACTGTTGATTTTCCCTGTTCATTTTCACTTCACAGGGGGCGGACGCCAGAGACATATTTGTCCTCCCACTGTCACCTTAAGCGTCATACAGTGTCTCATCTCCCATTAATACACCAAAATACATGTACGCAAATACACAAAGGGCATGTGGTGTGGCCTTCACATTTTGTCTGCATTTAACAGTCCATATTTTTAGAAGGCTAAAAGCTTGTAAGTGTTGGCGGTTAAGGTTGGGAGCATGGGAGTAAATATTCCAATGATAATTTTGCAGCTGTGTGCTGCAAAATGTAACAGCAATTGAACAGAGGAGAAACACTTGTATTCTTTTACTTTGTTGGTGCCACAGTGTCACAGTGCAGACCTCCAGAGCTTACATCATGACGCTGACCTTCTGCTAACTGCCCCACTGTACATTTGGGCACATAATTCGTGGGCTGCTCAGCAGAGTCAATATGCTCTTTTTCTGCTCCATTTCTGCTCGCCTCCTCTGTGAATCATCGGCGTCGTTATATAAATGACTTTAAAACACGTTGAGACACCATCAAGAGAAATTACGCACGATTCCTGAGTCACGCCTCATTTAATGGGCTGGCTGATTTTGTTTGGGCTCAGCAGTGTTTCTATCCTTCGGATGTTCTGCATCCCCAGGACACATTAGCCCAGCACGTGGCGAATGTGTGTGTGTGTACATGTTCGAGCTTCCACAGGGTATTCTAGAGAGACACGCTTGATGTGTGTCTGCACAAATATCCAAGTGGGGTATGTAAATCTCTCTGTGTAAGGATTAAATGGTTGAGGTGCCTGCTGTGAATTACTGTTAAATTTCAGCTCCCAAAGGTTAAGTCCATCCACTTGCCTCAGGATAGTTCAATTTATTTTAGTGAATACTCCTGACCTCTTTACCTAGAAATAAATACTGATGTGCTTTGTAAAAAATAATTTAGAAAAAGTGAAAAGGCGCCACAACTCATTGGAATTTCATGGGGACATAAATGGATCCGCTGAAACTATTGAGGTGTCAAAGTTCTTGTTTTTCCGGAGATGAGGCCAAATGGGAATTTTTGTGATATTTTTCCTGCAGGTAACATGTTCAGTGGAATGAAATTTTTATGTCTGTTACCTCTTAGTCTGTACAGGCACTGAAACAATAAAACCACTCTAATTTGGGCAGGCTGAAACCATATTTAAACAATAATGAGCTTCACTTGTAACTCGCTGAAATGGAAATATTGTGTAAAAAGAAAAGAAGTTTCTTTAAAATGCTGCGCCTCATTCACGGGTAAGAGGAAAGGTGAAGCCGAGACAAAGATCGTTCTGCGATAGAGACTGACGTGTCATATAAAGTGGGCTGTTAGTGGGACACCAGCTAGTTTATTTAATAACAACAGGAGAGACTGAAAACAGCATTATATTGTAGCTCAATTTCCTCGATGCACTAAATGCACCATGGATATGCAGTTAAATTTGAAAATGAATTTTTGGGTGAGTCTGCAACACTGAGACTTAAGACTTTCTTTTGAACTGTTTGTTTCAAAATAATTCACATTTAAATGTACTCTGTAAAATGTTTCATTTGTAGGAATAGCAGGATTTTTATTTTAGCGGAGTATACTGCATGTATATTTAGTGTAATGTATGTACTGTTGAAATAATTATCCATACTGAATCCTATTAAATACAGAATGAATTGCAATGAAATCTAGTACAGGTGGGCCACCACAGTAGGGCCCTGATGAATGTCATCCTTTGACATCCGCCTATCCCAACTCTTGTGTAGGTGTATGTGTGATAGCCTAGAAAGTCGCATGTTGATTTACAAATTGATTAAGTACATCATGACCAAAGTTTTGAAGCTTTCAGGTATTCTGTGAAGCCCTACAGCCCAGTGGTCTGTTGTTAACTCATATGCCACGATGGCAACATCAACAATTCAGTTTCCTGCCGGGCACCTTTGCTGTATGACTTATAAGAAAAAGGCAAAAATAACAAAAATCTTCAAAAATTAAAAAAAAAGAAATTGATAGAGATACTCACAGTTCTTAGATGATGAATCTATGTGATGATCAATATAATGAGTTTTGATCTGGTGCTGCTAGTAGTGGACATTTTTGGATCTGTCAGATATCTAGACAAGTAGAACTCTAATATTGTCGGCATCCTGACACCATCAGTCAGTATCGTCTTAAACTAATGAAAGTATCATTAAAATAAAAAGTAGCATGCTAATATGCTAAACCTCACGCTCAAATGAGCTTTAAGCTGTAAGTAATGCTTTCCCTGAGTGCATACAGTCACACTGGGTTGCTGACATGGCTGTAAACTCTTCATTTTGTTATTTCATAACAAACTGATCTGAACTAATTCCAAGGTTGAGACATTTTCAGATGGTAAATGCATTATTTAATTCCTCATAAATCTTCCTTTCAAACTGATGATAAGTCAAAGATGTTAAATTCTGCCCTGATTTTTTTTCATTCCCCATCTCAACTCTGAAGTTAGTTTTTCGATGTCAGTAAGGTTTAGGGGAGAGAAACTCATTGACGCCTTTCAGACAGCAGCCTTGCGATTAATTTCAGCTACACCATGTTCCTTCCCTATCTTTTCAGCCATCCCACATCTACTACAGCACATTCCCCCTCGCTGGGATCTGTTGTGGTATCAGATGAAAGAAACGGTTCGCTCTTTTTTTTTTTTCCTAGAAACAGAGGTACATGCTTTCATCGAGGTACATGACGTAACTGTGATAGTTTGGTGGTTGTCCAGGGGGAAATGAAAGGAGTTACACCGACTCCCACAACTGTTAGTGATCAAACTGTCAGTCAGGGAACAGTTTTATGACACCGTTCAGTGAGCAAAGACAATTTTCTGAAGGGAAAAAAAAAAAAAAATCTGTCCGTTGCTCTGTGAGCATACACAAGGTCTGTTTCTGTACAAGGTGTTGGACACACTGCTGAGGAGCTGTGAGCTGACAAGAGCATGACCGTGTCTACATACACAACAGACACGCACAGATATACGCATACATATAAATGCATTTATGCCACCTCACTGACAAGGTGCTCACTGATCCGGCTGTCATGTATATATACGTGTGTGTGTGTGTGTGTGTTGGAGTGTGTTTCTCAGTGCACTGTGCCAGCTACAGGCAGATCAGACATGTGTCGGTTTGCACATGCATTCATAGCCAATGAAATCACTCCACAGACTTCAAAAAGCACACTGATGCCAAACCTATTAAATAATCCCGTTAAATAAAAATGCACGGTGTTTAAAACATAAAATGAGAGTTGGAACAATCTTGTGTTTTGGTTCGATTTGTCTGGGTTTGATATAATTTGTTTCAGTGTTGTAACTTCGTGTTCAGTGTCCTCCCTTTTTTCTTCTTCTTCTTCTTCTTCTTCTTCTTCTCCTCCTCTCACTCCGGCTCATCCCTCATTCTTGCTTCCTCTCTGGCATATTTGGCATTTCTTCCATATTTGCTTTGAGTGAATCAACTGTGAGTCACACAGACATGTGGCCTTCATTAGTTTGTCTTTGTAGTGTTATTAAGATGAACGAATGTGCACAAATGCAACAAACAGACACGGGGAACATATGGATGCACATCTTCAGGAATCTGCTGCACATGTGGTCACATTGTTTTATGAAAGGTGTCCAAGCGCCGTTGCAGAGCATTAACTTTATGTTTGTGCATGTGTGTGCGTTATGTGTGTGCATAAGGATTTTTTTTTTTCCTCCGCAAGTCAGCAGCACAACTTTAGAGTAAATGCATATGCAACACAAATGTGCAGCAGGAACTGATTCTTCGGATTCATTTTTCTCTCTCTTAAACAAACTCAAGTTCATACCTGAAACTGCTGCATGACTGTGAGACACAAGTGAGTCCTCATGATGTTGTTTTCATTAGTGGAAATGGTTTCTAATGTGCCGCAACCTAAACCAAAACATTTCCAAGTATTTGTCACCTCTTTCTTGCCAATCATTTCCAAAACAACATATGTTGTAAATGCAATTGAAAAAAAACAGTTTGCCAGTTGTCCTTTTGTCACTTTAATTTGAACCATTTAAAGACTTTCTTGTTGAAACTTCTTATCCATTTCCATCCCAACTGAAAAAGAATCGATCTCCTGATTGGTCTCATTGTTTCATCAGAAGCTCCAAAGTTGCAACTAAACTGATCTTGACTTAAACTGCAGAAATGAGCTTGAACTCGACATGAAAGCAGCTGTGGACCTGTTGTTGTGTAAACTGTCTTGTCTGGCTGAAGTCACTGCTTCATCATCACTGTGACCAAATCAGACAATCAAATCATGAAAAGCCTGAAATCAAAGGAACGCTCAGCACAAATCGTCATTGTTGTTTGATCGGCGCCAGCAATCAGACAATCAGAGAAGGACAGAAAGGCAAGAGGCGTCACTGACGTCACAACCTCGCAAACACAAAGGATTGTGGGAAGCGTAGAGGCGGGGGGGAATTTAACATTGTTGCCTTCAAGAGACCACAGAGATGAAAGAGTGTGTGTAAACATTACTGCGTATCATATTTTGTGTGGCCTAGTGTCTTTGTGTGTGTGCATTCTTGTTTTTACTATTCAACATTTTATAAGTGTGTGTATGTGTGTGTGAGTGTGTGTGTGTTTGATGACATGCAGTAATGTCATAGATAGCAAACATAGCTGCGCTCTGAGGCTGCTCTGATTCTCATTAATGCCGTCTCGTTAACACACACTCACACACGGTTACACACGCCTTCCTGGAACGCTGTGGACCTACCACACACACACGTATGGATTATGTTTTAAATGACGGGAATACGGCTTTAAACACACACACACACACAGACGCACACTTCGGGGCTCTGATAGTTTCCTTTGAAAACCTTGCCAAGTGTAGAGATGCAGACATTATGTGTGTGTCTGTGTGTGTGTGTGTCTGTGTGTGTGTGTGCAACATATTTGTGTGTGTAAGTTCCACTCTCATCATCTAAAAAATATCAGTGTATCTAATTACAGGCCTCTGGTTGGCCAGAAACATCTTCTGGAGTTAATCGGAGTGTCTAAGTACCCAATTTAGAGAACGCAGCGGCGTGTTTCAGCACAACAGTCATCATCATCGCCATCATCATCCATGTTTTCTTTATCATCATAATTACCAACATTTGCTTGTCTTCATGTTGCTTTTCTTCTCTCTTAAAGCTAATCGTCTTCCATGCTGTTTGTGCTACCAGCTCTGTTCTCTGTTTTCTGACACTGTGTTTAACCAAACTGTTGTGCGAAAGTTTAATCTGGTAAAATGCCACAAATCAAACTGAAATGAGGTCTTAAATCCAGTGGACATTAGTAGTTTTTATTTGATTCTATACATCAAATGTGTGATAACATGCTGTGTCGTACATTTAGACACTGATTTGAACAACCATGCCTTCAGTGCAAATGATAATAGTATTATTATGTTACAAACACTAAATCCTGCTGTTAAATTCTCCTCTGACTTGGAAAATAAGAGGTTAGAAGCAGCAGGCATTAAGCTAGCAAACATTCAGACTGAGTTTTTTGATGGAAAAGTTTGTTTGGTTGATCTTATTCTGGAAAACACAATGAGTTTGTGAGCTAAGTGCATAGATTTACAGCTGACCTGTGAAGCTACAGTGAAAGAATCGAAATAAAAAAACAAATAGAGGTTTATTTTGTGTGTTTTTAAACTTTCCGCAGACTTTTCCATCTAACGGCTGAGTGACAGTTTGTCTCTGCATGCTGACAAACTTCAGAGGAGGCTGCTTGTGTTCGCTGTTTATGCAGGAGAAAAGTCACGATGAGAGACAAAAAAAGGGAGGTGACAGAAAGATTAATAGCAGATTGTGGGTAAGAGAGGAGAGAGAAATGAGAGTGAGAGAAAGCGAGATTAAATCAATAATCAACAAAGACATAAACCACATCCCTCTCCTCTCTTTCTTCTTCTCCTGTTTTTCCTCTCCTGTCCTCTGCTCTTTGTCCCCACAAACATTCGCTGCCAGGGGGCCGACATCCTACAGATGCGCAGGTCACCGCCCACACCATGTTTGTCCCGACATTTCACAAGATAAAGATCATGTTGGAAAATACTCTCACACTTGAAAAACATCTGGTTTAAAATATATAACCTTAGAACAGACATTGTGTGTCATGTGGTATTTGTCCTTCTCCGCAGTCGTTCACTGAGACACGTCTGGATTTGAGAAATATTATGTGTACATATTGTTTTGCCTCGCTGTCTTTTTTCTCTTTTTTCTCTTTAAATAACGAGAGAAAGGCAGCATCTCTGAGAGCTCCCGGTTTTTTCAGCGCTCCTTCCACAGTCCGGTCTCCATACAATCCTCAGTCGTCTCCTGGGATTTTTCGGATAATTGAAGTTCCTTTCAGGCCATTCATTGTCTGTCCGTCTGGTCCAAGAGGCCAAAGCTCTGTGTCAGATGGCAGCGCAGCCTGGCCGTGATCTTTATGAGGGCTTGTCCTGTTCATAAACTACTTCCTGTTTCCTCCTGTGTGTTAGTGTTGCAATTTTATCTAAAAAAAAAACAATAACAGAACTGCAAATTTGTGTATCTGATATCAAAATATTGCCACCACTTTTCCTCTTTGGCTAATGAGAACTTCAATATAAACAAGGTGTCTCTTACTGCAAAGTGCCCTTTACTTAAACAGAGAGATCATTAGTGTCTAATATAAACACAGTGAGTTTTTTTAGCGTGCAAATTGGACTTTTTTCTTCAAACATGGCTCATAGATGAAAACTTATTACTTATCACAAAAAAACAGTGCTTTCCCTATATCCTTAAAGAAAACTTTAGGATAGCAAAGTCGAAGGAACACATTATCGTAATTGATTCATCTATTAAATTCCTAAAATACAGAAAATCTCATCGTTTTTCTTTTTTAAACTTAACCCGAACCATCTTTCCTCTGTTTGTTTAGACTCCAGGTATGACCTTTAGCGGACCTGGCCTCGAGCTGTACCATAACTCATGCTTTCTGTTTGAAGTGTCGAGATGAAATGCTCAAAAAATATCTTTGGGTTTAAACAAAGAGACTCGGCACTAAACGGTTGACTTTGAGGTTTGATTCACTTAATGGGCAATAAAAGGAACATCTTTCTTTCCTCCTGATAATCCCTCTTTCTCTCTGAAGTGTTTCCTTCTCTTTGTACTACTTTAAGCCACTTCCACTAAGCACACACACACACACACACACACACACACACATACACAAACTGTAGACACATTATATGCTCACACAGAGACCCTCTATTAATCACAAGTCTAATTCTTGAGGTAAATGTAGTAATAATAGCAGTTTCAGCTTTTTGGTGGAGCCCCGGTGGTAAATAGGCCATTCTACCTCTCCGGAAAAGGCTGCAAGATGAAAGAGTCCTGAAGGAGCCACATTAATGAAAACTGCTGAGTGAAAACTGAACTGGGAGGAAGGGCCCTATACCTGGAAACACACACACACACACCTACATACACACGTATATACACACACATATACATACATGTGCACACAGGCGGAAGCAAGAGGCTTGTAGGTAAGGAGGCATGCAGATGTGGACACAGATCATACACACAGGTTTTCTTTGGAGTATACATCCTGAGATGCACGCACAGACACACACACATTCACACACACGCAGACACACACAGACACACACACACACCTGACTACAGTGCTGAGGGAGCTCTGCTGTCTTCAATGGGTCAGTGAACAGCAGCCATGCAAAGAGAAGTACAGGCTTCCTGTTCATTCTGCGCTCTCTCTTCTCTCTGTGTGGCACTTCTTCTAAGTTAGCTCGTAGCTCAGCCACTCATTAACACAACTTTAAAATACCTCCCATAATTAACCTCCTGCCTGATTGGCCTAATCACAACTCGAACGAAGTCTGCTTTGGAAACAGTTGCCTTGACAACAAACTCAAATCATTGTGAAGTAACTCCTTTTATTTGTTTGTTTGTATTTTGTGAAAAAAACAACTTGTTCACCTCATATTTTAGGCTACAATAAATGTGTTTACATATGCAGGAACTTATCGGAAATCTGAGAAAGCTTTGCTTTTCTTCTCTTGTCCAAACAACCATTTTATGTATCATCTGTGTTTGTTGTTGTGTATTATTAAAGAATCAGATTCCACCACTAATTATATAGTATCAAAGTGTCCAATAATTTCCTCCCGTTTCCGGACTGTAACTATGATTTACTTAAAATACTTTGCCAGAGTTCGTAAGCAGGTCCACAGATATTTGGGCTTGGTTATTTTTGGGCTGCATCGCTTTCAAAGAGTTAGGTCGACCATGAATGGATTAGCTGCAGGTGTCTTTTTCTCTCAGTTAAAATTTTTTTTTTTTTCTTTTTGCGCATAAAGACTTTATTCGGATTGATTTTTCTCTGTTTGGACAGCAAAAACACACAGGAAATGTGAGTTTTGCATATTCGATTCAAGCCACATTTCGAGCTCGTTTGAAACATGTTTCCAATTGGATTTCTACAAGTGTGTCTCAGTTCGGATGCACTGGCTGCCCATATTGCACCAGAAGAGTGACAGAAGTGCATCAGAGCGACTGAAATACTAAATCACACTTGGCTTTGTCCGGTGTGACAGAAAAGTTCTGCTTCACGTCTTGATAGTCATTGTTTTAGAGGGTGAAATGACTGATCTTCATTTTTTATGCTTCAGTGTTAGAAAGCCAGGTGACTAGCAGGTGTCCTGGCTGTCACCCATGTTGTTACCAAAGCAACTCATGCAATGGTTTGGTAATGTTTGGATACATTAATCCAGTCTGATTGCTTTGCAGGTAACAGTGCAGACAGTCTGTCTTCTTGAAGGTAAAATACTTTGCTGCAGTATAAATAAAGCCTCAGCGGATTTCTGTCTGAGATGATTCTGTCAGATTTAATTCTTTCTCAGGTCACTCAGGTAAAGGTCGAGTCATCCAGCGTAAAATAACTCACACAAAAACCTTCGGCTGATCCTGTGCTGCATCAAATGGAGATGCTGACTCAAACCGAGTCACAGCACGGAGAGACTGCGATGTTCTTGAAAATTGGTCACAGTCTGTCGGGTTAAAGGTCAAGAGCAGGCGGCAGGCACAGATGCCAGGAAGGAAACGTACGACTCCCACGATGCCTTGTTTTCAGTGCTGACCCAAAAAAAGCCATTAAGTGGTGTCGACCTGTGTACCTGACAGGGGTGAGAGACTCAGATGTGTGTGTGTGTGTGTGTGATGGGTCAAGGCTGCAGCGAGTTGTTCCTGTTCCTCCATTTTGTCTAAGTGCTCTTCCAGAGCCGTCAGGTTGTTTACCTTTGAAATGCATGTGCACATTTGTGTTCACATGAGCCCCTGATAGACTTAACTGCACTGACAGCTTTGTGAGTCCAGATGGGGGTCGCTGCAGAACTTCTGAACCCGAAAACAAGCGTTCTGCCCTCCTCTTCTTTATTTAGACCTCTTTCTCTTCATTTCCATCCATCATGTTCGTCTTTCAGTCCACCATTTATTATTATTTATTTCTTTTTACCTACTTAAGAACTATTTTTAGTGTTATGTTTTGATCTGCTCTGATGCTTTAAATACCTTTTCATCTAGTTAAGTTCTGCATAAAAACACCTCAAAGCCGAACACTTTTTATTAATTATTGGAAAATGATCACAGTAACAGTTGTCATCCTGTTCTTCTTTGAACTGCCTTAAAGGACAAAACTAATTTTTTACAAAGCTTTAAAATCTATATGCCATATAGACAGAGCTGTTTCTTTTACCATCCTCCCCCTCAGACTAACTTTCCCTCTCTCCTCTCATCTTCTCTACACAAACAGAAACTCATCTCTCCTGACATTTGTTTTCAATCTGAAGCGTCATCCTTACTTTTTTCCACTCTGCAGACCTGCAATAAAAAGAATTAACCTTTGTGCCAGAATACACCACAGGAGAATAAACCTCCGCCTGTTTTCTGTCTCCAACTTGCCTCTGTGTTTCTTTCTTTCTGGACGTGTCTGTCTGTCTGCTACCTGTCTGTCTCTCACTTTTCATGCTGTCAGACAGATTTAGCACAAAGTTTGAAACGCCACAGAAAAGGACAAATATAAAAGTTTCATATCAGATTTATTGAATCAGCCTGTGTTAACCTTTGCTGGGCATATTATAGAGTTTTAAGCAAATAATTACTTTTACAAAGACACATTTTAATTATTGCTAAGTGAAAACAAAAAGAACACTAACATATACATTCAGAAAATTTCTTTAACAATGTCAAAAAAGGTAGAAATGACTGTTAAAAGATTTCTATGATGATACTGACAGGCTTTTATTGACTTTTGCTGTCTCTCTTTGCAGTCTGTTATATCAAAAATTTCTCTCTGTGCCTCTCCAAGCTCTCAGTATTAACTGTAAAGGGCAAGGCTTTGGCTTCTTCCTTTACTTTTATCTTTTTGTCCTCCCTCCTCTTTTTGCCTGGCTTTGTCCTTTTCCTCTTCATTCTTTCTTTGAAAGTGAATTAGGTGGCTCGTGCAGAAGTTGCTGTCATTGCAGCTTTGCAGGCAAGGAGGTATATTTATACAGAACCTTTCAACAAGACACTCAGGCAATAAAATGTGAGATCTTTTAAAAAATACGACTTTTAATGAGACAAATTTGATATATTTGCTAACAGCCGTAAACCAAAAATGGGCTTTTACAACTCTGGCTAGTTTTAAATGATCTAACAACTCCATTACCTTTTTGTTGCTCGTGCAGCAGCTCGAGTTTGTACAGCGGTGACATTATCAAGTGAGTTGTGGCTTCTCTTGCCATCACCTCTTGGAGACCAGTTTCTGCTCCCAAATCTCAAATCAACTGTCCAAACTCATGGACATAACAGATGTGAAGTCTGTTTTATGGTGGTGGAGGCTCCAGCACAGAAATATCATCAATTATCCTGCAGCCTTTCATCAGATGACCTCTCTCATTTCTGCAGCGCCTGACAGAGCAGCATTTGTGGTTGCTGCGTACGTGCGTGTATGCGCCTGTGTCTCTGCGTGTGTTTAAGTTTGCATTCGAGTCTTTTAAAATGTTTGTGGGCACATTTTTGTGTGTGTCTGCAAACGCAGGTGCATCCGCGCATTTAATGTCTAAATGCGTTAAAAGCAACACAAACCCCCTCCTATTAGTTTTCTCTCTGGTTTGATCCTGTCACCAGAGATTAATTTGTCATTTCTTCAAGTCATTTTAGCTGTTATAGAGAAATGAGCACTTTTCCCTGTGGCTGACCAGTACATTAACAGCACAGCGGGAGACTCTCAGCCCCCTCGAACTGAACATGTCTGCTAAGCTCATTTACAGGGGCCAGTATTAGCATATGCATGGAGTTGATTGAGTATTAAACCAGACGTGGGGACTGATGTCAAAACTCTAGTCTTGGTGGGATTTTATTTTACAGTGTTTAAAGTTAAATTGAAATATTTTCCTGGGGTAATTATTCAAGGCAAGCAGGCAGTTCACTCGTCTTTAGCATTTTTTAAAATTCAAGAAAATTAGAAAATTCAAGATTATAGAGCAGAAAAAACAAAGGAGAGTGGACTCATTTGGTGAATAATCCTTAAAAAAACGGGCTTAATGCAGTACGATATGTGTGGTTTTATATGCATGGGCACTTAACTTTATACAGAAAGTAGTCTTGCATTTGTAAAAAGAATGATTGCCCCAGTTAACAAGCCATTAACCAGGCAGACCACCTCTGGGCCAAGTTCTATCAAAAGTCTTTTTGTTTTCAGCTCTAACTCTGCTTCCCCTGTGAGGTAATTATTACATTTTTCAAACTGCTCGAAAACAATGGTTTAATCATTTTGATCCATATTTTCCCAAAGTTTCGTTAAAATCTTGTCAGCGGCATTTCAGATATCACATGTGACCAACAGAAAAAATAAACAACAGCTTTGGCCAGTTCACTGTAAGCTGAATCTTGACTTTGCTGAAATGCGGTGGTGAGGTGTGTTGCACCTCGCATAAATTATGGCATCAGCATTAGGAAGAATAATAAAGGAGCTGAATTTATGTAGTGTGACACGGAAAGGTATCCTTTCTCAAGAATAGTTCAATTATAGACAGGGTTTGACACTAACAAACGGCACTCTGGACCTCAAATATGCATGTTATGCCGTTGCTTTTATTCATTTCTCAGAGCTACCACAATACAAAGTTACTCTACATTGTTTTAAAAGCCAACGTTTAACCAGGAGGTCTCCTGAGCCTCAGTTACTGTTTAACAATGCAGCATTAAAGGGTTAAACTGAAGAAAAAACACTAGAATAATGACTGGAAAGCTGTAACTTTATCTATTCAAAACATTAACATTACTCATAAAGAATTTCCTAAATATGATACGTTCAGGTTATTCTAAGCTCAGGGGGCATTAAAACAGGCAGTTCGTTAAAGGGTTTCCACCAACGTGATCCAGTGTCTAAGGTTACAGGTCAACATGTGGGGTATTTTTCTTTTATTCAGGTGGATGTCGGGCTTAATTCAATAAAGGATGCAGACCGATGAATCGACGCCGTGCAGCATTAGTATCTTTCTGACTGTAAGAAGAGAGATTGTCTTTATTAGAGGGAAGGAAAAGACTCCGTGTGGCCAGGAAAAGGGGTTTAGAAACCTCTGCAGTCATTAAGTCAGTATACAGTTTGTAATGCGACCATGAAAGTGTGTGTGGATATGTTTGTGTGTGTGTGTGTGTGTGTGTGTGTGTGTGTGTGTTACACAACCCCCAAAGCCACCAACATTGTGGGTTTTCTTTTTGTTTTTGGGTGGGTGGGTTTTTTTTTTTTTTTTTTTTGTTGGAGGCCTTTCAGTCAAAAGCCACTGTGGTCGCTTAAGGGGGAGACCTCATCCGTCTGTCTGTCTGTCTGTCTGTCTGTTTGTCTGCCTGTCTGCTTGTTTATCTGTCACACTGCCTGTCTGTCTCACACTTTCACATATGTTCCATACGTGTGCGTTCATGTGTGTGTGTGTGTTGTCAGGGTGTTGGTTTGTAAGGTATTGTTTATGACTGTGGAAAGAGTGCAGAACAAAACAAGAAAATAACACAGTTTGCACCCATGCGTGTGTGCGATCATGTGTGTGTGTGTTTGGGTGTCCGTTCTTGTGTGTGCGTTCGTGTGTGTGTGTGTGTTCTGGCAGGCTCACCACCAGGCCAGATGGAGAGAGTTTTCTGTCTGCCCCCTCTCTCTCTCTCTCTCTCTCTCTCTCTCTCTCTTTCTCTCTCTCTTTCTCTCTCTTTCTCTCTCTTTCTCTCTGTCTCTTTCTTTCTTGCTCGCTCTCCTTTCTCTCTAATCACAGTTTTCCTTTAGCTGTAAATAGGCGGGTTGGGAAATCTATATGCACACACACACACACACGCACACACTCGCACATGCATGCATACACACATATTCTGGCTTGTGCTGGAGGTTTGATGTAGCATTTTCAAACCTCCCACGCTCATATGATCTGAAGGCAAAGGCAGTGAGCATGCATGCACTGAATAGACACATACACACACACACACACCATTACAAGCCTCTATGGGCAACAGGGAACCATCAGTTGTCGCTATCTAAAAGGGGTCCAGTATTTCTGGTCACTGTAAAAAATCAAAAA
>JAPZDY010000026.1:18918805-18947390 GCA_029783645.1 Ctenochaetus hawaiiensis | reverse complement strand
TCCCACGCTCATATGATCTGAAGGCAAAGGCAGTGAGCATGCATGCACTGAATAGACACATACACACACACACACACACATACACCCCCCACACACACATGTACACACACAATCGGGCTCATCATACAGTTGCCCTTCTACTCACCCATGATCAGAGCAAGACACACACTCACACAGACCCAAACCGCAAAGAGAGTACAGAGAGGAGCCGATCGCCCACAGCTTCCTCTTTACTGTCTGCTAAACTGAAATTACACTCACACACACATGCACACTCACGCACACGCACGCACACGCACACACCCCAACAGCAACTAGGTCTTTTTATGTAAAAGAAAGAGTAATTATGCATCTAAGTATTCATAGCCTGTAGATAAAATGCAACATTTTCATGTACCACATGTAATTCTTTATAGAAAATACTTTTTACATTTATCCAACAGCAGCACTTTCCTTCTGGTTAGGGACATTAATGATGCAGAAATATTCAGACCGTGTTGCATCAAGGCCCTTTGTCTAAACTAAAGAATAAAAATAAAAACCGCTAAACTAATTCAGTGTGAGGAGGTGAGCACACTGAGGGATAGATGGTGCAAAAAACTGAAGGTTGAACTGTCATGTTAACCCAACGGGGTTAAACTTTCACCTAGTAAGCAGTGGTTTGTTGATATGAAGTGAAAAGAAATGGATGTAAATTTCATTTAAAAGTGACATTATTTATTAGTCTATCCTCCAAGCAGCTGTTTTATCAGCAGCCTTTAAAAATTATTTTCTTGTAGTTAAAATGAGCCCCTTATCGGGAACTAAACAAAAAAAACTACCACTAAAACAAGCCTCTTCCTGAAACACAGCTTCTCCTAAAATCATCTAAACAACAGGTACTTTTCTAAATAAAGAGCATTTTTACCAAAAAAATAAAGTGAACTTGAAAGTTAACTCAGAAAAAACCTGCTTTGTTTTCAATTTATATCTAAATGGCGTAGCAAACAAAGTATTTCCTCCTCAGATGGACCATTAAAATGCCTGTTTTTAGAACTAATGGTTTGAGCACATAAAGATCTTTGACTCCATTAATCATAACGGCCGGACTGTCTGCCCTGCTGAGCTCCGTCAGGTCAGTCTCTGCCATCAAACTCAACCGAATGTCATCATGTCTGTTTTGAAAATGTTCAATTTGATGCAAGTTTGCTCTGAATTTCCATGTCTGAGTGGTCATTTTGGCCTCTCGTCTCCTGGGGAAAGAAAGATTATCCTCTTTTTCAGTAGTTTTTATTTGAAGACATCAGTCTGTTTATCTGTCTGCCTCTCTCTTCAGATATTGAGTCCAGTCCTCCATAAAAAAGTCTTGGCCTTCAGTTTGTTTAAAAGCTTTCAGCCCCTCAAATAGAGAGTCCATTTCATCCAGCCTGGAGGGCCTCTGTATGTCTGTGTACACACACTCGTTTTCATTTGACTCTTCCTTTGTGTTTTTTTCTGTCTTTCACACCCTCCAAACCCACATCCCTCCGTCCATAGATGGCCCTTTGTCACCAGGCGATTCCTCCTCGCTTGTCAGTAACCAAAGAGCTTCAGTCCCACACTCACAATCGGGTGATTCAAACAATGTCTGACTGTATGTATGTGAGTGTGTGTTTTTGTGTCTGCATGTGTGTGTGTGTGTGTTCAATACAGTAAGAAATAGTGAAGTTGTACCTGTTAGTGTGTGAACTACATGTCTTTCCCTGTGTTTGTGTCCAATTTTTAAACGAATTAAATCTTAATATTTTAATTCTTAAATGACACAAAAACAACATGGGATTTGGTGGGTTTGGTTATGCAAGTTGTTTTTGTTTTTGTTGGTTGTGTAAGATGCTTTTCACATTAAAATAAAAACATTTATATGACTTTCCAACCGTTTTGGAAGATTTCTACTTTGCTGTGACAGCAGATAACGATGCTTCTGGAAAGTTCTGCTGGTCTTTTGTTTTCATTTTTTACATTTTCGAAACCTCAGATGCACTTCTCAGTGATTGTGCAATGAAATTTGAATTCTGAAAAGCCCACAAACTTAATCGTCTTTCCATGTTTCTAGTTTTTTCCTTTGTTGACAGAAGTCTTTTTTATTGATCTTGTATGATTTTTTAACAAGCGGTATTTTTTGAAAAAGGAAAACAGTACAAAGCTATCAATGTTTGCGTGTGTGTGTTTTGTGCTGCTTGCTTGTGTGTGTGTTTGCGTCTTCACATGTGTGTGTGGGTAGCAGCTGTGTCTACCCGCCTCAGAGTGAATGGCCGTCCTCTCTAAGCTCCTCTAAAGACTGACAACAACACGACTGCTAAACGACTGGGAAAACTAAGTGCCTCCTTTCTCTGTCATTCTTCCTTTCTTTTCGCCTCCCTTTCGCTCCGTCGCTCTGTTTGGTTTTCGGCAGAAGGACTGCAAGCTGCCACCGGCTCTGTTTGAGTTCCCTCAACTTTTAATGAGCAACGAGGGAAGCTGCTTTCTTTTTTACACACTCGCTCCTAATCGCGTCTTACTTTCTGCCTGTCTGTCTTCTTCGCTTTCACTGTCTTTCAGCCCATCTTTTTGGTCTCTCCTTCCCTCACCTCTCTCTCTCTCTCTTTCATTCGCTCCTGCCCTCCCTCTCTGCGTCTCTGTATCTACCAATTTCACTGTCTCCCCGTCTCTCTTCCGTTTCTGGCTGCCAGCTGAAAGCCTCACTGTATTTACCAGCTTAGTTTCCTAATCCCAGTACAAACTACTATCGCTAATGACTTTCTCACTGGTTGCGCTCAAGGTGGTTTTAAAGGAAGGCAGGAAAAAAGGGGGAGAAAACAGAAAGAGAGAGAAAAAGCAAAGGTGGACTTCACATGTTGTCTGTTCCTTTTTTTTAACATGTTGTTTGCAACAATTAGAAAGGAGGTGAAGGAGGAGAAGATTGGTATTTTTTTCAGTCAGCACAGTGCAGGTAGGAGAAAATGAGAGAGAGCAACAGGTAGTTGGTGCCCAGTCATGCATGCATCACAGTGTGTGTCTGTGTGTGTGTGTGTTTGTGTGTGTGTGCGTGGTCGTGTGACCCCGTGACCTCAGGTGCCCTGCAGGTATGTGCCTCTGCATAACAGGGGGGCAGGAAGACTCAGACTGGGAAATCCTCATCAGCTGCATTCCTCACTGGTTTAGCTGGGGGAGGGAGGACGTTGGACTGAGACTCCGTCTGTTAGAGACAGAAAGTCAGAGAGAACAAAAAATACTGGGATCTATTTGAAATACAGCCTTCAATAAATATAACAGAAGAGTTTGCTTCATTATGTTGTTTTGTGACAGTGATGCATTTAAAGATTTCTTGTATTATTGTTTGTGCTTCCTCATGTTTAGTAAATGAATGAAAATGCTGCACACTTTGCACAGCTGGTAAAACCTTTTTGCTCCACTTTTAAAGGGTGCCTGCTCGTTATCCAGCACTTTTAAAATGTCATATATGTTGTTTTGTTCTCAAAGCGATTCGCTCTCGGTCCTTGTCCCTTTTTTGTTTCCGTATTTAATTTCTTCTCAGAAAGCTGCAAACCATTAGATGAAAATGTTGATGGAAAAAGGAGTGATGTAAGAATACATGAGGAACTCAGGCAGAAACACAGGAAAGCAAACAACAGTCAACAAAAGGGCAGCTGACTGAATCAAATGAAGGGAGGTCGATCGTTTCCGTTTCCTCTTACATGACACTCTGGTCCGTCTGTCCATCCGTCTGTCTGTCTGCCTGTTCATTGAGAGTTACCAGGTGTCAGCTGTCAATAACTGCACTGTCTGTTGGGAAGTCTCACTGTGTGTGTGTGTGTGTGTGTATTTGTCTGCATGTCTGAATGTGTTTTATGTCAGTATGTGCAAGTGTGAATTAAAGGAAAGAAACTAAGGAGAGAGTGAGAATAAACAAAGGAAGGGAAACAAAGGAAAAAACAGATAAATAAAAAATCTTAAATGTATCTGAAATACAGTTTAAGAAATAGAGTTAAGAAAAAAAGTCCTGAATCTTATCTGTTACTTTTAAATAAATAATCAGCCTGTATTCATGCAGCACCATATACAAATTAGTATGAGCTGGCATTATTAAAAGTCTAAGAAAATCTCCTCCTGCTTTGTCTGTTTTCCCTCTCAGTCCGTCTGTCCGTCTGTCTGTCCGTCTGTCTGTCCCTCACCGGGAAGTCCTAGTCGTTAGTGAAGTTAAGTAAGTCTTGTTAAATTTTCCCCGCAGTGCAAGATTTCTAACTATGACCTCCTCTCACACACACACACATTAGCGCCCAGAAGCACATACATGCCCACAAACAACAAAAGACTTCAAAGGAATCTCAGCAATGCCAATCATGTTAGCCTTTCAAACCTCTTCCACTGCTTCTCCCTCCCTCTGTCTGTCTTTTTGTCTCCGTAGCCACATTTCATCCAGCTGTCAAGTGAATTTCATGCAAAAGAGTGAAACATTCCACAGAACACTTGACTTGAATTACACTGCTGCTCATGTATGCAGTGAAAGCAAATACTGTATATGCCATGCAAAAGATAAATGAGTGTAAAAAGGAGAAATGATTAGGCTTGTAGGAATATTGTTTCCGTTTTATGGTGTTGGCCATAGTTCATGTGTTGATTTGTGGACAAAAACACAATGAAGTGCACTTGGCTGTGTAATAAAACATTATGTCAATGTTGCAATGATTAAATTGCTTTTAACTGTGTCCGCTGTTAGTTTTGTTCAGTTCTGCTCAAAAGATTTTGAGCCATAACTCTTTATTTACACTTTATTTAAATTCTCTTCAGTTTCTTTTTTGAAAAGAGCATAAAAAGAAACATCTAGAGACGGAAAAACAATACTGAAGATGTTATAATCATCTTACCACTTTTCTTTGTCTTCTCATGTCTGTTGTTTAGTGTCCTCTCTCTTTTTGCCACCAATAATAAAATACTGGAAAAAGGGGTGAGGAAACGAGCTAAAGGAGTGACAGAGTGAGGATATGAGAGTGAATTCCTCTGAGAAAAAACAAACAAACTTGGCGAGGCCACGAACGTTGATCTTGAGTCCCACACTTCACCGAGTTCGTTGTCATGATGCATTTGTTTGCTCCAACTAAAATCATGTTTTTCCTTAATATTCTTAAAAATTACAGATTCAGAGATTTATAAATGCACCGCCTTAAATGTTTCAAAAAGGCAAAGATAAAATCAAATGTAACAGCAGCTGGTCATCGGCTCAAATCTTTGACTGCTGCAGGAAATGAAGGACTGAGGTGAAACAGGAATCATCAGTTGTTGAACACACCTTTCAGTAAACTGCTCAGGTGTGAAAACAGCTCCCAGGTGTGAGAGGATGTGTGCATTAAAACTTCATTCTGCTACATACAAAGCAACACATGTTTAAGAAGCTCATTACTGTGTGAGTTTCTAATGGCCTTTTTTAAAAATAATGGCAATACTAAGATATTGCTTGTTTATTTACAGTTTATTAAATGATAGTCTGAGTTGCAGCTTATGACTCCAGTTTACACATTTTTCTGTGAGAAAGAAAGAACAGTTTATATACAAACACGATCCACACTTTAATTTTATTTCAAAGTTAAATTCACCTCATAATTTGTCGTAATTGAGTCATTTGTTTCTGTATGAATTACTTCAGTAAAGGAGGTTTGCATGGTATAAATGTAAGAAATGAGAAAACAAAGAAAACAGTGAAACAGAGTCTCTCAGGCACAAAACTCAGCAGCGATATCACAAGAGACTCATCAACTCCAAAATCACAATAGACACATAATTTGTCCTGTTACTCGAGTAAGACACTAATGCCCCGCTGCTTATTTCAAGCGATACATCACTGAGCTGAACTCATACTGCACCTGTCCAAACAGCATTTCCAAAGTCATTCCCGTAACAAATAGCACATCTGCAGTAAATAACTTGCAGGATTAGAAATAAAATTGGAGGCAGTGATACTGAGCTGGTTTTAAAAAAAGAGTTTTTATTTTACCTTCTTCTCATTATATTTTATTGACAATACTCATCTATAAATGTGGCCATTGTTCTTTATTGGCTTTTCATCCAGATCAATTTAAGTGGGGTTTTTTTTGCATCAGTTTAAAAAAAAAAAAAGGTTAAAAACAGATTGGTTCGTGATGCACGCTGCAGTTTCTACCAAAGCAAGTTAGTCATAGACCAGAATTGTATTTTAAGGTCAACTTTATATGTTTTTCTGTGACTGACAACTTATCTGATTTGAGTTAATGCTTCAAACCCGACCAAAGGAGTTCTCCGAGCAACATGAATGTGCCAAATCATTTCTAACAAGCACTTTATCCTGGTCTGGTTTGTGGGGAATGAAATTTGAACCTGCTGAAAAAGTGAATTTGGACTCAGACCCATCACCCCGTGAAGCCTCTGAGCTGATGTCAACTCACAAAAGAAGCCCACATCGTGTTTTTCACTCTTGCGTGGTGAAGAGGGAGGAAAAGGACTTCTCTTTTATTCCTCTGTTCTGGGGGCTCTTTTGTATGCCTCACGTATCCCACAATCCACCTGCATTTGTTCATCTCTGCAGGCAAGGTGTCAGTGCATCACCATAGCAGTGGAAGTGGGAGTGTGCATGTACACACACACACACGCACACACACACAGCCATCTATCTGTCTATAGTGTAGGTGTTAGTGCATCACCATAGCTTCACACATTCCATCTTGTATGAGCAAGAGTAAAGCTGTGTTTGCTTTCTACTTCTTTTGCTTGTGTCGTTGTGTGTGTGTGTGTGTGTGTATTTATGTGTGTGTGTGCAAAAATTTAAGGGTGTTGTTGTGTGCGTTTGTGTGCAGGCTTGTGTTTAACTTTCCCGTGCTTTGTGGCCTCAAAAGACACTTTGATATAAATCTGCCGCAGAAAAACAAGCCAAGAGGATACATGAGGTTGTGGGAAGCTGTGAATTAGTTTACATATGCTAGTAGTGTGTGTGTGTGTGTGTGTGTGTGTGTGTGTGTGTGTGTGTGTGTAATAAATGCACAGGATGTCTGGAAGCTGATCAGTCTCGTCTTATCCACAACAAAACAGAGGTCTGCAGTGTGTTTTGTTAAAAGAAAATTGTGAGTGTGTTGCAGAGGTCAGTCGATATCTCATCCAGGTTTAAGGACCATGCTGGTGGATTTGAGTCCAGCCTGCTTTGTGTGCAAATCACCTTCTGAGACCAATAATTCAACTCAAAAATATCCTTTTCTCCTGTTTGGCAGGAACTTCTGGTGCATCCGCTAACGTTTCTCTGTGGTCGTTGCGCTCCACTGGGGTTCGAACAGAGCAGAGTGATGCTTGCCAGTTGGCTAGCGGACTTTATTTAAAGTTTGTGCAGGTTTACGTTCTGGTTTTGTGTGGAAACAAATATATATATGCTCTCTTTGATTTGTAATTTTGGCAACATGAAAGCTTGGCAAAAGTCCAGTCTGAATTTGTTGAAACCTATATAACATGTAATAAGAGCTTCTATAAATTATTGCCTCAACTTTTAATATTGAACTACAGTTAATTCACAGTCCTTGTACATTGAAATTGCAATTAATCTCACCACATTGAGTAGAATAAGCCTTTATTGGCCAGTTTTTATTGAGCAATCAGAGTGTTAATGCAGTAGTTGAATAATTTCTCCACTCTCTCCTTTTCTTGCCCAGAATTTATCCATTTTTCCTCACACATCTCAAACTTTATTATTAAACTTCTTTCTTTTTCACTACATTCTTTCTCTTAACCCTCATATTTTATACTTAGTTCATTTTATTAAGCCTTATCTCACTCTCTTACCATATTTTTCTTTACGTTGTAACTGAGGTGCAGCCCATATAGAATGTGCATATAGATGGCTCATTATCTGTAAACCAGCAGTCCCCACACAAAGTTGATGTATAGAAATCTGATAAATGCATTACTAAATCAATAGCAGTGGGACTTGATTTAACCTGGCCTGCCTCGCAGATTTACATCTGGGACTGTTAGTTATCTGATGAGTCGGGGGTTTTGTGAATTCCTGAGAGGCTCGTTCACATGAGGTGTTGAGGGAAGGATGCTAAACCAGTCCAGCAATCTGAACTGGTGACTTCTGGTTATTTTTATATACTCTTATGGTTCCTCTGACTGGTTTGACAGACAGATAATAAATATTCAGCTTAAGAGGGGGCATAATGTTATGCATTACATGATGTTATGTATTCAGAGATGAAGGTGATGAAACCGGCAGAAACCTCCTGAAACCTCACAGGAGTTTTGCTGCTATCTGCGTTAATTTCTCTCTATTTCTCTCACACACTCACCTGCTGCACTGACAGCCCTGTTCTTAATAGATTAATATTATCAGCATGATTTGTTCCTCTCAAATGCACACCTGTCAAGGCGTTACCATTGGATGGTTGATGGTGTGTGACAGCTTCAAGCCGCATTTAGTTGAACTGTTGTGCAAATCTCTGCATGAGGGAATCAGCTGGGAGACGATGAAACAAACATATCCACAGACACTCAGACTAAAGCAGAGGTTATGACGCAAAAGATCTGTAAAGCATATTTTCATTATGGTGAAATTCCTCAGGAGGGAAGTAAATATAGATTCCTGAATGAAATCAGAGATATAAATAGCAGGAAAGAAAATGTTTAAGTGTTTTGAGTTTTGTTTCCTAAGCAGCACCAGAACAGACAATTTTACGACCTCAGTTCATAGAGGATTATCTTTTTCTCCATGGAGAAATTTACCTCTTCTCCCTCATCTTTAGGTAATAGGAGTCATGTGTATGAACGATACAGGCAGAGCAAACAAACAGAGAGCAGAAAGGCATCATGGGTCAATATAGTTTTGTTAAAAAGTGAAAAATCCTATTAATTAAGGGTAGAGGTTGTCTCTTAAACCGCACTTTATCCTTGTTACTGTATCTTAATGAGAATATTAAAATCCCATAAACATAAAAGTTTAGCATAAAATAATATGCTTATGTAAAAGTTTTCATATATTTTCTTGACTGAATAGACTTTACAGCTGAAGCTGTACACTCAAGCTAAAGTGATCACATGTATTTTGTTATTTCCTCTCTACGGTTTGTCCATGAATTTTCCATGAAATTTTCCCAATTATAAATAAAGTACATTAAAATTTCTTTATACTTCTGATCAGTTACTGTGATCCCAGCACATACGGCGGTTTGTTGCTCCATTTCCCGCATCGCTACGTCTGCGTAGTGTAATGTCACTTCATAAAGGGTCCATTAGGAAAAGCAGAACAGTCCAGAGTTCTTCCATTATTAGAAACAGAATCAGCTTTAGTCTACTGCACTTCCTTTATTTAAGAAACGCAGACACACACACACACACACACATGCATGCATGCACACACACCTTAACCTGTGGAGTGCTGCTGTTGGAGGTTTTACGTTAGAGTTGTAATTGATTGGCGTGCAGAGCTTTGTAATTAAACCAATAGTAAATCTGCTGCTCAGTTAATGAGAATGGCTGCATGTGACAGTTAACATACACATGGACACATGCACACAAACCACACACACACACACACACTTTTTTGCTGTGAGTGTCCCTCCCCTCCCCAAACTCACTGATGACCTGATGTCGACACCAGCATAGCTCCATGTCTTTGCAATGACCCGTCGTTACCGTGGCGCCCCGGGCTTCACCACCAATCACCGCTCAGAGAGAGATTCCGTTGCCGGGCGGATGTTTGAACCTTTAATAACAGCTTGCAGCAGCTAATTTATGATTGGTTGATTGGGCCATTGGAGCTCCAATGGGGCTGACGCATTGGGTCATCTGAGCTATCCGTCTTTTTAAACTGCTTTTATCTCATCATGGAAGACAGTCAGTCCCACTGCCAGGAAGGAAAGCTGAGGTCTGAGGAATTATTTTGACTTTGGGAGGTACTTGTCACACTTCAGAAAGCTATTTATCATCATTTTAATCCATCTGATGTTTTAAATAACTTTAACAGATCCATTAGGTACCTTTTGTAAGAGCAACTGTTGCCAGAAAAGTTTTTTTATAAGTCAGCAGTTCTTTGAGTCGTACAACCTTCATCATTGTCCCTGTTTCATCAGTGTCACTTGTGATTTATTCTTTTCTCATCAGGCTATGAGACCATGTTTGGAAGTAATGTCACCAATAATTGATTTTGCTCTCTCAAAAATTTAATTTATGACCAGGAAGACACCTTAATCATCAATGTTCTCCATAAATGTATCAGTTTCTGATTAGTATAATGAACGTCTTGTCTGTAAAGGGATAAAAATGAGATGTAAAAGTGCACACCAAGCACACAGTAATTACATTTTCCTGCAGTGGAAGTAGCCTTTGAAACAGTTAGTCGGGGCAGAAGCAAAACTTACTCATCCTAAAAACCCTGCAGTGTTTTTCGTTCTGCTTCCTTTACTCTCCTTGATCCTTATGACAGCTTCGGAAACCTCCTGTCAGGTTTACTTTGTCCTCCGTCGTGAAAACCTGCAATTTCAACTAAACTGCATCAAGATACAGACACAAACCAGCAATCTAACAATTGTCAAGTCGCATAAAGTTGATATTTTTCTTGTTTAGGCGGGAGCTCTTTCTTTTTTTTAAGACATGAAAGGTTTATATTTTTCATTTTAACAGACTGCTCGTTGCCCTGTCAGCCTGTGCGGCAGAAACAAACAATCGAAAACGAGGAAAAGAACAGTGATTCAAACTAAGTGACTAACAACTTCAGCCTTCCTTTTCCTGCTGTTTTGTGAGAACCGTGACTGTTGCATTCACAGGAGCCACTTGTACCATCATTGTGTTCAACAAGTGGATTTAATACCAGTCTGAAAGACTTAAGCTAGCTATGGCAGCACAAAGCCTCCTTAGATTACTGAAAGACACACTCACAGGCACACACACACACAAATGCAGGATAGGCAGACAAAAGCAATTCAGATCAAGGTATTTAAAGGAAGAGGAAATGTCAGTCAGCGGGAGGATTTAGAGACTCTCTCACCAAGATAAAATCCTCTCCTCTTTCTTTCCCTCTATAATCACATCTCTTTATCACTCTGCTACATTTTTGTGTCTCTCCTTTGCTCTCCTTCCACTACTTTTTTCATTTTTCCTTCCCCTCTTCCACCATCACTTCCTCTCTCTTGGTTTGTTCTTGCTTTCTTATCTGGATTTCTGAGCTTCCTTTCTTAAATATTTTCTCCCCCATCATGCCTTCCTTCCTCCCCTCCTCTTCTGTCCTGTCACTTCTTTCCTGCCTTTCTCTTTGTAAGATTTCACTTTTCCTCTTTTCCCTCAGCGAGACGCTGTTGATGTTGGCCGTGGCTCACTTCTGCTGCATAGCTTGTCAGGGGATGACAAATGAGTCAGAGCTGCATAGCACAGCACGGAGCATGACGCCACTTCTCACTTTTCATGGGCAAGCCTGTTTAAAAGTACCACTCTGTCGCTCTGTTTGAAAGGCGGCGTCCAGCCTGACCGTGATGTCGGCGAAATGTTTGATGACAAAGGTCATCATCGTTCCCATTATATCACCAATCAGAACGCTGCCAAGTCTTTATCTAAAAAGGGCAACTTTAAAAAGTCTCTTGTTGCTGTTGACCTTTAATTGAGGGACCCATGTGAGTCAATTAGCATGAATTTGAAAATGTCAGAACTGAGTAAAGGGATATGTAATTTTTTTAAGTTTGATGAAAAGCCAGGAAAGGTAAGGTCTAATGGTTCCTGAGTTATCGTTGAAAAGTGTTTTGGGGCTACATAAACGATCATTTGCACTTTCTAAAAATTACCTGTCAGTGAGTTAATGCTTTATGTTTGTCAGACCAACATTCTGCTTCAAGGAAAAATCCAGAGACTTAATATGCAATTTAATGAGGTTGTGGGACAAATATGAGAAATGAAACATGCTCTGCGACAGAAAATGATACAGTAAAAGCTACGCCAATGGTATGAAATGGTGAACGCATCAGGTTGTGTTAGATGTGTTGTGAATTATGTGTGGATGGATGAAAGCATAATAATAAGCATAATAATAGCTAATACATTGTTACAGAGAGTCTCTGTCAGAGAAATCTGGGTTTCCAGATTTTGGGTTGCTGAGACAGGGACATGGTCCCCTGATCTGTCTGTCTGAAAAATTATGTTTTGTTGTGAGAATATAAGAGGATAGGTGATAAAAAATGAACGCTCAGTCATAGTCTGTGCTCACATCTCCCATTGAAGTAGATGGACTCTTTACCTGCCACTTGTCTCATGAAGGGGTGGGACAGTGGCACATGACCGATACAGAAAGTGACTGTAAGTCTGTGTTATCTCTTTTCTAAACTCCTTAATCAGCTCCATAACCCTGAAACTCCTCTTTTTTGGACCCTTACTCTGCATCTGCACTCTGCTTTGTGTTATAAATTTGTTTTCCCAGAGTCCAGGTTAAGATAAGAGCCACAGATGACATTATAAAACTAGATTCACAGGGTAAAACCAGTTGTTAAACCAGAATTAATCACACTTGGATGTGTTAAATTAATAGAGTGTCTTTTTAAGCAGCCAATTCTTCTAATACAAAAACAAACAAGGCTGTTGCCCTGCAGAACAACATGAACACATCTTTTCTTGTGCACCAAAAAGCAGCTAAACAAACAATTATTTATGTGAAAACATCCTTGAGCATGATCTGAACTGATCCAAACCTTCTCCTATCCCATTACAGCTCTGCTTGTAATGTCAGTGATGTCGGAAGTGGAGCTCTTTCTGCCCTTTTTCTCATTAAAAGCCATTTTCGAAAAGGGTGTCTGCCAAATAAACAACATGCAAAATATGTAAAATGCAAATGGAGACCATTATTCAGCTTCTACAGGCCTTAACATTCTCTCATTTTCCTCCTCAGCTGCTGCCCCTGCTCTCCTTCTCTCTTTATATAATAACAAATAGTTTGACCTCTGACTCCTTTGTTATGATCCTGCAAGTTCAGGGAAAAAATAGAGCGAAGGAAGGCGGCAGGGAGGAAGGGAGGAGGAACTGAAGGGCAGATGAGGGCAGGTGATAGAGGGCTTGATGTGGTAGTGACAATTTTAAGGAGAGGGATTTTTGACATTCCTCAGGGTTGCAACAACAGCACACACACACAAATCCGCACACATACACACACGTGCATGGAGAGAGAATAACAGGTAAACGTCCATAATAACCAGAACAGACGTCACATGGCTGCTTTGTATTTCTTCCTCTGTTTTACTTTTATTCTGGCTTTATTTTCTTCTGCCTCTCCTGTTTAAAATGTCAAGCTGAGGTTTTGCACCTGGAGCTTGTTGAATTGTAGACACGCATACACACCACTCACTCACACGCGCACATTTTTACACACACACACTCACACAGTTAACCGGACATCCGAAGGTCTCAGTTGTAATTCTTTGCAATTATACTTTAATTAGCTTAATCAATTTTTGTCTGAGAAGTCTAAATTTCTTCTCCCTGTAGCAGTTTTTTTCTGTCTTTCTTCCTGTGTTTCTCTATATATAGCAATTTTTTTTCTGCATTGCTCTCGGTTTTTATTACACTATTAGATGTTCAGGAAGCTTCTCAGTCGTCTGTGTCTTAAGAGGTTCAGAATAATTTAAAAACATTTCCAGGAACTGTTTGGCAGGGAAATTACAATCCTTCACCCTAAAAATATCAGAAATCAGAGGAGAATTCATTTGATCAGACAATACCAATAAAAGGCATGATTGATCTCTTTGCCTCAGTGTTGTTTCTAGTGTTTTTACATTGATTGACAGCTGAGACATTGGAGAATTAAAACAAGCCCAAATATATGACTGAGAGAGTTTAAAACATTAACTCAGAGCTGCTTTAATTAGTCTTATTTTTGTAGTTTTGGCTGATATTTTTGTTTTTAAGGGGTAACGTTATGCTAGCTTTGGGCTATAAGAAATGACAGCAGTGCTAATCTCTTATTTATTAGTAATAATACACAGGATACATTAATAAGAACTAAACTGTCTCATTTCCAGCTTTTAACCCTGTGAGATCCTGCAGGAACAAATGGAACAGATATCCACCTCTGGTTTATTTGCTGTAATAACCCCTGAGTGGTGTTTTAACCCTCCTGTAGGCAGAGAGAAGACAGATCCATTTTCACTGTGACATGAATATGGAAGCAGATTAACGCTGTTGCAGTAATTACTCCGGCCGGTTTGTCATCACACACTCAATCTAGTTCAGAGGGAGAAAGAGAGGAAGAAAGCACGCGGGAGAGGAAGATTTAACAGATTATCGCTTTCATTCATGCCCAGGACAATTTCCTCTTGATAATAACACTCATCCAGTGCCTTAACCAATAAAGAAACGGGGACAGAGATGGAGAGAGTAATAAAAGAGACGCTCATTTACCACCATTGCGTTTCGTTGTATCTTTAATTAAAAGAGTTGAACTTGGGGCGGCAGGCTCAATTACTGAAGAAAACTATCTCAAAAGCTATCGCTGCACATACACACACATGCACAGAGCGAAGACGCAGAAGGATCCGCTTACTCACACACACTCACACACATTCACACAAACACTCGGTCAAGAAAATGTGTAACATATTAGAACAAACAGACAAAGTTGTTGCTCAATCTGCTCTGTTTATAATCATGGTTGTAAACACATAGTTTTACACTGCGCACGCTGTCTTCTCAACTGTTTTAAAAACCCAGCCTCTCACTATGTGGTGTACACAGACAGTACGTCCACAAACACACACACACACATGGATACACGCACACACAAACACACACAAACACATCAGCACAGATGCAGAGGCACATAATTTGGAATTTCAATGGTCATATTTCCATACAAAAGAATGTGAATATGATACTGGCTCATTATAAGACACACGCACACACGCATGCACACGCACACAAACACACATACACACACATTTCACCCATCCATGAAAGTTCATATTGGTTAACAGAGGAATGCGTGTGCGTGTGTGTGTGTGTGTGCGCATATGTGTGTGCTTTCCACTCAGTTCACTCCGAGGAAGGAAATTCCCTTTGTGTGTATCTTGTGCTTGGGTGGCACAGTATTCTGTTTCAGCATGATTTTGCATGAATGTGTGGCTGTTTATATGTGTGTGCGTGTCAGTGTGTGGGTGCGTGCACGTGTGTGTGTGCGTGCATGAGAGTGTGTGTAAAAGAAGAAAATAGTTGTCAGCTATTTTAATTATTGATGAAAAGTTTGAGTCAATTTTTAAGTTGTGTTTTCTTTATATTTTCTACATTTTAAACCAGAAAAAACATCATTTCTCTCAATCTCTCACTTTCACACATGCACCCTCCTCTCTCTCTCTCTCTCTCTCTCACACACACACACACACTCTCTCTCCCTCTCTCTCTCCTCTCTCCTGTGTTGTCATATTCATCTCTTGGTTTTTTTTCCTGTCTCCTCCTTTCTTCTTCCTTTATCTCTGTCTGTCTTTATCTCTCTAAACACCTTGTCATTCCCTCACTTTTCACCAGCTGCTGCTTGTTCGCACTCTGATCCTCAGTGGCCATCATGCACACACTTACACACTCACACACACACACACGCTCTCACACAAACACACACACACACACACACAGACACATGTATGCACGTACCCAGATAAATGTAGTACAAGGTAGGTTATACAGAGCACATACATGTGGCTGCTGGCTGATTTGTTGCCTGTTAGGCTGAAAAACAGAGACAGCTCACTTTGCTGTACACACACACACTTAAACACACATGCATAAACACATACACAAACACTTACACACATGCACACTGTCACAGGCAGGTACCCCCCGACATTCACAGGGACACACTCCTTCATGCTTTTTGTCTTTTAACACACTCCAATCCATACACCACATTGTACAGGCCTGCACACTTGTAGTACAGTATAGTCAAACACACACACACACACACTACACACACACACACACATAACTGGTCAAACCGATCTTATATTTCCTTCACTTTGATTTGGGTAAAACGGCTGCTGGGAGTTTTTTGCTGGGTAATGGCTGCTCTCATTTCCCTTCTCTCCCGTCTTTCAATCTCTCTTTCCTCTGCACTCATCCCTCTCTCTCTCTCTCTCTCTCTCTCTCTCTCTCTCTCTGCGTATGGTTTCAGTTTTCATCTCCTCTGTCTCGAGTCCTTGGGGCATGTTAGCTGCACAAACTTTTTGCGTGCGGTCTGTTTTCTTGAGCACATGCTTGCGTCTGTGTTTGTGTGAGTTTGAAACATTTCTTTTCCCCGTGTGTGTGTGTGTGTGTGTGAAAGAAATATATGTTTCGTAGCGAGGTAATGCGAGAAAACGAGACACGCAGAGGTAAAATCTGTGAGGTCTTCAATATTAGTCCCACTAACCCGGCTGGTTGTGAAACAAGCCAGCTCTCTGATCTGACATCTCTACGGGGAATACACTCTTTCTTTTTATCTCTCCTCTTTGTCCTCCTTTCTTCTTTCTCTCTGATTTTTTTTTTCCTCTAAAAAATGCAGAAATGCCTCATGAATGTGTATGGAAAAATGAGGAACATATGGGCTCTGGAGAGAAACTCGCCGCCTCCCCTCAGAACGCAAATGTTAGCTTTAGGCTGAAACACACACTCACATACAGACTTATACCCACACACAAGTGCCCACTGACACACTTCACACACTTCACACACACACACACACACAACACATACATGTAGTTTATAGTATTTACCATCTACCTTTATTGTCATCTGTACACACCTTTAAAATAATTTGACTGTGTACGTAATCCGGCGACAAATACTGATGAACACTTGCACAAACACACACTCTCACACACTCACAAAGACACTCACACACACACAGTGACGGCATGCTTTATAGACCTATAACGTGAGCAATAATAGGAGTCGAGGTGCTAATACATGTGCTGCTTTTTAACATGAATATCACCTTAACACCTAAGGAGGCTATTAGGGAACTTTACTAAGCTGTGTGACTGTGAGAGTGTGTGTGAGTGTGTGTGTACCTGCTTTTGTTCTACTCACTATTAAATTTTTTGGCAACTGTAGTGAAAGAGTGTGCGGCACATACGTGAAGTGCTCGTGTGTTTGCCATCCAACCTGTACATGTGTGTTTGTGTATTTAAAGACCACCCAACGTTGTTTTTTTCACACTCAATCCCGCCGCATAAGGTGATACTGTTACAGCTTTAGTTTACTTCCTTTGCTGTAACACTCTTCTTTTCCCTCAGTGCCTTTGAGCAAGGCACCGAACAGCCAAAGTCCCTCTTCTCCACTGGGAGACAGTGAGGATTTGTGTTTGACAGTTTCATATCACAAACATCTCTGTGTTTCTTCTCTAAACAGTCACAACCGGGCTGGACTGAAGCTGCGCTGTCCGCTTTGTGACTGTTTCTTCACAGGAACTCTGGACAAAGACAACAAAGCCTGCAGAGGAAGTTATTAAAAAAAGACTTTAAAATGAAATTCATGAACTGCAGCTCGATCACCACAGTCTGAAAGGATGATTCTTGATTATCTAAGCTGGGGAAATTGTGGATCCTGTGGTCCCTGATTGCAGAAGTCATGTGCGCAGTGATAAATCAGATTTAGCCTCAGGATTTTCAAAAAGTCCAGGAGGACCAGAAGGGACTGACGACACATGAAATGAAGCAAATTGTGTAGAAATGTTTAAGCCCGTATTTAGTGCTTTAAGTTTGATCAGAAGAAAAGGAAACAAAAAATATAGAATGAACTATAAATGGAACTTTTTTCTCTGGTTTGAAGCTTCTTATAGGACCCATCAGCAGTCATGGTGACTTCAGACCTCATGGCAGATCACAGACCTACAGCGCTTCAGGATCTAATCATTCCTTGAGCCCGACACTGACCTGAGTTCAAAGTCTCTCTCTTAAACAGAAACATTTTACAAAATCAGTCACATCCATGGATATCCAATATTTCCTCACACTTGTGCCGTTCCATATTAAGACATTTTGCTGTATCAAGCCAAACCTTAATGAGTTAAACACATAAACAATGTAATGTGCAGATCTACAACACTAATTATTCTGAAAAATAAATCCTAATTTATTATTGCACCTGTAACTCTAAACAAGAAACGTATTTTGAAAAGAGAAGATTAAATTAACATCCACCTAAACAATAAAATCATTGGTTTTTAATCTCCACCACATAGTACACATTCGTCGATTAGATAAAGTGAAAAAGGAAAGTGCCCAGTAATTGTGCTCTGTGTGCGTTTGTGGCTGTTTCAGAAGTCGAAGCCACGAGTTTCAGTATAACTTTACAAACACGGTCGGTTTGCTTCAGAAGTCGCCGACATGTTTTGACGATCCAGACACCTCGAACATTCTCTGCTCTTTGATGAGGATTCCTGCGGACTACAGGGCAACTATCGCTGGAGGGGGGAACACACACACACACACACACACGTGCACATGCAGGCACACAAATCTCAACAGTCACATACACGCCAGCACACACACGGAGTCATAGACACTCTTAGAAATGGATAGCTGCAGGGGAAAAAGCACACACACACACATAAACAGGCAGACACACACACAGAACGTGTCTAGGCGAGGAGCAGATGGAAGCTGGCTTTGATTGCTCCGTTGACCTCTGACCTCAAGGTGAAAAGGTACCGCAGGGTTCAGCAAGACAAACACACACTCACACAGACGCATATACACTAACTCTCTCTCGCTCGTTTTTGCTCAGACTCACACACCCTCCAGCATTTTGCAGGAAAGGTCTAGTTGTCGGGCCACTGTGTGTGTGTTGGAGGGTCGGCGGGTCGCGTCCCACCGCATGGAGGTTAGGATCACTACCAGCTGGATTCACTTTGATCTGTGAGAGAGAGGGAGAGAGTGGGAGGGAGAGATCAGAGTGTCAAGGTCCAACTTCTGCTTACCTCTGCTCATCTGTCACAAACTATCATTAGGCCGTTAATACAGTTTAAAGAAATGAAACGAGGCGTGAGCTTGTGGTCTGTTCATGTAGGCTGATGTTATTCACCAAAGACAAGATGTATTTATTCCAGCATTGCATAAATATCATACGGTGTGCTCAGTTTCAGTAACTTAAAAGCACAAATTTAGTGTCAGCAAAGGAAAACCACTTGAATAAAGAGGAGCGTTTTGAAATTAAGATTCACATTTCCTCACTAGTCTCTATTAAAAAGCTGCATAAGGGTCCTGGTTGTGAGTAGCACACTTTTCCTGAAAATGTGAGGATAGACTTGAATGAGAACATTAAAATTAAAGCAGCAGAAACTAAAAAACCTTGAGTTTTAGTTCTAAGTATTTAGCTCCAAATACATTGAGCTCATGTTTCCTGTGATGCATCTTATGCTGAATATCTCCCCATAATATCCTCCCTGCCTGGTAAATGTCTTTTTCCAGCTCATGTTCACATTTTCTTACATCGGTTTCTCGGTTAGAAATTTGAATATCTTATTTTCAGAGATTTGACTCAGCCCCTCCAGAGGACATGATGCAGCTGTTTCATCATTTTTAGTGTTGCTCTCCATTTAAAATGATCTTTATGTGGAAAAGTGATTGAAAAGTTTTTCTTTGATGAGCAAGTTAATATTCTTAATGACCTTTTATCACATTAAAGTGGCAGTGGTGAGATTACACAGTTTAAGGGACACTTCAGCAGTTTAGTATTGTAAGTCCACGGAGTGCATGACTAAGAGAAGATTAAAACAGATTGATCAAAATCGAAGTATCACATAATCCTCAGGGCTAATTTTCCAGCTTTGTACAGCTCTCTGCAGAGCCACGAAGACATTGTGCGTTTTTTTTCAAAGTACTTCTTATGACAACTGAACTGAACTTGTGTAAAATCATCTCAGAGACTCTGCTGTAGAGTTTCTTGGATTTTATTGTCTTCCAATGCCGCTTTTTTGATTTTTTTTTAACTATTTAAGTTACTCAATACTTACTCTGGGTTGGTGGTAGTGAGGAAATGTGACATGCAACACAGGCCAACATTTGGGTTTTGACCCGGTGATGTTAATGTCGGTCCTAACACCTGTATTTGTAAATCCTTCTGGTGCTGCGGTTGCACTGAACCGCGAGTGGCAGCACCATGCTAATGCTTTGTATCGCAACATCTGGGTCCATTTGAAAAATCAGATTCCATCTTCTTTATTGCTTCTTTTTTTTTCTTTTGACATGCGAACACTTCCACCTCAGTAAAAGTTTTTTCTGAGAATGAAGTCTTTTTTGTTTCTTTACTCAGAATTCGTCGTGTTTAGACTCAGGGTTTTTATGTGAAAATCAAAAAAGGCAAATAAGTGAGGTGGGTGGAAATGCACCTTGACAGCCCTGCTTGTGCTATTAAATTAAATGAACCTCAGAGTGAGATAACGTTTTCCTCTTATCAGGGGAAAAAAACTAGCAATTTGTTTGATAGCATCAAAGCACCAAACTAGTTTCAAGCTTGAATTAATGCAGGTTCTTGCCAAAGCTCACTATAGGAACAACAACATTCAGCCTTCAACACACAAAAGTGCATTTTTCAGCGATGAAGAAAAGGGTCTGTATGTCCTCACACATATGTTTCTGAAGTTATTACAAACTATGTGTTTATGAAATTACTGAAAAACTGTCAGAAAAGGAAAGGATGTGATTTTTTTTTGTTTTTTCCTCTCCTGACAGGAACAATTTCGTTGTCATGTCAAATAATCAAAACAATATGTTTGTTCCCCACTTCCTTGACACGTACACACAAACACACGCCTGCACAGTTTACTGCCTGCCCTTATCAAAGCTGCTTTTATACCTTCGCCCGGATATGATTCAGTAGGTGTGTCATGTTTACAGACCTGAGTCCTCGATGAGCTCCACATGGCCTTTGTTTACCGGCGGGGGCCCGTTAAATCCTCGTTATAAAAGTGCAGCACCCTCCCCCCCCATCCCCTCTGCACCTCGCTGAGCAGCAGACATCAGACGGAAACGGAGATGTGTGACTTTACGACTGATGGCCCAACCTGACAGACTGATAGAGCCGTCTGGACGAAGATGAGTGTGTGTGTGTATGTGTGTGTGTGTATGCGCTGTGGTCGTTTGACTGCGTGTTTTATTGATGGAGGGATCGTCTTAACTTGCTGCAGCTGTGACCGGAGCCGCATCACTCTCCGCTCAGCTCTGTCTTCATTAAGAGTTTGATTTATGGAGAAATACAAAAAAGGAACACAGATTTATTTTTCACGCCAAACGAAGCTGAATTTCCACAAAAGTTTTAAAAAACTGTTGCGGTCTACGCTTTCAGATCCATTAATTTACTTTTGCTTTGACTGAATGCTGCAGATGTTTCTACAAGCTGAGAACTCGGGGTTCACCTCCTGTGCTCCCCCCAGACCATAAAACCGGATAAATTACACTCAACACAAAAGGAAGAGACAAAATATATGTCATTTATTTGACTCAGTCTTGTGGTTGTGCTCTGCACTTAAACCTGCATCCTGTCTGGGGCTCGAAAACCCAGACTCATGTTAATGTAATCTTAGTATGGTGTGTGTGTGTGTGTAAATGTGTGTGTGTGGACATCTTTCAGCAGTCCTACCCCGCAGCGATGCAAGTCTGATTAGGTTTTTGCAGTCAAACTCCCTCTATACTCTGTCATTAGTGTCATTTCACTAATGTTTGACTAAAAATACCCACAGGAGCATATTATTAAAACACAGCAGGGCAGTGTTAATCGTCTTGAAACACTAAACCCCTCTCTCTCCCTCTTCTGTCAGTCACTCCTGCCCTCTCTCTCACTCTTTAATACTTCGCTCTTGTTCTCTGTCATGTCACGCAGACTTTTTTTTTTTTTAATCTCATCTCGTCTGCCTCTCATGAGTCCTATTACCAGATGCTATCGAGCGCTCGCTGAATGTGTCCCTCCACTCCATAATGGTTCGGCTATTACAGATTATGTTATGATTTAGAGACAGACAGACAGAGAGGCAGAAACGTAAGTGTGTGAGGGAGTGTGTGGTTGCCTGCATACAGGTAATTACAGCATATCTTGGGAGGAGTTTCTTCATGAATCATAGCATTGGCTTAGAGCAAGCTGACCATCATTATTATTATTAGCTCTGTGTCAGATGGAAGAAACGTGGTTTGGGCCACGTGCCAAAAAAAAGCATATCTCTATAAGAGCACACTGTGCCTGACTATAGCTCTGCGTGTGTGTGTGTGTGCATGGATGTGTGTGTGTGTGTGTCAGGCCAGGTTGGATATTAAGAAAAGTAACTTCCCCTTGTTGTCTGAATCCATTTATTTAATATCAGACTGTAATAACTGAGCTAATGTTTATGTTGCTGCTGGTTTATGTCATTTTGTATTTATCTTTAGGGGAGAAAGGTATTTCTACTTCTACATTCTTCTATATATCCCATAAAAGAAAGAGATGGTGCAGACTGCATGCTGACTGCATGCTTGTGTGTCTCTGGATGTGCTTTAGCATTGATCGTACACTTTTTGTAAGTGTATGTGTGTGCATGTGGTCAGTCTGTGAGCAGAGGTGTATGGCAGGATTGGAGAACTTTTGAACACACACACACACACACATGCACAGAGGCGAACAAAGTGTAGACAGCTGTGCTCCAGATGTACTCTGCAGAGTCACGTCTGAATCCCATTTGTTGTCTTTATGAATGGTGGACATCGGGACCAGTCTCATCCAACACCGCTGACCAGTGGACTCGCTGACCTCTCAGCTCGGCTACTGATCAATCAAAGTGATGAAAAAACACGCTGCGGAGACGTGGTCGAAACTCAGATGGAGTGCCACACAGTTTGAAAGGTTTTTTTTCGTGAAAGGCTGCATTTTCTTTCATCTGATGTGAAAATATACCTTTAGTCTTTAAAATATCTAAAACACACTGAAGTGCAGTATTTTATAGAGATTTTTAGACATAAAACAAAGGATGGTGATGATCTTTGCTATCTGCAACAATAAATGCAGCAATATTTCAATTGTACTATTCTCGAAAACAACCACTAAATGTATCTTGTGAAGTTTTATTGTAAACAGACGCAGTTATCTTTAAATAAAGTGTCACTATAAATGCACTGTGCTGCCTCAAGGCATAACAATCATTTTGATATCATTTTCTTCCTGATAAAAAACATTTTATTTCAAATTTAATAAAATATTTCCATCCCTGCATTAACAATCATGTTACCATTAGCTTTAGCAGTTTTCTTCTTTACTTATAGTTCATAGCATGTTAAGGCCACCAACTGTTCATCAATAGAAAAGCATAAAACCATATGAACATGTAAGTCTTTGTGCTAAATTAGGACCAGCTCATCAAAACACTTCTCCATTGTGCCATCACTCATCTGGCCTGAATCACAGGGTGGGTTTAAGCCTGCCATTGGATGACTATTCCAATCTGCATTTCGTATGTTGCTCTTTTCATGGGGGGCACAGTTGCTGCATGCGAGGCTAAGCGCTGCCCAACACAATTGTGATTGTTTAAAGAAATACAAACAAGCTGGAGCTGTTTTCCTCCCAAAGCAGGGTAAAACTGCATGCAGCCAGAACTTTCTGCAGCGCTGATGAAGAGCTGGGTCCATTTATATATGAATACAATCGGTTCAGTTTAAAGCGTCCCACGTAACTGATAGATGAGACCATGGCAGAAGCTTTTTGACTCAGTAAAGTGATGGTTGTTCACAGTTTTACACAGGGTTCTGTATTATACTGAATGAACATGTCTTAGCATTTGATATACAGATGTACTCTCCATTACAAGTTGCTTTCAGTCAGCGAGGAGGCAGTTTGGTGTTTTGCAGAAGGTCAATCTTTCTGCCCACAAGTCCATCAGACCACCTGCAGGTCCTGCCTTTTCTCACCACCTGTCCATCTGTCTTTACCCCCAATTTTCCATCTATATCTGACTGATTGAGCTGTAGGTAACCCAACACCCATCTGTTTTGTGTAGGCAGTTAAAAACCAATACGGTCCAAATTAAGCTGCTTCACGCTACGTCTGACTGACACACTAAGCACACTGGCTGGTAAGGGATGGCCCAGCGTGGATCCTTTTTGGGGGCAGTTTAAAACCAAATCAGGCTGGATTAGCCTTTCTTTCACACTGTGTCACAGTTACTGAGAGGAAACAGTGTGTGACGGCCTGTGACGGTTAATACTCAAAGATACAGTCACTAAGAGACAGCAACATAAACGTATTAAGTATAATAACATGTTCCGATGCTTCTGTCTACATAATAATAACAATTATCTGCCCGTAATTCCCATTTCAACATGAAGTAGGATGTTGTTATGTTTAAAGCAGCTATGTTGATGCAGATTATAAATCCTCGTGAGTCACATATAAACATATAAAAGGTTTAACAAAATATTTGATCAGTACTTAGGATGTAATTATTGTTCTTTTGTGCTTTTGTTTTAATAACAGAGAAACTTTGCAATATTCTGGCTAACGGGAAAACCATGCAACCAAAACAAAGACTTAACTGTGCCAGTGACAGCAGGTATTTCAGGGCAGTCTCAAAATTTATTTACAGGCATCATTTTAAACCTTCCAAAGCCTCTTGTGATTGTATGTTGTGCGTTAAAATGGAACCATTTCTTGAACAATAAATCCAATCCTACATTAATATTTATTCAAAAAATGGCAAAGGTTATAATTAAGAAAGTATTGGAGTCATGAAAAAAATCAGAATAGGTAACTTATGATCTTCTATTCTTATTAATACTTTAGTTTCAAAAGAAGTGAACTTTTTATCGACATCAGCCTCCAACTTTGTTCATCTCTGTGGTTCTTTCCTGAGCTTCTGCGCTCCAAATGTTCTTCACCTTTTGCTCTTTACCTCTCTCTCTGTCTCAACATTTTTTTTTTTTTGTCTTTCTTTCTCTTTCCCCCCAACTTTCTCCTCCTCAGGTCGGATCTGGTAGTGATCATGCACGCTGATGGCTTCAAAACCAGCAGAACTAATGCAGAGCAGAACAAAAGCTGTGATGTAGACAGAGAGAAACAGAGAAGGAGAAGGATTCAAAGACAGGGAGTTAATAATGGAGAGGCCGAGAGAAAGTGGGATACGGGAAGAGATGAGAGAGATTGTGTGTTGAGGTAATTCATAGCCCAGAGAAAACAGGCGGGTGTTACAAAGGAAGGAATAAAAGAGCGACACTAATAATCCAAATATTTGTGCGCTTCAAGGTAAAAGCTCACTGTGTTGTGTTACCATTAGCCGTTATGTTTTCATTTCATGTAAAATAGATAACAGCTGGGCATTTCACCTATTTTAAACTTCATCATCCATCCATCTATCCATCCATCCAACTCCACAACACTCCATCTACTGAGCCATTTTTCAGTCCATCCATCATCCCTTCGTCTGTTCTTTTGGCCATTTACCAACAAATTGATCAAAACTTCTGTAGAACTCGTTGCTCCTTTTTATTCTTCTATTTCTTCATCCATCCATCCCTTTATTCTTCCAGCTGTTCATCCGCTCATACCCTGCGCCTGAGTTGCGCATTACGTCTCAATCATCGACTCTTTTATCATCCTTTTATCCATGAAACACACCACACAGCTCTACCGCTGTGCCTGGCTGCTCGTCATGTGTCATATTGTTCACATCAGTTCATGATTTCCTGTTGATGCGCACATAACTTGCCATAAAAAGCTCCTCTGTCTTCTTAGATCTACTTATCTGTTTATTACTTCTAACAGTGATTAAGAAAAAATCCCTTTCATTTAAATTTTTATCTCTAAATATTACGTAATCGAAGAATTGAGATTAAGGGAAGATTTAATCAACATTGTCAAAGTGTCCTTTTTTATAAATGTTTGGAGTTTTTAAGAGATTTCAGTTCAAGCTGTTAACAAACAACATCAGACTTTCATTCATATTGTCCTCAATGTTGGGTTTCTATTAACTTGTGGTACGAAAAATGTCACAATAAGAAAAAAAACAGCATTTGAAAAGACAAATCTCTTTGCTCGTACGAAAATCACAACACATGGTAAGATTTAAAAAAGAATAGTAGGTGGCTTATCAGCAGATTTGGATCACTTGTTGTCATATTAAAAACACACTTTTAAAGAAATTTCATTGTGTGTCTCCACCCAGATCAGTTCCACTGTTCTTCTTCTCTGTATATCTTCCATTCTGTTGTCCATATGCCAATAATGTATCACATATTGCTTGGGTGCTTTGCCTCCTTCCATCCATCTTTTCTTATTTTTTTATTCCCACATGTCCTCCTTTCTCTTCTCAATCCCCCCTTTTTTTAATACATAGCTGTTTCACATTAAAATAGCAGTGATTAAGTGGTGAGATCGGACTTTTCTTGGCTTTTAGCAAAGATAATAGAAGCCTGCGATGACTAGCATATGTTGACAGAGATGGAAAAGAGATACTGAGGGGAAGACAAAGAAGAAGGAAGATGAGAAGGGAAGGCAGAGGTGAGAGTGAAGGTTTATATCAGACGGAGAAAGAGGCAGAAGATTCAGGGATGAGGGACGAGAGGGAGGAGGTATGCAAGCAGAGGATTAAATGTGAAAGATGACGTTGCTCGTTCACATTACCTTGCTGTGGAAAGATTTTCACGGTTGTAAAATGTTAGTTATGTAGGCTAATGGAAGGGCAGGTCTTAGGTATTTTCCCCATCCTTTACTCACCACATCGGTCTTTCTCTTTATGCATCGGTCTCTGCTTTCTTTCAATATTGAATCCAGTTCCATTAAAGTCTGTTCGCATTAAATCAAAGGAGAGTTTGGCCAGAGTGGCATCAATAAGATCAACATCGTCCTGTTTCTGTATGTTGTATTTGTCTTCTTATTTCTTAGCAACTGCAGACTTTCTTGCTCTTCCTGCTTCTTTTGTCGCCATTCTCTCACTTTCAGCTTCATCTTTTGATTGTCAGCCTAATCTCCACTGACGTATCAATCATCACTGCTTTGTTCTCGTCCTCTCAGCCTGACCTTTGCGTGTGTGTGCACGTGCGTGTTCATAGGAGCGCATGCATGCCCATGAACGTGTAAAAATATTAACACGTCACCACACTCCTCTCACTGTTGTTCATTGATGGTGATTAGTAGCAGGTGTTGGCTCCGAATCCAAAAACACACACACAGACACACAGAATAATACGCACACACACACACATGCACACATGCACATGAATGATAGGTGTGATTTATGGGGCTGGGACCTATGGGTTGCTGGAACAACACAGTCTCGCCCTCGAAGATAACATACGAAGCACGCACATGCACGTAATGCACACATGCGTATGTGTAAACACATATAGTCAAACTCGCACACACTCACACACACACGCGGTGCATTTTTGTCTGACATGGCTGGCTCCTTTCAGCCCAGAGGTGAGATCAGACGTTAAAGATGTAGTGATGAAAACACTCCTCATGGAAACTGCACTTATTCATCTTCAGGAGAAGATACAGGCCTTTCACTGCAACTTTTTATATCTCCGGCCTGTTACACCACCTGAAATAGCATTCTTGGACCGTGCAGACATATTTTAATGTCAAGCTCGGTCTCTGAAATAGCTCGTGGCTGCATCATTAATCCTTTAATCTTCTGACAGTTGAAAAAGAGAACAAAATTGCCCATAACGTGCTCACATATTACATGATTTAATGCAAAAAATAAGTCCAGTGAGGAGAGCGCAGCGAAAAGTATATAACTGATGATTGCTGTGCAGTGTTTTATGAGGCTGTTGCTGTTCAACAGTGCATTTACACATCAGACATCAGCTGCCGTAGTAGAAATGAATAATAATGTAAGCCTGTTCAGTCTCATTGCACAACAATTCAACAGTTCAAAAGTGGCTTTGGATGTTATGAAATCTATGAAAATTTCTGTCTACTGCTCCGTCCCATAAATGTCAGACGAGCTGTCAATCTCAAACATAACATGTCTGTTCTCGGAAATTAATTGGAGTCAGCAGAGTGTTGTTTAAAGCATGTCTTTGTTTTAATCTTTCTACGGTAAGAAAACAGCACAGAGCAGTAGAGATCTCCTGGTTTCCACCCACACCTCGCTCACTGTGAGATCCAGCGGAGGAGGAAAGGAAGAAATGAATAAATTCAACCTGAACCACACTATTTAAAAATGTTAACAAAGTGTTTACTGACTGGTATTCAAACACCTACGTGTAACCCATGATATCAGTGTGCTAGTTACCGTGACCCGCAAACAAAAGGTCAAGAGGAGTGTGTATGACAGGTGGAGTTATTTCAAATTACACTTCATCTGATTGGTTCCTTAATGTGTGAGTTTAAGATGAGTCAAACAGTATTTTAATGTTTTACAGGAAAAACAAAGGCAAGACTTTTAAAAATTAAAATGCTCAGGATGATTTTTCCATAACTTGTCATTTAACAAACAGCTGAAGCAAAGACACAGAGTAACAAATTAGAAAGTGAAGTTTTATTTTGCTGTTTATTCATATTGTCCATGAATCATTTCAAACACAGCTGAGTTTCTGAGTCAGACAAAAAGGAAAAACAGAAAAATAGCTTTTTGAAAAAACTGCAGCTATTCACATTTTAAACAAATGTGACTTAAATG
>JAPZDY010000026.1:18899599-18913134 GCA_029783645.1 Ctenochaetus hawaiiensis | reverse complement strand
ATGGCAACAGCTCGTCTGTGTTACGGCATGTCGCGCAAAGTGAAGTTGAGGATATATGAGATAGTTTGGGCTTATGGGTCGGATCGGACGTGTTCTAATAAAAAAATCCGATACCCGATCCAGCCATTTTGGCTTGGATCGGACCCGATACCGATCCAGTGGATCGGATCGAGCCATCCCTAATTAAAAGACAGAGAAATGTCAAGATAAGATACAATGAAAAGAAAGTATGAATGAAAAAAGCATTTGGGGTCTTACTCAGTTAATAGTAGTTGTAATAGAAGTCTTTCACTGCAGTGTTTGAACATGAACTGGTGTGATAAACCTTTAACAGCTTTAAATTTGATGTTTTAACACATAGACTGCTGTATATCAGTATGGAGCCGCACAGTGTTTCCGTCCTCTTTATACACACTTGAGTCACGGTTCGTACCTTTAAGAAAAAGCAGCTCGCGGGACTGTGTTGATCTTTCAGGTACAGTTTCCATCTGTGTGACTAAAGCTCAGTATGCCCACGATTAAAATGAAGGAGCACTGAAGGCTCCCGCAGCGGCTGCCATTAAAAGTCACCATGTGGAATCCAGTATTAATTGTGTGAGCGTTTACAGTGTCGCCACCGCAGCTTCCCCTCGGTTCTCTGTGTTTTCATCCCACTGACAAGCTGCATAGGGGTTTTCAATGGAAACAATAGAAATTAAAAGATTCAAGACCACATTTTTAGACGGTGTAATCAGAGGAGCATGATGGGGGCTTTGATTTGATTACTTCCCGGTGTGTGTGCCAATCAGACGTTTTTTTGCTGCCACCACAGTACTTGATCCGATCAAAAAAAAAAAAAGCCACTGTCAGAGTTATGAAGGAGCTATTTTAATACATTATGAAGGGACGGATTGAAAGAGATAGAGGCAGACAGCGAGATGAAGAGAAAACCAGAAATATCCAGGGATACAGGAAAAAGAAACAACGCAGCGGTGATGGATAGACCCAGAGAAAGGGAGGTTTATCTTGATGAAAAGCAGAACCCCATTAGTTTTCCTGTGTTTTCTCGTATGTGTGTGTGTGTGTGCAGGGTTGTGTGTATGTGATAAGTCTGTATGGGGACAGTTTGATGGCTGTTTGAATAGTTAACAGACGGTCACGATGTCTCCCTCCTCTCACCTCTACCACGGCGGTCCAATCAGTTGATTCCACCCTGACAAAGAGCAGGACACACATATTAGCAAAATCACTTACTTTAATCATGGCAGGTCCATGTGGAGTTTCAGCCACACACACACACACACACACACTCATCTTTTTCATGTGCATATCTGTCCTGCAAGGGTGTATCTATATCTTTGTTTTATTATCAAAAACATCCTTAACTTTATTCAAAATGTGATTTTTAAATGTTTTTGATACCATTTTAAAGGATGAACTGCATCCTTAAATACTGCCAGAGCATGTGCATTTTAAGGTGGTATGACTTTAGGGCTGCAAAGTGTGTGATGGTCAGTGAAAAGAGGGGAGACTGACCACAGATCAGTGCAGCATGGACAGCGAAGTAAAGCTAGTAGTCAGAGCTAACCAACCATGAGCAGCTACTGTCAGACTCCTCATTTCAGTGCAGGAGAAACAGGGTGGAGGAGGACTGGTGGAGCTCTGACAGTCACTTAAAGCACATTTATGGTCCTTTGACAGAGTTACTGTGTGGGTGTGTCGTAGCTGAGCTAGCAGCTGTAGCAAGCCAACAAGAATGTATGAGATTATACACGAGGGCGAAGGTTTTTCGTTTCAACTTTGGAGAAGCCTCATAAATTTTAAGCATCAAACTGTTTGTTTCCTCCATTGTGTTGAATTGTTATGCACTTTGCTTGAGCCCCTTTCTGCCTGGTTTTATGTATGAAATGTCGTAGCTTCTGTAAAGAAAAACACAAAGTTCAGGCACCAGGTGACAGTTCAAACTACAGCAGAATATATTGCTATATTGCTATAAGTTGTTTGTCAAAATAAAAAAATACTCTCATGTTTTTGTTGTAGACACAAATGCACACTTCCTAAATACTGAGGGGGGAGTTGTTATATTACAGCCTTGAAACGTAATAAGTTTGTAGAAGGTTCATATGGAGAAAAAAGGTCTGTGCGTGCTTATCACACACCTTTCGTTAATGCATAGGCCCTTTAGTCCTTACAAATAGAGGCATATTATTAGGACCTTCTTCATGTGCATAAATACTGTGGATTACAGTCCCTGTTATATTTGCATGAAGTCAAAAATAATGTTTAAGCCCAATACATTTGAATTATTTCTTGAACAGTGTTAAAATGGCCCAGATTTAAATTGCTATAATGAAGGAAAAAGGTTGTGAAACATGTCATCATGTCAGCTGCAGGAGAAAAATAGGAAATTATCACTTAAATTTCTAATATATAAAATCCTGGCATGAGGAAAATAAACACATAAAATAGTTGACACTTATGTGTGTTTAAAGCCGAAGTTAAACTTGATTTATACAGAGAATTCACGGGGGGTTTCACCTTGAATTTAGGCTGAGAGGTGTGCCTGGAAGTCAGTGTGGCGATGACAGGATCTACACACACACACACACACACACAGTCACAGTCTGGAGGTGTCTGCAGGGAGCGTTTGAGTCAGTGTGGGTCATGATGAGAGAAAGTGTCCACAGGGACACTGAGGCAAGATAGGAAACAGACTCTGCTTCAGATAAACACAGTCATCCTAGTTGTCAAGGTCGTGATGTGTATATATGTGTGTGTTTGTATGCAGCCTTTGTGCGGTTGCTGTATATGTTTGTGTGTCTGTGTGTGTGAGTCATTGAGGGCACATCTGGAGAAGTGTCACTACTTTTAAGCTTGATCTCTCTCTCTTTCTCTCTCTCTCTCTCTGTCTCTCCCTCCTTCTGCCAGCAATTTGTTTTGTTTAAAAATGACATCTCGCTGTCTTTACGTGCAAAGAGTAAAAGTCAACATTAGCCTTTGGCAATCATTTATGCAAACATTGTCAACTTTGTCAAAACAGACTGTGGTTGCGAATTAGACCTCAACAAACAAATGAAAACATAAAGCTTCCTCTCATCTTCCTCTCATCTTTGCTGATTTAATTAGCTTTTCTTTTTAGTCACTCTCTCCACTGAGCTCTTGTTTTTTTAAATGGCTTGTTCTTTATGTTTTTTTCCTCAGGATCATTTTTTAGGTTTGCATTTTTTCATTGCATGTCAAAATATGAGCTGCATTATGCTCTTATTGCCATTGTGGGACACTTATTGTATACATGTCTAATGTGGAAAAAAAAGCCCTCTCTGGTGTTGCCTTTACTGTCAAAATCACATTAAAATATCAAAATTTCCTGACCAGGCAGTTCAGTTTGGTAAAATCATATTTGGAAACTGAAATTACTACTTTGAGAAACCAAGAGCAATAAACAGATCACTTAACCAAGTTCATGTCATGGTTGTCAAACATTTTATTCTCTGGCAGAAACTCCTGAACCAACTTAAAATGTTAAACTGTGACAGCAAAATATGTTTTTAAATGTCCCCTCGCTGATTCGCTTGATTAACACAAACTGGAACTGAAAGGCAAACCTGTGGCTCTGCGAAGCAACATCCTGAACCAAAAAGTGAATTTGCATTTGTTTTTTAGGTGAATGTGTGTGTCTTTATGTTCATATATGATCATACAAGCAGCGATAAGAAACTAAGAGATACAAACACACAGATCAAAGACTGTTTGTCAAGCATGTTGTGCTTCATGCTTCTCTCCACCAGGTGGCGCTGTGCTGTAGTGTTTCCAGCTGCTTTCATGTGGGGGGTACAGGTGGAGCAGGGATGATAGAGCAGTGAAGGGTGTGTTAGGTTTGCTTCACCTCGCGGCCCGGCGGACAGACAGCAGCTGATGCAGGCAGCAGCGTTTCCTCTGCAGACTCAGCACAGTCAGCCAGTCACATCCACTTTAAAGGGACTCCAGGTTGTTGATTGTGGCTGAGACTCTGAAGAGAACTAAACTGTGAACAGATGCAGAAGCTTTAGTGTCGGTCTGCTCAGTGAGCCACACGAAAAACCACACGACCCTCTCCGTCTTGCCCTTTCTCAGGGGTTTTTTTGTTGTTTCTGTGTCGCTCTGTGTTGTTTTCTCCGTCTCCTTTTTTCTCCCTTTGTCAAGCTAAGGCACCATAAGCCTGGTTAATGCTTTGTCATGTAATCCACACGTAAATATGAAACACAATTATACTAATGCCTAATTCCAGAGAGTCTTAAAGATGCTGGGATTAATTGAACCGTGACATATTCCTTTGGTGTTTCACTTTTTGCTTTTGTCTTTGTTTGGATGTGTGGATTCTTGGGATTTGTTTTCCTCTTCATACCTTCCGATCTGTCTGAACATGTGTAGCTATTTTAGTGTGTGAGTATCTGCATGAACTCATGGAAATATTTGTCAAAGATTCAGTCGTTTAATATCTTGCAGACCAAGACTGTAAAGCCAGCATTTTAACTCCCAAGGTCTTCTGAGCGCGAGCAGCTGATCGAGTTAGCTGAAAGAGGGTACATCTATACTGTAAACTGGTCAGTAAATATTGTTTTGAGGTCCATCTTTTCTTTTCGAACACATCTTGAAGGCATATTTAAGCTTTGAAGGCAGACTGACCTATGCCCTTTTCATCCTGAATCTCAATATGTGTCTCTTTTATTTCTTTACTATCTTTTCCTTCCTCTTTTTAGTCCTTCTACTTCCTAGTTCATCTTCTACTTACTCACTTCCTTTTCCTCCTTACCAATAAAAATTATACATCAATGACACTTGATAAAAACCCCAAAGGTGCTAATCCAGGTGTTTACTAAAAGCTGCACTATGCATGGACATCTTTTTGAAAAACAAGGATGTGTGTTGTCTGGTTACTTGTAGAACATCAGATGTCATTTTTATGGGAAAAACAAAAACCCTGATTTATATCCGAAACACTTCCTGAAAGGCAAACAGCAACCGTTGGTGTGGAGAGGAAGACGAACAGATGGACAGATTGGTAGGCAGACAGAGCGACGGAGAGTGATAGTTTCCCCACACCACTTCTGAGTTATAGCAAAAGGAAATGAGACACAGAGAAAGAAATGACATAAAAGATAAAAGGAGAAATAAAAAGACAAAGGGGAGAGAGGCGAGGAGAAGAGGGGATTTCCAGTGAACTCAGTGCGGATTCCTGCAGTCTACGACAGATTTGAAGTTAAATAAAAATGATTGGATCAAGGTGACTTGTGCTGGACTGTTGGCAGAAGGACAAGACGTCATGCTGTTTTGTTTTTTGATAGTTTTATCTGTGTAATGGTGGCTTTCCTTTTTATTTGGATCTGAATGTCAGTCAGCTTGTTTTTCATTATACTGTCCTTTTCTTCTTTCTGGGTTGCGTTTCCCTCATTACGTCCATTGATTTTGTCAGATTCACACAGTAACACACAAATATGGATGATGTCACTGTTACTGACTTTGGTGGATGTGTCCGATGCATTCTGGGTGAAAGGACTGGAGCAGTTTTTGATTAAAAAAAGGCAACAAAATGTAGTTTCAGACCATTGAAGTGCTGAATCAAGAATCAGCACACACACATACACACACATAGGCCTACACACACAAAAGCATTAAAAACAACAGGAAGAAATCCCAAAGATGAAAATCAGAGGTGAATCAACCCAAGTGAGAAGATGGACTCAGCTGTTTCCTTTTCTTTGAGGCTTCCCACCTCTCTGAGATTGTTTGGGTTGTGAGGATTTCAAATAAAACAAATCTTGCATGCAAATTTTGCTGTTTATGCACTGATGTGCGATGCAAATACACTGTTCCACAATCCAATAAAATGGCTAAAAAGAATAAAATAGCCCCTGGAAATCAGACAAAGTTTGCACACAATAATCTCTGAAAAAAATCCCTGAAAGTTAAAACAAAAATAGCTCACTTTGAGTGATTCTGTTGACTGAGAAAATCTCTGAAGTCCCTTTGGTTTTAACGGCTGAAGGAAAACGGTCACCATCAAAAGAAACTTGAACAGCAGCTCTGAGATCAAGTGGAAGTGAAGCAAAATCCTCTTCATGGGTTATTAAAAACACATAATGTAATAAATTTGCATTATGTAAAAGAAGTGCACAATGAAATGAGGATCGGTAATACAAAACTGGCGATGCTTTAAACTGTCCATAATATAATGAGAGAGTAGGAGCACAAAATGCCCTTATTTTGCACATTTATATTTAATGAGATACCAAAGTGCAGGAATGATTATTTCAAGAGGCAACATTTCTTTTCCACCCTCCTAAACTCTGCTCATTTGCTCTCTTTTCATTGCAGTTAATTGACTTTGTCAGGGGAAAAACGTTCGACACTCGCTTTCTGTTAGAGTTTGAGAAAGTTTTTTAACAAATTTGAGGCTTACATCGACAGTTTCTAGACTAATAACAGGAGATCATCTCTTTTTGTTTCTTCTCTTCTGGTTTCTGCATCATCAGCATCATGTCTTCCATCCCATCATAACACAGTTTATCAAAGGAAACTCTGCCTTCAAGGTTTAACATGTAAGCTCCAGGGTGAATTGAGAGATATTCAATGTTTAACCTCATTGAAAGATGCCATTAAATCCTACACATTCAACTTTGTAACTTAATTCCCTGCATAAATACATTTATCTTTTTACAAGTCCTACTTTCCTTCTCCATCATTTCCTTGTTTTTTATTGTCTGGATTTTAGATTTTCTGTAACAAAACAGCCTTGGATCAGCATCAAAAATGCCTCTTAATTTTGCTGATTTCCTAAAATAATCATCACACATCAGTGTTATACGTCTGTGCTGTTGAAGCCATCAGCGATCAGTTTCATTTAACTGGTTTTTATTGAAAAGATGCTCTCAATAAAATCTCAATGACAGAGTTTTCAGTGGTGCAAACATCTATCGCCATAAAATGCAAAAGTTATGAGAAATAAAGATGATAATTGTTATTTTTACAGGAGTGTTACTATCAAATAAACACAAAATCAGACAAAATTTTATTCCTCAGTAAAAGTGAAACCTAATTTGAACATTTAAATCATCGCAACTCTATTGTCCTGTAGTAACATCTGTACTGTTTTATCAAGCAAAACTCACAAACAGAAAAAAACAACCTCTGTTCTTAATTACATCCATTAAAAACAACTAAGATTGTCGATTTAAATTCTGGTGAGTAAGAAGAGACCAGACATGTTTAAAAGGGACAGAAAAAAATAAAATTTAATGAATAAAAAACAAACAAACAGGATGCAGGAAGAAGAAGAAACCTCATTTAACCAGTGTCATTCAGACTGAAATAGCATGTTTGATTGAAACTAGTTCAACTTTTTAATTAAAACTTAACACTACTCATGATTTTGATTGAGACTTAATAGTCTGAGTCTGATTAAAGAGTTTCTCCATTAAATGGTGAAAGGTCTTAAACTCAGTATTTTATGTTTCAGTCACAGTGTTTCCCCTCTCGCTGCCTCTGTCATAACGCTCTTGATTGGCACAGCTGAGGTCACTGAAAAACATGTCTGACTGAGTTTTGAACCTCACACATCATAAAGTCGTCATGAGTGAACGTGGTGCCAGGCCGGATGAAAGCGCTCAGCGCCCCACAAATAACACCACATTAACACAAACACAGACAGAGACGAGGCACGAGAGACAGACGGACAGACGTGTGGGCAGAGAGACAGACAGATCTGTGAGTGGAGGCAGAAGATGAAAGACACATAAGTTATTTTTTTCCTTTAATACGATGTGAAAGTGTGATGAAAATGTCAATCAGTTTTAAGTATATGTAAACAAAAGGAGGTGACATAGTTACACAAATCCTTTAATCCTAACAACTGTAGCTAAATCCAAAATAATCAATTAATGTATCAAATTTATTAAAGTCTTAATGTGAACTTTGTGGTGGTTTAAAAACCACTTGGATGACAGAAAAGACCAACATGCGGCAAAGATCCATGTTCGTATGGAAGCATTAAAATTACATCCATCCCAGACACCCTTGGCCTGATTTGCCTGGTTTGTAATGTGTAACATAAAAAAAACAGCATGACATGAATGTTTTTTTTACATCAGAAGAAGCAGGAGTGAATTATAAAAATCTGCTCCCATCAGCCTTCATCACATCTTCTCCTTCTCTGTCAACTTTTCCACCTCAGGCGAAACATGCAGGCTTTGTAGGAAAAGCACAGGTGTAAATAATACAATACATGATGTCTGAAGTCCATTCAGCTGCTTCAGTTTCAAGGCTGTGTTGTGCAGGCTGGTTCACTCGGGGCTCACGGGGACACTTGAACAGAAAAGAGCCATTTTTAACATTATTAGTTACACTTTGGCTTTTCCTACAACGACAGGTCAAAATATCTGCTGCTCAAAAGGGCAAATGAAATGCACATGAAGAGTAAAAAGGCAGCAAAAACACTTAAAAAAGAGTGGAAACATTTTGTATCTGTGTGTGTGTGTGTGTGTGTCTAAGTGGTGACGACAGGTATGCAGCCAATTAATTAGTTCTGTGGATTAAACTGGATGATGATTGGATTTAATTAGTCTTTTGTTCCAGCGTTCATCTCTCTCTTTCTCTCTTTTGTCTCTGTCTCTCTCAGCTTAGCTCTCTCTCTCTCTTAGTTCACTTTTCCTGTCTCTCTCACCCCCACACACATCCACACACCCACACACACACACACACACCTTAAGGTAGCATCGTAAGTGCAGAAACGCTTTAGATTTAATAATCAATACAACCTTTCTACTGTTACACCAATCACTTCATGTAATGTAACCTTCAGATCTGTAAGTGCGTGTGTGTGTGTATATGTGTGTGTATGTGTGTGTCTGTTCGGAGTCTGAGGTGTGTGGGAGCCTTGGCTGGTCCCTCGGAGACACTCACACTGATCAAGACGTAGGTGTGCTCAGCCAGACGTGTCGTCTCCTCGTTAAAGTGGGCTGCTATGCCAACGATGAGCCCTGGGAGCGCATGTGTGTGTGTCTGTGTGTGTGTGTGTGTGTGTGTCTGTGTGTGTTGGGAGGGATGTTACACATGCTAGAGTGAAAAGGTGTGATGGCGTGTGTATTCATCCCTCTCTGTTTGATGATACAGTGGTAGGACTGTGTGTGTGCGTTTGTGTGATTGAGAATTCCTCATGCACTTCCTCTTTCTTTGTAGTTCAAGTGTGGATGTAAGGCATTTGTGTGTGTGTGTGTGTGTGTGAGTGGAACCAGGGCGCCTCTTGTGCAGCAATCGAAAGCCACAGTAGCCACCAGGAATGTAAACACCAAATTATAACTCCCCCGAATATTCTGTCTCACACACACACACACACACACACACACTGTGTACATTGGGGCTACCAGATGCTCCTACTGCTTTACTTGTCAGCATTTGGTCTGATTGCAGATTCCTTTATGAACTTCTGCTTTTGTTTCATGAGGAGCCAGTTAAGGTGGCTCCTGGGCGCCTCCCATTGGAGGTTTTCTGGGCATGCACAACAGGAAGGAGACTCTGGGGCAGACCCAGACCACACCGAGGGATAATGTATCCCATCCTGCCTGGGAATGCCTCGGGATCCCCCAGATGGAGCTGAAAAATGATGCTGGGCAGAGGGATGTCTACGCTGCCCTGCTTGGCCTGCTGCCACTGTGATTTGTCCTCACAAAAGAGACAGAAAATGCAAATATGTATACGTGTATGATGCATATGGGTGCAACAGTCCTTTTGCTCAGCAACAGTATTTGTTCTGCTCTGAGGTTATTTTGCAGTGAAGAACTCAGACACTTTCCTCGGCAGATTTTTAAATAGCACATAAATCAAGAAACGATTCCTCACTTGCTGCCCACCCACCAACACAACCAGTAACGTTAGTGAGAATGAGACCCAGCTGCTGGAGAATAAACCAAGGTCAATGCAATGACAACCACTTGAATCATAGTTTTAAAATGTATCCATATAACTGAGTACTGAGTTTAAATTGCATTTATCAATGAGAAAAGTGTCAGTATCTCATAAAGTAATTCATTAGAAAATTAAAGTAATGTAATATCCTACTAAAATTATAACATTACATGCTCAAACTCTTCATTATAAAATTATGAGTGTATTACTTTTTATTGCATTATATACTCCAGTAATACACTATACACGGTTACTACTTCCAGTTTCTATGTGCACATTTATCCTTTCTCTTCTAGCAAAAAAAATGAGAGTGTGCGTTCTCCTTTTACAGTTTTCTGACTGAGATCGTCTGTGTGTGTCGCTGTGTATATGCACTGCTTTTTCTCAGTGCGGAGTTTGCAGCGGATGTATAGGTCTGTGTGTGTCTATGTGTGTGTGTGCATGTGGGTGTGTGTTTGTGTGTATGTGCTCCACCGGCCAAGTATTTCGCTTCAGATAGAGAAGCTGATAACATCCTCTGGAGGTCAGCCAGGTCTGAATCTGCTCTAACTTCTTTACCTTACTTGGCTTGTAGTGTGTGTGTGTGTGTGTGTGTGTGAGTGTGAGAGTGTATCCGTGTGTGTGCATGTGAGTGCGTGTGTGTGTAAGTGTGAACCTTCTCTGGCTCAGACTCGTGAACAGTGGGTGGTTTTCCCTGTTTCCACTTTCTGCCAACACTTCTTCAACCCTCCTCATCGCCCCTCTTTATTTCTTCAGTCTTTCTTTCACATGTTCTTGTTGTCGTCGTTGTTTTTCAGTGATTATATATCAGCACCCTACCTTCTAATGTTTAAATTAGTCTTTCCTTTCTCTTCATTCTCTGTTTTTCTTCTTATTTCCATTCTTTCTTTTTCTTTCTTTCCATCTCCCTTCCTCTCACGCTCTCTGTGTCAGTGTCACCCCCTCTTTTAATGGGTGTCACCTGCCAAAGTAATGACCAGGCCTCAAAGTGCCATAGCAGTAATTTAACACTGTCACGCATACACACACACACATGCACACACACTCACACACACACAGACATAGAGGCACCCACAATGATGGATTACTCTGGGGACTGTTGCAGAAGTGCTGCATGTAGGATGGTGCCACATCGATGTGACAGTAGTAAATGTATATGTGTGTGTCAGTGTGTGTGAAGCAAAAGTGACCACTAGGAAATTCAACATGCAAAATGAAGAGAAAGAGCTCTGCATGTTTTTTTAAAATCTGGTTTTCTGCATCAGTTTGATTCCAACTTTTATGCAGTTTGGGAGCTGCTCGAATGGATTTTTGGTGGTTTCATATCTTCGTTTCAGTATTACTGTCCGATCTGATGTAACAAGGGCAGAATCTTAAAAGTAAGTGTTGACATTTTGCAATTGTTAATCCAAATACTCGGGTTTTGTGCATATTCATCATCTAAACATCTGGTCTGTGGAGTCAGGCGGGACTTCTTCCAGAAAAATCCTCTGTCATACAGACGGTGCCACATTTGATATTCCCAGCTAAAGGAAAGGGGTTTGTTTGTTGTTTGTTTGCATGAAAAGGTGCTGTAAAACGAAATCTGGTTGATTGATTGAATGATTGTGTGGAATAAATGAAGGAAAACTGGCAGCCGGGATTAGACACACAAACTGTCATGGCTCACAAACTGCCAGGGTGCAACCATCCTAACCGAACGGTCGAGAAAAAGACGTCATTCTGTTTGACTGACATGTTCTCTGAAAAATGCGGTACCAAAACACCCGAGCAAGATGCTGAGAACTGCCACTTTTGCCCTGGTTTGGTCGGATGATTGATGCAGGGCTGTGTTTTGAGTCTGCCGTGAGCTGAGGTTTGCTGGAGAAGGAGCATTACGTAGCGGTTGTCCCGTAGGTGGTCGCAAACACTGAGCAACACACGGAAAGACCCAAACATCTGAAGGCTCTGGGTCATTAACACTATGCACACATGCAGCCTCAACTTGAAAGCAGTGGCATGGTGGAACAGAAATGTTTTATGTTCCTTTTCAACACCTGGTTGGGAAAATGAAAGAGAGACCAAGAGAGACACATTGGAGAGAGAGAGAGTGTGGGATGGAAAATGGCTGCCTGGTGACTCTTTGTGTGCCCATATGATGCCTGTGTACCATGCAGTGTTTATCATCCATGCACCGCTGTTGGGCTACAGACGTTGGCAAGACATCAGTCACACACACACACACACGCACAGGCACACACACAGGCAGGACTGCTGAGTGTTTTCTGTGTGTGTGACTTTAAACTCCATTTTTATGCATGCAAGTATTTTTTTTGCATGTATGTGTTTCAAGGCCCGGGTTTGTGTGTGTTTGTGTGTGTATGCGTGTGTGTGTGTGACTGAGTGTTTTCAAAAGGTCTTTGACAGCAGACTGACAGATGAAGAAGATGGATGGGTTGCAGTAACTGGACAGTGAGGAATCTGAAAGGGTTGGTTGATTGTGTGTATTTGTGTGTTTGCTTGTGTGTGTGTGGAGAGGGGACACCTGCTGACTGATAGGCATTTCAGTCTTTCATGCTTTGGCAAGAAGAGACGAGATGACCATATGTGTGTCATAGATATTCTCTTCAAATATGCATCCATGGCGGCGCTGCAGCGACGGACACAAAACAGAGACAGACTCCGAACTCTTGAGAGCAAAGGTGGCTTCCAAACACCACTCGTCACCACCGCCAGCTGCTCTCCAAGTTTCTAAATTGCTCTCAAATAAGTGATTAACATCGGAAGAGAAGGGATAAAGACTGACTTCACACTGATTTAACTTTAGAGAACTCTAGACAATAGAAAACAAGTGAGAATTTATACCACATGTTACTTCAGCAGTATTAACAACAGAAACTTGATTTGTAGAAATTATACTATCTTCTATCACATAATAGATAATATTTCTGCATCCCCATATAGTCATATAATCCATAAATACAGATATCTGGTTAATATTGCTTTTGTGGAAATTGTATTTTTCTGATTTAGCTGCAGCACATTTTCTGTGGTTTGGCTTTGTGTCATCATGTATATATCCTACATATTATCGCAGCCACAGCAGCTATCAGTTACACAAGTGAAAACTCTGAAATAGGAGACGTGCGGTTTCCTCTCGACGCTGACGACATGAAGCTATGATAATGTGTTTATCATGCAGCTCCGACTCAAAAAACAAAACATTTCTCTGTAGATTTTGTGGAAGAGCGAGATGAGTTGATAATGCTGGACAACCGTGAGACATTTCTGACTTTTATCAAAAAAAAAGAACAAAAGAAGAGAGTACAGTAAGTGAATGTTGTGTGTGTGTGTGTGTGTGTGTGTGTGTGTGTGTGGAGGGGGGAGTTCTGTATCATCTAATCATAAATACATCCAGCTGTAATGGAGACAGTGAGGAGAAAGAGACAAGACTCTGACTTGGACAGACAAAAGAAACCAATCAGAGAATCTTCATGTATTTCAAACTCTGTTCTCTATGAAACTAATTTGTCCACGTTTGCATCTGAAACCAATCAGCTGTCACTAAAGATAAAAGCCAATCGCTGATGTTTAATCACTGCCTGTCAGATCGTTCTGAACATGTATGAAGTTTTTGA
>JAPZDY010000026.1:18888554-18899539 GCA_029783645.1 Ctenochaetus hawaiiensis | reverse complement strand
GAATAAGCTCTGAAGATGTTCTTGTATGTTCTCGAATTTGAGCTGAGTTTCCATCTGGTTTCCACTCGGTTCGTTGAGATGATGGTTTGTCATCAACTTCAGTCAGAAGATGAAGAGGCGACAGGTTCAGAGGATAAACACAGATGTGATTGGCTGCTATGTTAAAAGGGGGAGGACAGGTAGATTTACCCTTTGATTGGATAACACAGAGGGGATCCCCTCTCGAATTTCATTCACAGGATAACAGTGAAATTTAGGAGAAAGTGATAATGAAATACGAGCATGTCACTTGTGACTTAAAAGGAAATTTAATTAAATACATTACATCGCACATGATGAGTGTTACACACAATATATGTGCATGAGAGATACTGTAAGGTAATTCTTGATGCCCTCTAGTATTTTCTGTAGTATTATCATCAACTCTATAGCTCTGCGCTGACAGTGACAACCATCCTAAAATTCCCACTTCATGCATTTTAAACCTGTGTTCTCCTGCTTTGGTCCAGATGTTTTTGTCTTGAGCATTGCACAGCACCAAGCCAATATATTTTCAAACCACTTTATGTCAACCAAAACCATACTTTGTAACATCAAATGGCTGAAAAGAGAGCAAAACCTGACTTACAACTCAGCAGGAAACAAAACATGGAACACCTACAGTGGCTCTGTCTTAGCCTTGTTTCCACTGCAGCCAGTAAAAACAATCTTTGCGCAGTATTTTCAGAACATGGTATGTCTTCAACACATGTTACCATTCACCCAAAAAACAGTACATGTGAACATTTTGCTCTGCAGTGTAGATCAAACATGTGAGTATGATTTTCTGTGCAGACCATGTTGCCATTGTGTGTCACTGGATGCAAGAATGCATTGATATATTCCATGATAGACTGCTGAGCGAGTTAGGCTGTTAACCTGCGACCTGCATTTGATGAGACGGGGATTGTTTGCCATAAATCAGCCAGCTATACAGAATGTGTGAGGCCGATTATATCCAAGGCTACGGTGAATTATAACAGAACAGCAGACTGAATTAGAGCAACTTTGGTATCACAGAGAAAAATCCCCTCAGAAAATTACCTTAAACCTATATTACCTGTTTACACTTGAGGTTATTTACAGGGTCACACAGGGTTAAGGAGAGACATAAACTTAACATGAGCCTTAAACTCAATGGACTCCCTGAACTGGCACTCTTGGAATTGAAACAGCCTGGAAATGACTGCCAGTCAATGACAACATCAGTTTTATGATTCACATCCTTCACCTGACTCAGAAATGTGAGTTAAAGGGGGTTGAAACACTGATAGCAACAGACGGAAAGTGCCATCTGGGCATGCCACCATTTACAATCCCTACAAGGGCTCAACCACAAGCAACACAGCAGTATTCTGGCTTCCTCTTAATCACTGTCTTTCTTTCTTTTGTACGTTAGTGCTGATCTTCCCAAAACAGACAAACACACACACATAGACACACATGGTGGTCCTGGTTGGATCAGAAGTGTCTGACGGGGTAAATTGTGGCACTGAGATGAGAGATCAGCATCATCAGTAGAGTACATCTTGGAGCCATTGGCTGGCTACTATTCAGAGACCACAGAAAGAGGGGTACCCCCCAGAATCACACACACAAGAACAAACACACACACACCATTTGTTGTAGATCAGCAGATCACATGAAAGAGGACGAGCAGAGATGCAAAGACAGTGTGTGATAGGAAGAAAAACTGAGACCAAAAGAGAAAGACAAGAGGGCAAGATGAAAAGGAAATAAGATCGATGGTTGAAAAGAGGAGAGATGAAAATTTGTGGTATGGAGAAAGGAGTCGGGGTCAAGAAAAAGAGAGGGATGAGATCCTGTCATCTCCTTGCCTGAATTGTTAGCCACGTTGCCCCTAAACTTCACTCACAGATGAAAGACTTGTAGCTTCGTCCTGTCGTCCAGACACTCGTTCAATCACAGCCCGACATTCTCACACGTACGAACTGATACGCATGCACTCCCTCTCGACACGTACGCACACATCCACAGGTTACCCCCCTGCTATTTTACGACTTTTATTGTTCTGTTCAGTGTTTCTCCCTCCATATGACTTCCATATGAGGAGCCACGGCCGGCTGTGAAAAACTACTGTACTTCAGCTCCGATCTATACGACTCTATACAAGCCCCGCGTGGGTCCTGCTAAGGTGTCAGGACCAACGTTCAACACATGGTAACCTGACCTTCACCGCTGCTTTGTACCTTCTGTCTCGCAGGTGTCGTTCATGCTAGCCAGTCACAAGGTCGACGCCATATGCGGATTTAGCAACTTAAGAGCGAAACGATCAGTAGCAGAGAGCTGAAATAAACGTAGGTGCACTGAGATGTTTGATCTGTATCTGAAAACCACACAGAATTATTAAAATTCAGTATGTTGTTGCCGCCAGCTGGCAGATAACGGCGCCGCATGCAGATTTATTTCATATAAAGAAGCCTACTGTACACTGCAGCAGTCCTCCGAGCTCGTGTTCTTCTCAGCGGTCAGCCAAGACAGACAAGAGGTTCATTAATTCTGACCGCTTTTAAAAGCACGCCATAGGCTTTTCCATTGATTTTCTACCTTCTAGTCAGCTATTGGCTTTAGTTCTTTCAATAGTAATATGTATGAAAATCTATTTGCAGAGACCTAAAAATTGCTTTAGAAAGGTAATCCATCATAGTTTACATTATGCTGTTTTTTTGTTTTTCATCACTTTGCCCTTCGATGGGAACTTAGAGGCTCGAACATCTGAGATTTTTAAAAGTTGGCAACCGAAGAGCAAGCTGTTAAATGCAAAGAAAGGAAAGAGGCAGAGAAAAAAATCACAGTAATCTTTCCACAATGTGTGTGTTTATTGCTCAGTGATGAAATGCTTCTTTACAGCCAAGGCTTGAATCTTTAATGTTTGACCTTCAAGCTGCATCGTTGCGAGATGACATGCAGAAACTTTTACTAAATTTAGAGATAAGACAAAAACCTCGACCCAGTTGCAGTTTTCTTAAATTGACGTATTTCTACTCAAAAACCTTGCAATGTCTTTACTTATACGGCTTCTAACACAGGATTTCATGTGCATGTGTATTTGGTGGTGCAGGTTAAGTGTCTGGGGCTTGAGGTGATTAGTGGTTATGTTGATGCTGTTGGACGTGGTTTCTGAGCCGCTACGCCTCTGCTCTGGTATGTCTCTGTAGCCATATGTGTCCCATAAAGGTGTCAAGACCAATGCAACACATGGTAACCTCAGCTCAGTCACTGCTGTGGAGTTTATAGATCACTTTTGTTGAAAACCTTTTATCCAGAAGATGAGATGCTTCTGACTCTTACTTAATTTCTTAGCCGCTTTTCAGTGTGAAATACTGAAATCAAAACGTTTGTGGTCTTTTATGCTCAGTACCTCATCACTTAAGTATTTAGCTGGAGTAAGTGTTTTCTCCTGCACTAATTTCATGGTATTAACCTGCTGTCATTCCAAGTAGAGGGGGTTCAATAAAAGGTTCAGGGCAAACAAAGTCACACACATAATCAACTTAGATATATCAGGAGGAACAAGCAATGCATGCGGACCAGGTGTGTGTTAGATGGGGATAAAGCAACAAGAACAACAAACAAAAATATGTCAAGAGGCTTCATCAATGCCCTGTAAAAGCACATATACAGAGAAAATAAAAGATATAAAAAAAGGAATAATCCAAGAGCCTGAAGACTTGGCATGTTAGCATAATTTTACAATCCATACACTCCATAGTTCCCTCATATCTGAGTTTAAACACTTAAATTACTAGCCGGCTCCATCATAAAAATTGAAAACAACAACCATATCCGTATTCTTGTAAAATGCAGGAATAGAATGACGAAATTGAAGAAATGGCAGACAGAAAAATATGGACCAAAAAAAAAAAAAAAGGGAAGGGGAAAGAAGCCACATTAAAAAATCATAAAGATGTGGAGAGATTGTGGATTTGTTGCATTCTTTCTAGTTATTTATTTATAAGCGTCAGCTGCCTCTGAGCCACCCCCGCCCTCGAACTCAGCGCTGCCCCAAACTGGAACCAGATTTCTGGGAGGCCGGGAGGTGGTGGATGTTTTTCTGGGTCCTGAAGGAAAAATTGGATAAAGAAGGGAGAGATTTCATGGTTATGAGGTTTTTGGGACAAAAAAAAAAATATTGGGGTGGTTATATTTTTTTCACTGAGGGTCTGAGGTTGACTGACAGCGGGTTAGTTTTAGAGGCTCCTTCATTCAGTCAGTCTGAGCTGGATGAACTAATGCAAAAAAGAAAATATTTTCAGAGGTTGAATTATTATATTGGCCAAATACAATAAACATGGAGGGGTTTAAACTCCAGATTTCCAAGCGCAATTTTAGTGTATTTTTATTTGGCGTTATTATTTGGCATTAGTGTGTATTATGATTTAAAAGTACCGCAGTGCTTCAGATTTTTAATGCGAACATTGCAATGCAGGGTTTGCTATAATAAATGGTAAATGGTACTCTTGGGTTGTTTTTATCGATAAAAAACTTAATTATGTAGAGCCATGTAACAAGGCACCGCAAGTTTAAAATACATTTTTACTGTGTTTTCAGTCGCCTGTAAAGATTTGTGCGGCAAGCACTTCAAAATAAACATCTGCAACTGTGAAAGAAACATGACCTAAAAACACAAAATTATAAGGATTCTGACACTGAATATAATAAATGCTGTGAATGAAAATGAAAATAAGTTCTGCCTCCAAAATTCAACACAAAAAACAGAAGCATCACTTTAAATTTTCTGTCTTATTTCTTTAAAAAAAAGTTGATGCATTTAAAGCCCAAGTCGTCCACACACTGATAGTAAAAATAAATATGTTTTTTATCCTGTATACACTATTTTATCAGCCTGTGAAATCTATTTTTAAGGAAAAAAGGAAGTAGAATATATAGATGATATCTGAAACCTTTGAGATTGGTGTTTTAAGCTCAGAGACCTCAAGGCTTTTCTTGGTGGAACCGACTGTTCTGTGTCGAGGCTTTAGTGAAACTCTGTTGGCTCAGTTTGACACCAGCAGGAGCTTCTGTGGTTTAAGTGGAAACAGTAGGGGAGACAAAGACTGAAAATCACCTGAGAGAGTCTGTCTCTCGGCCCCTGCTTTTCATCTTTCTCCTCTCTTTGCTTCATCTGTCTTTCTCGTTTTTGTCTCTTGTTCTTCCTCCGTTTTTTTTGGACTTGCTCTCGACTGTAATTCTCTCTTTAAGTACTGGCAGGACTCCGATCGCATTTCATTCATAAGAAATGACAATTTTTCCACTATCTGTTGTTGATTGATATAACACAGCTCCAATCCAGACGATGCAGTTAAAGAGGGTTCTTATAAAATACTCTAAATACTCTGCTTTTCAAGACAAAAGAATAAATGCCTATCACTTTTTTATTTGAAAGGCAGGGGCAGCTGTTTCTACAGATAAAATAAAAATACCTCGGCTCTTCTTCCAGCATTTGAGTTACACATATGTGGGTTAGTGGAAGGCAAAAACTCCCCACAGCAATGAAGGTTCAGCCCCAAAGATATCATAAAAACACTCCTTTCTCCTCCTCATACGTTTTACATCCAAGCTAGATTTGTTTAACTGACATTCTTCGTCGAGGAAAAAAGACAAAATGTTGTTGCAAACTAAATATTGTAGAGATTCGAAAAGATTTGCACTTTTGTAATCAAAGGAATAAATGTAACTTTGTTGTCCAAATACCAAAGCTTCATTTTTCTCCTAAAAAAACTGGTATGAAGATTATTTTTTGCAGAACAAGATGCTCTTGTAAAACACAGACAAACTGCAGAACATGTGAACGAGTCCCTTTAAGCAACAAGACAAACACCAACTGGAGAAACTAAACAAAACTTTTAATTCTTATTTGCTCAATTTTGAAATACTCTTAAATTTTCTAAAGCAAAAACAGCACTTTTACATTTATGTTTCATTGAAAGCTAAATTATTAAACACGGTAAATACTTTAAAATGTTGAAAATGTCGTAATCTTGTTCTTTCAAGGATGATTTACAACTTGATTCCTGCTTAGAGGAAAGTTCTGCTGTGATTTATTTCAGGTTATTTTTAAAGGTTTCCATTTTTTAACTCCCAGCTTTCCTTTTCCTGTCTTAATTATATGAATTATACTTTTTATGTTTTTCATTTTGATGTATTTTTTGTCACTTCAACAACAGGAAAAGATAAAAAAGAGACCGAAAAGAGGAAAGTTAAATACCTCAAAATCTGGAAGTGACACTTTAACTTGTCCATGGATGAGTGAGTGTGAGTGAGTGTGAGTGAGTGTGTGTGAGCGTGTGTGTGCAAATGCCGCTAAGCCTTCGGGTTTGCATGTGTGTGTGTGTGTGTGAGTGTGTGCATGTGTGTAGCCTTTGGATCAGAGAGCAGTGTGTGTGTTGGCTGCGTTTGGGGTGAAATGAGCCGTTTTAATGAGTTAGTTACTGCATGTGTGTGTGTTACTGTGCGTCCTGCAGCACATGCATCCCTGTTTGAGTAGTTATATCTGTGCATGTACACACACATGCACACACACACAGATTCTTCAAACATCAAACTATGTCGGTGCAGTGGAGTTTGTGAATTTACAGGAACACTCCAGCTGCATTTATGCCCTGATTGCCACGTTACTGGCTCGTTATGTGACGCCTGCAACACTTGTAAAAATATGACGTAAGCATAATGAACATTTACAAAACTGAATATGTGAGGATTTGTGCAGTCCAGAATAAGTATTTTTCCAGTTTCCTCTAAATTTACGTTATTACAAACAGAATGGCCAAGTTGACTGGCAACAGGGAAGGAAATCTTTCACCAATTACTTTTAAATCAGACTGCAACCAAAGCAGGAAAGTAAATGTTACAAAGACAATAAAAAGTTCTCTAAGTTGACCATATTTCAAGGTTTAAATTTATGTCAATGTTGCATTTAAAAAAAAAATCATTTCTGTCCAGCTCCTAGAAGTAAAGGAGTTAAATGAGGAGTGGAGAAGTGGTTGCAGGGACCAAATTTATGTGGGCTGTAATGTTTTTAAGGAAACATTACTGCTGTCTCTGGCTCAACTGAAGTTACAAAAATAATTACTTTGACTCCTTGGTAGCTCGGTTGGGTGATTCATCAGACGCAACTGGCAGTGTTTGTGGATTTTGATTGCAGCAACAAATCAGAATGACACATTTAAAATAACAAAAATGCCAAATATGGCTGAGTGTGTGTGTGTGTGTGTTAATGTGTTAATTGGCAACCAGCATCACACAAGCACCTGACAATACTGAGAGGGACAAGTGATCAGAGTAGGAAGTGCAGAAATGAGTCTTAAAACCTGGAAATGAATTAAGATTGTTAAACATCAGGCTCCCTCATCAGGAAGTCAAGGTTTTTTTTTGTTAAATGAGGTCTGGGGTTAACAACGCTTAAGAAACTTTTACATCGTTGTTGTTGTGGTAGGTTAAATGTCATCATACTGAAATAATTACCAATCTACTTGCTACAAACTTTTCTAACTCAAACTCTCCAGTTTATAAACTTACCAAGTTATAATGTGTCAATAGTTAAGGGTAGAAAAAGTTAAGTGGTAGTGATGCTAAAGTTTTGTGACTGGTACTGGTCGTTTATAACCATTAACGTGAGCCTCTTACGCCTATTACAGTTTTAAAGATCATTAAAAATGTGTCTTAAACTTTCATTTGCTTTGGTTTTTTGATGCAATAATCCAAAAGTAAAAGGAGGAAGCACTTTGGCATTTCGTCCAGGGAACCAGGGCAGCTAACTTTCAGGCTGGCCTACAAAAACATATCATCCCTCCCGCACTCTATATTACGAGCTGATGAAAGTGTGGTTAGGAGTGAGCATTAAATGCATCAAATGTATTCGGAGAATACAGCCAATAGCCATATAAATCAAGGAGATATAAAATTTCAAAGAACTGTTTATCACTTATCCAATAATAAGCATCTACTGTATATTTAAACAAAGTGTCACTTTGCTGCTCAGTGGTTTGATGCTCTTCATTGACCCTTGGAGCTGCAATAATACATCAGTTTTTCAACATGAAATCCAATTAGTGCACAAATTGACAACCAACCTTGAATAATTTCAATATTTGATATAAATATACTTTCTGTCTTTTTATTTCTCTAACTGCCTGCAGCTTCAGGTCCACCCACACATGTTTGCACACACACAAACACACATGTTCAGTGAAGTGAGGCGAGGGGAGGAGGGGTGACCTCAGTTGATAATCCAGCACAATGCACCTGGTTATGATGTAAATGGATCATATACCCTTATAGTTAATCATACACTCGGCTCCAGGACACTGTGTGTGTGTGTGTGTGTGTGTGTGTGTTCCAGCTGTAGGACACAACCAGGGTGGAGGTCATTCATTCATTTTCTATTAACATACACTATTACCTCCTGACTTCTCCTCTCTCTCCGTCCTCTCTTTTTTCATCAGTCCTTCTTTCAGCATATGTGTTTTTTATGCCCCTCTTCCCTCCTCTTTTCCTCTGTCCCCATCTCCACCTCCTCCTTCTCTCACTGCCACATCTCTTCCTCTGCTGGGGGGGGGGGCCTCCCTCTGCTCCTCCCAGAGGCCTGTTTGTTTGAATGTGCTCCTCAGCTCAGTATGAATATAAATCACACCCACCTCATGATGTCACGATCACCAGGGTGACCTCAGATGGAGGCTGGCTGCCTGGGTCTCCTCCTCACTTTCACAGCAGCATTTTTCATGCAGCACATTTGTGTTTTTAGCTGTTCAGATTACAACATGGGGGCAGACGCACACACACACACACACACACACACACACACACGCCACAGTGTCACAGAGCGCAGTGGGACTCTTACAAGCAGTGCAGCAGTTTGTCATTGTGGCAATTTACATCTGTCTGTAATGCTCAGCCGGTCCACTTAACCCCCCCAACCCCTCTGTAAGTGACACTGAGAGTTTAATCGGCCCCAGAGGATACGTGGAGGCCACACTGTTAAAAATGAAGTAGTAGTATATCTGCAACGCGGGGAAATTAATTTTCCACTGGGCAAAATGGTCAAATGCTTGCAACTGGTCCGCTTAAGCTCAAAAACCTCTCCCTCGGTGGTGCTTAGCGGTCAGGTGGGCCGACGTCTGCACCATGTGAACATCTAGCTACATGCTATATTTGGTGAAGCGACCCTTTAAGGAGCAGACTTGAGTTTCTTATTGAATTAAATGATCCAATGCTTCATTCGTCCTCCCTGAAATCTGCACAGTCTGTCTCAGGATAAGCAATCAAGTGCTCTGCTGTTTGACACAAATGATATTTGGGGAATTATGGTTTTAGAAATGGGCTTTCATTGAACCGCCTACGTAAGGTACACTAATTCAAAGGGTCCACTTAACCTATTCAAACGTGCCATTTGGCACCAATTAACATTTAGATGGGGTGATTTATGAATGTCTAATGTCTGTGTGCCTGTGTATTATTTGCCTCCCTCTCCATCTCTTTCTCTTCCTCTCTGTCCTCCCACATTTTCTCTAACAGGTCAAACAAGACTGGCCTGCCCAGTTCTCTGCATCACTCCTCTCTGCTTGTGCCCCATCTTTCTTTCCTCTTGCAGCCCATTGAGATTTGACATGAGGATCGTATATTTGATTAGTGTCTACATGGCCAACGGCGCCACATGTAATCTCAGTGGCTTTATACCTTTAGCCTGTCTAATAGGAGAGTGTCTAGCATTTGTTCTGTTACTCAGACAAATAAATACAGGTAGACAAACTGCAACACGAATGAAAAATTGCACACAAATACCCACACGAAGTGAAGTGCTCTTAGTGGCTAAGTTGCCAGACGTGGCTCTTGCTTGAGTGACTTTAAAAGTAGTGAATAGACAAGGAGGACAGGAGGAGATGGGAAAATGGGAAGGAGAAAAGGATGTAGATGAGAGCGAAAAGACGGGGTCAAGAACATAAACACTGACAGTGTGTGTGTTAAGCAAGATGAAGAGGATTTAAAAAAAATGAGAGGGAGATAAACAAAAGAAAGAAAAAAATGTTGAACTGTCAGAAATAATGTTGACAGAAGAAGTGAAAAGATGTAACAAGATGAGACCTTGACGAGCTCTAAGTGGAGTTCATGTGTTCACTCCAAATGCACTTGTCGTCTTAAAGCACTGAAGAAAATGCATCCTTACTTTTCCTTACCTTACTTTAAGGACCTTACTTTTTTTCTTTTAGTTTAGAAAATCAGGAGTCTGGTTTGTTACCTTTTTGTGTCAGATGACATTTTTTGTCTCAGTTTAAAAATGAAACTCAGGAGCAGCGCAGGTGTATAAAAGGAGGCGTATTAGTTACAGATTTTACCACCTTTATAGAAAACAGAGATGCTAGAGAATGAAAATGATCATTAGGCAGTTTTTTTGTTGTTTTTTTTTAAATTTCTTTAGTGGTAAAAGTTTAGCAAATTCCACCTTCTACAAGTTCTATAAAAAATGTACCTGAAACAGTTTTAACAAAAACATTAGGAATCATTTCTGAGCATTATTATCTGTGACTGATGGTGACTGTGTCGTTTCTGGTTTGACTAAATGTTCATTTCCTTCCTTTCTTTCAATAAGAGGGGCAGACAGCATCAGCAGACCAACACACACGCACACACACACACATGCATACACACACACACATGCATACACACACAGAGACACTCGGGTGTAATATGTCACGAGTAGATGTGGGTTGCGAAGGGATTTCCTTTCTCTGACAGAACAGTTTCACTCAGTAGATCTTTCAGTGAAGATAGCAGTGTGTGTGTGTGTGTGTGTGTGTTCACAGGAAATAGTGTCCTGTTCTACATGTTTCACTTTCACTGATTTGATTGAGGAAGAGAGATAATATACTTAGTTTGACTACCACTTCCTGGAAATACCCAGTAGACTCTGCACTAATACACACACACAC